>JAQFVV010006267.1:4738977-5248443 GCA_028023455.1 Epiperipatus broadwayi
ACATTACATAATTGAAAGAGCGAAAAGAAAAAAATTATTATTGTTTTTACAGATATTGAAATAGAGAAAGCAGAGATTTCATTAAGTAATGAACAATTTATATACCCGGATCTAGAATTTAAACTTTAACTTTAAAATGACCTAATTTGGCCATGTCTGGTTAGCAATCATGATAATACGATTAGTTAAACTGATTATAGATATATAAAAAAAATTCTTAGACTAATATTAATTAACATAATATATATAAAAATTTTAAGAATAATAATAATTAAATATACATAACAAAATTTCTATATAAATCCCAATATAATTTCCATTCCAACAATATTTATTAAGTTCGTTTTACTAAATTTTATACACGGAATGGCCGTCCAAAATACTCCAATATTGTTATAACCCCAGGTCAGGTGGATAATATATATCTCTTGTCGTTGACGACTGCGGCCTTGGGTTCTCTAATTTTTGTCTTCTATCCGGCGGTTCTTTAGCCCAATGGCTAAAATCTAATGTAGTGAGAAATTCACTCATTTCTTCTATGTCCTTTATACGACTGCCCGCCATCAACTGTTGGATGGCCAGCGGCATGCCACGCTGGATGGTCCCTATGACGTGAGAATCCGAAAAGGCGAACGTTGTAAGGGATTTAAACCGATTCGCTTGGCGGAGGAAAAACTGTGTGTGTGTCTCTTGGGGTATCGTTCCATATTTTTCCTGGCAGAGCGTATTATAGATACCGCTTTGACGCTCGCTGCTCCAGTACCGCTTCATTAACACATCTTTGTAATTTCCGATTGTTTTCGGCTTCCATCTCACCATATTCCACCAGTCCTTGGCAGATCCCTGTAGATGGTAGCTAGCTATCGCTATCTGCTCGCCTGGCCCTGTTTTATAAAATTGGAAAAACTTTTGCAAGCTCTCTAAGTGGGCTTGCGGGCTTTCTCCAATCTCCCCTCTAAAGATCTTGATGTGGATCATCTTGGCTAAATAGCTTTGATGTCCAACGTCCATCTTCGCCTCTTCTTTAATGTTGACTTCCTTTTCTGGTTCTTGTGGGTCTTCATCGGTTGGAATGAGGTCTCTCTGCTCATCATATTTTTTTACCTCCACGACACTACCTGTTTGCTCTTCTATCATAGGTTCATCAGATCTCTCTTCCTTCATTTCACTCTGCCTGTCTTTAACCTCTTCGACCTTTTTACTAACTTTAGATATTCCCAACTGTTCCCTTATTACTTCTAACTCTCTCACTATAGTGTCTTTAAATTCTTGACATTCCCTGACTCTTCTTTTTTCTTCTTCCTGTCTCCTTTTTGATTCTTCCTCGCTTCTTTTTTTTATCTCCTCCTCATACATTTCCTTCATTACTTGCATACTCTGTCTGAGCATCTCCTTCATGAACTTGAAATTATAGTCCATTGATGCTCTGCATTGTTGCGGAGCTTCCCTTCGCTCGGGTGTCGACTCCAAAGCCTCAGATAAATCTAGCTGCTCTGTCTCAGTATTTTCTGTTTCCATTTTCTTATCCATTTATTTATTTATTTTTCACTAGTAGCATTTAACTATCCCCCACCGGTATCTTGGCCCTATAATACTCTTTCATTGCCCTATCTCTATTCTACATTGCTGCCCTTAATATACTTAACATATATATTATAACTATCTATTAGTACGCGTATAAGCCACTGCTGTCATAATACATATATTTGTTCTTTAACTAAATTTTTATTGTTAAAACATAACAAGCTTCTGCTGTCTCTGATATATATATTTTTACCTTAAGTAAATTTTATTGTTAAACATAATACGCTTCTGCTGTCTCATTTAGCTACTGATTATCATTATATATATACAAAAGATATTTCATTAGATCCGAGTATTTCGTTCCTTCTTACATTACACACACATCCCCGCTTTCCCTAAATTTGTTATTACGCCTGCCGTCCTTTCACTCACTCGACCCACATTATTTCACTCGATTTATTTTTATTATTTTCATTTTTATCCAAAACAAACTCTTATATATATAAAACAATTAGCCAACTTGGCAACGAACGCTAAAGAAATTTATCTGCGTTATTTTTGCTCAGGGTATCTATGGGTTTTATACTCGAAGCCTCACGTTGGAAAGCGCCAAACACTAAAAAAAAAATTTAACTATGTAACAGTCAAAACACGTGTATCTCGTTAACATATTGCAGAATTCGACCACCACACAGAACAGCAGCACCATCGAGTAGCGAAGCCACCGTTAATACTGAGTTCGAACATAGTTTATCGGTTCCACAATACAATCTACGGAATAACGCCTCTGATGCGACATAAGTAAACACTTCTTTAGGCACGGTGGTCAGGGAGATGCACGAGATTCATGGGTTTTGTTTCCGAGTTGGCCAACAATCAAACGAATATTAATTAATATATATAATCGAGGAAATGTCTATAATGGGCATCGAATAAATGAAAACTTAACTACAGACGTATATTTAGAATTATTTATTTACGTATTTAATAAAAGAAAACATTATTAATGTGATTAATCATATTTTAAATTCAAAGTCTCAACAGCTAGTTGATAATATTATATATATAAAAATACATTTATTTATATGGAGCATTTATTTATATGAAGGCGTAATCTAGCTACCTAGGGTTCTCGAGTGAGTATTTCTAATGCGTGCTGTAAGGAATTTATACTTTGCACTGCAAGAGTCATCAGTAACGGCGGACATACATTTATTTAATAAAAATATTTATTTTACGACTAAGGGCAAACATTTATTTGAGAGTATATGACGAAGAGAATGCCGAGGCGGAGTGATAGAGAGAATAATAAACTAAATAAAAGAACACGTGGTACGCTTTAGAAGGGCGATGTAAAATGGCAGCGCTGAAACTGCAATGCCGTGAATAAGTTATAAGGGTTTCGGGTTGGTCTCTGCCGCGACCCGAGGAGGTAAGGTGTCACATGAGCATAACCAGGGACAAGCGGTCCGTGTCGCAATTTGCCAGCTGGCTGCGTGACGGTCAAGCCCTACGGGAACATTATCATGTCCGCTTGTGTAGGACGACTGGGGTTAATTCAACCCTAGAGAATCCGGAGTATTCACGGCGTGGAATGAGCCATCGGGGCTTCAAAACGTAACACATGTATAATATCTAAAAGATTGTGGTAATATTTAACTAGATTTCAAACTCGGCCCAACATTATCACCGTTGACTGAAAGAAAATTGGTGACTCTCAAAGAAATGAAATTTACATAATTATTCATTAACATTTAATAATAAAAAAATATCTAAAAGGGAATTATTACAGCGAGTATGCCAGCTATTACGGAGGAGTAGACCCTGCATTACAATAACTGATTCTTTGAATGCGTGTCGATTTATATGAAATTTAAGTTATTTATAAAGCAAATATTAATGACAATTCGACACGCATTCACTGTTCAAGCGATTATGGATCTAGCATTAAAACTAAAACAATTGTGAGAAGGTAATATTTCAATGATAATTATAAATAAATGTAGATTTGAGAAATACACACCTAAGAAGGATAGAAGGGGGGGGGTAAGCTAGATTATGCGAGAAATTTACAAATTACATTAATTCTCAAATTTTAGTTTCACAGGATTACAATTTTAACATTTAGAAGTTATACAAATAATAGGAGATGAGCTATAGCTTATTATTACTAGAGTACTCTATAATTTGGAATACACACACAGGTACCTGTTTTATAAGATGTTTTCGTCCATTGGTTTAATAGCAGATTGTTCGTAATTAGAAGTTTTCTTTCTTGTCCTGGGCATGTTGTTTTATTGATTTTTAACAGCAGCGGCTTTCTTGTTTATTTCAGGCAGCAGATCATTTTGGTGTTTTTACGATGGGCAAGGTGAAGCTTGGCCTATAGTGGGCCATCTCCCGGTGGAGAATAATTTCGGTGCTTACTCGGTCATACCTTGCAGTATTAATTTATTTAAGATATTTTAGATGCTCCACTCGAGAGCAAAGCTAAAATTCAAGTGCAAGTCTCCAGCAAGTCTAAGATGGCCTCCTTTTTCTTATCTTGATCTTTTAAATTTTCTGTTCAGATATTTTTAGGTTTTATTTATCTTGCCCTCAGGATAATCAATGCTCTGCTGGTTTTAATTAGAAAGAAATTTGCTGTGCTATTGTTTGTTTTTCTTTACATTCGTTAATTACATTCTTTTGGAATTTTGCTATAATTAATTTATTATCTGTCACTGACCGATGCTTTTAAATTTTCAAAGACAAAAGGGAATAAAATTATTTTAACTTTAATTAATTATTGCATCAGATTTTGTTAGAATTATTATTTAACGAAATTAAATTAGCAACAAATACGAACTTTATAAAATTCAAAATAACTGATTAATATTCCACAAAATTTATTTAACTACAAGAAATCTAAATTATATTATTTTATCCGTATTTATTGCGTTTAATTTGAGATCGAAATGTGTGCGTGTTTATGTTGAATTCTACATATATTAATACATTTTTAATATTGTTACACACACAATTCGATACCAAAAAGTTTAAATTTGGGTGGGATAGACCGGTCAGTGAGAGACGACAGAAAAAAGGTGAAACTTGAGATTCGAATACGAATCTCACTGTTTCAATATTGAGCGTTTGAATTTATTTAATTCCCAGTTATCATGCTTTGAATTATAAGTGGCCTCAGTATGGGTAATTTAAGTATTTAGGATTTGATTATTATACTGGAATGCAAGCATTATATTCATAACCAATTGAAGATGAGTAATGAAACTATGAAATGATTACTTTGGAGACTTTGGTCCATGATTAGTTTTGTATATAAGTTAATATATTAAATATATGAAGATTTTAAAATATAACTTACCAACCAGCCTTTGTTTGCTTTTAAAGAACACATCTTCCCACAAGGACAGTTTAAGTAAGCCTTGTTGCGAAGATCATAAAATAATATAGCCCCCACGCCAGTGCCAACCGTTACAGTGTCTCCCTGAAAACTAACAGAACGAATTCCTAAAAGTAAATTAATATAATATTACATTCAATTTGTTTCTTTAAAGACATTTTTTTTTAAAAATAAAATTTTAATTTTATATAATTTAAAATACTGGTGCTACTGTTGATCTTGTGAAACTTTGCAAGTTTTAGTTCTGAATCTACAGTGTGGTCGATCTTGGTCACTTATGATAGCCAGAAAAACAATGTAGGATATTCTGATTCTTTCCTAATAAATGATATACCCTATTTGTCTGTCACCAGAATTTCACTGATCTCTTCAAATAGAACAAATCTTAATCAATAGATATAGCTGGTAAATATCGATAATTTAAATGTTTCCTTTTTATTAATGTAATCATTTGCTAGTCATGCCATAGATATTTTGCTAAGTATAAGGAAGACTGAAATGATCTATCATATCTCTTTTCAGATCATTGAAGATTCAACAGATTTATAATATTGTCTTTGGTAAAGGATAAACAAATGATTTAATCCATTTCATAGACATAACATCAACTGATCATAATATAAATAGCATCTGTTTTGTTTTTCATACTGCTCAACGTATTCACTATTATGATGATGAAGTTAATTCATCTTATTGCTAATCATTCTTTTCTCTCACAGCAATCTTTAAAGAATTATAGACTTTTTAAAGTCATATTATATGATCAAACTAGGCAAATTCCAATTCAATTATTCATGCTTCAAATGAGAGTTCATATTTAATCTGATCAAATATTCATTTGTTCGTTTTTCAGACTGTCTGTGGAATTCTCAAAAATTCTTTGCCAGCACCACAATTCAAAAGCATTGACACTTTTCCTACCTTTTTCATAATCATATTTGTAAAGAGTGGGAAAACATCATAGCTCAAACATTTCCGATATTCATTATAATCCTACATTTAAAAAATATTATCTATATTTTTTTTTATAAATCTGCTTGGAATTAAATTGGGATGAATTTTTGTGCTATAAGACCCTTTATTGCTGATAAGTGATCTAATAAAGGAATACAAAATATATATTTAAAAAAAAAAATATTTCTTAATCACATAAATGCATTAAAAAGTAAAAATTGATAGAAAGTGCAACTGAGACTACATCTAAATATGAACATTTTACATTTTTAGTTTTAGTTACATAAAATCAAGAATATCAAAACTGAAGAAAATTTAATTCCTTACTTTGAAGTTTTATATATGCAAGTTAGATTTTTAAAAATAATGAACAAATTGAATATTTTTAAAATGAATCCCATATAAAAATATAAATTTTTTGCTGGATTTTTTTGCAAATTGAAAAAATATACTATTGCCAGGAAGCCATATGTATGCAAAATTTCAACTAGATTAGAAATAGGGAAGTTTATAAAAATTGAATAACCAAATTTATTTGAACAGACTAAAAAAGTGACTAAGATAAATAAAATTGTATAAAAACTGTCAATTCCTTTTATAATTTTAGAATTAGCTGCTAATTCTATCACCATGATTTTTGTCTTCTTTATATTCAATATAATTCCATATTTTCATTCAGTTTTCTATCTTAATGAGATTATGACATTTGTGTTTTCAGTTAAAAATGTGTGTTATCAACATATCTATTATTGTTGAAGTTTTTTCATTAACCTTGAATCTTCATATGATTTATTAAATTTGTCATTGATTATATTTGCTAACCAAGTTAAATAGGTAAGATAATGATCCTGTCTAAATAAATCCTCTACCAACGTGAAACTAGTTTGTTTCATCATAGCTGATTTAACTGTAGCTTCTACCTCTGAATAGACATCTCTCATAATACCTATGAAATTTATTCATTAACACCCATTTTTCTAATAATATTCCATAGCTTAGCTTGATTAATTGAATTAAAAATCTTATTGTAATTAAGAACACATATACATTTCCTTCTAGTAATTTTGTAGCTAATAATATCTATAATTCTTTGACTTTTATCAAAGGTAATTCTTTTTCAATGTAGTTCTAATCAGTACTGATTAATTTTCTGAACAATCTTTATTTGCCTGAGGTATGGTATGATTGTTTTTATGCTTTATCAAGATTTTATTCTTTGGTATAAAAAGAAGAATTGATTTGTTCCAATTTGTACGACATAAAACAGATCATCAGATTAATTAGCATTATTGATTTTCCTTCAGGATTCTGCAAAATTTCTCATGTCATAGGTCCAGTGATCTTATTTTTTGAATGAAATGAATTTAATCTCATCTTCCCATTATAGTAGACTTTAAAAATACAGTTTTTCTATTAGAATTTAAATTTTATACAAGATATTTTTAAAGATTTATTTACTGAATTTTACATTCATGATTCACAAAATAACTTTATTTAAAATATCTTCACAGTTTTCTTTTCAATAATAGTTCATAACTTTCAATATATATAAATCAATACACCTACTTCTTTTTAAATCTTGTTTTTATATGACTATTATACAAAATATAATTATCCACCAATGTTTCGATTATTTTACAATATAGTCTTTATCAAGAAAACATGATAAAGACTATATTGTAAAGTAGTCGATATGACATATAGTTATATTTTTTATAATAGTCATATAAAACAAGATTTTAAAAAAAGTTGGTGTATTGATTTATATCTATTGAAAATAACTTTATATATTTTGATTATTTTCACAATTATTATTAATACATATTATCATATATTCTTCATTTATCGATATTATTTTTATAATAATTATAATATTTTATAAACTTTGCAGTTTAATAACATTTTTAGCTATAATTAAATAAGATGTAAACATATATCTTAGATTTCCATGTAATGCTGCTTACTATTTATTAATATCAAAATTATATGTTTCTGATCAGATGACAACTATTAATCATACAGGTAGTAGAGGTCATTCTAGCAGGAAAACAAATACAACTTAAATACTTATATAATATTAACATTAAACAGCCACATATCGACACACACACATGTATATATAATGAAAACAAAATGAAGTGGTGAGTCATTTCCATGTAAATAAACTTTAAACATGTTTATCAGTGATGTTGTTAGGAAACTATCAATCATCACTGATAATCCCAAAGCTAAACTACTTTTGCCTTTTGGTCTTGAGTTTAATTAGAAATAAAGGTTTTAATCCAAGGTGTTATGGATTTAAACCCAGACAGCTATTTTTATAACTACAAGAATATAGAAGGCTCACATATTGTGAATAATAATTCACAGTATCCAATAGTAGCTTTTTGGCTCGAGTTTAATTTGAAATAAAAGGAAATGATGTCTTACTTTACTTTGCCATGAACATATTTAATTCAACATACAACTCTCTGGCAGAAGTGAATTATTATTCACAAGATGATAAAAAAAAGTAGTGTCTTCTATATTCTTGTGTTTGTAAAAGTAATATCTGGGTTTAAATCCATATAATATCTTAGATTAGAAAAAAAAAAGAAACCCACTTTCTGATTAATTACTGTCAAAAGAAACGCAAATTAGTCAGCTATCATTTTTAAATTTAGTATTTCAATAACGGTATCCTTTTTATATAGACAGAGTTAACAAAAACAACCCACTTCTGATTCATTACTGTCCCGTCCCCCCCCCCCCCAAAAAAAAGAAAATGGAAATTAGTCAGGTATCATTTTTCAATTGAATCTTTCAATGACGGTCCTTACTAATAGTAGTCGGGTATCAATTCTAAATTGTAGTATATAAATGACGTTACTTTTGATCGATTTAGAATTACGTCTTGCTTTTTTAATAAAAATAATTGATTTTTACTCTTGACCAAAAATACCGTAACTTTAAAAAAAGACACACATAAAGTCCAACAAAAAAATGAGAAAAAACCCCATAACTTTAAACACACACACACAAACTCAAAAACAATCTAAGATTAATAAACATTGACTTATTACGTCTTGCTTTTGAATCAAATGATTGATTTACTCTTGCAAAAAAAAGTACCGTAACTTTAAAAAGACACACATAAAGTCCCCCAAAAAAAAATTAGAAAAAGCCCCGTAACTTTAAAGACACACACACAAATTCAAAAACAAGATAAGATTAATAAACATTTACTTATTACGTTTTGCTTTTGAATAAAAGTATTGATTTACTCTTGCAAAAAAAAAAAAAAACGTAACTTTAAAAAGACACACACACACACAAACTCAAAAAACAAGATAAGATTATTAATAAACATTTACAAAAATGAAAAACCTAACATCATATAATAGTATTAGTTAGTAGAATATTTTATTACAAATCTAAGAAATCAGATCTTTTTAGATCAAATCGATCATTTAGGTCCGGCCCCGGAATCGTTATATGTATATGTTTTAGATTAGCATCAACGCCATCCCAAGGCGAACACCAAGGATGAGAAAACAACCCTTTGATGTATGCCATATGCAACTGAAGAAAAAAAGAAAAATGAACTTAGAAGATTCTCATAAATTTTAACAGCAATTGTGATGTTATCAGAAGTAATTTGGTAATATAATAAGATTGAATAATTATTTTTATATATTCTACATAAAAAAAAAAAAAAAATCATGATTTTTTTATTTTATTTAAAAAAGAAGATAATTAGAGAACCCTTATCTCTAAATCTGTATAATATGTTTGTTAAAAAGAATATTAAGAAATATCTTTAAAAGACAAGAAGGGAAGAAAATGTTTGAAACAAAGGATATAATTTGATAGAAAAAAAAAGTTTAATCAATTAAATTATAGATTCAGATGTACTGGTCATAATATAATTTTATTGGTCAGGTAAAATAAGAAAATGGGTTCTTTTGGCCTCATACTTCTTGCAGATTGGCTCATAAGTGAAGGTCCGGTTTGTAAGTATTGATGAATATGTAGGAATCATGCCAATGCAATTGTATTTGAATTATTGGTTGACTTGCCATACGTGATCCAGAAAAGAGAATGGATGTTCTTGCTGAGTTAATAATGAAGTGTAAGCCTGATTAAATATCTGCTAAATAAAAGGATTATTATTTATTAACTAGTTTAACTTAAAATGCTCTAGGAAAGTCAATGAAAATTTTTTTTGTTGGAGATGAAAACAATATGAGAGTCAATTTAATTTAAAATAAATTGATATGACACAGAAATCTCAAGCAACAACAAATCATTGGAACAAACTCAAATTATTTTAAACTAACTATACTAAAATACAAGACAATAATTAATAAAACTGATAAGAAATCTTAGATATAAAATAGTATGGTAACGTCTTGCAAATGTTAACATACAAATCATTATTTATTAACCAATAAAATATTTTTTTTGTTAGCTATTAATGTTTAATATACTAATAAATTCAGACATCAACAATTTGTGAGAATAAAATTAAATATTCATAAAAATAACCAAGTGGCATTATTTTATTTCCCAAGATAATAATTTTGGAAAAGATCAAATTAAATACAAACAAATAATTACTTATGGTGTAATACAATTGAAAATAACTATTAGATCATATGAAACAATCTTATATAAGAAATCCCACAAATGTTAATCCCCAAATTATTATCCAATAAATATATACATAACTCAATTAGCTTTCTACATTGCTGCTTTAATATTTCAACCAGAAGATTGGTTTTCATCAGAAATTACAATTTCTGATGAAATTCAGTCTTCTAATTGAAATATTAAAGTGGATGTGTATAAAAGTAATTGTCCTTTTTGATTTTTATTTACTTTAGTTATACATATTGTAATGGTATGGACTCTGTGAGTTACCTGGGATGATGGCATTCATCACCATCATCAATTCCAATTACTAACTCAAAATTTAATATCAAGTAAATAAAAAAGGAATATAAAAGTAATGAGCATGAGATCAAGAGATCACTCTGCTAACTATAAGTTCAAAGCACTACCCAAAAGTAATACTCATTCATTATCATGAATGATCAATAATAAAATAAATCAACAGTCAATCTTGTGACTGTATTTGAAGTGAGTCTACTATAGACCAGGCTAATTATTTAGCCCTTGCCAGTTTGGGGCCGATTATTTAAACATTAATTTGGATGCATAAACTTAAGTGTTAATCCATCAGAATATATAACAATACAAACAATACTAAAACATGCTGATCATCATCAATGTTCTGGCCACTTAGTATCATTAATGTACTGGCCGCCTATAACTTTATTTCTAATAAATACTTAACTAAATAAAATGTAGTGCATGGACTTTAAAGGATATCCCCTTTGTATCAATCCAGGATCATCATCATCAATTGGATACCCATAAACATTAAATATAATCCCCTTTTATATAACAGACCAGAATCTAGTTCAGAGAAAATAAGCTCTATAACTGTCATTGTGAACAAAATATAATACTATATATAACAATTTATGTTTGAGGATTAAATTAATTCACTGGAATAATTTTAACAATGAAAAATCAGTTTATTAATAACAATAAAAAAATGAAATTACGGTCTGCAGAATATAGTTACAGATATAAATTAAACATTTTGACTTTGATTAATATACAAATAAAATAGGCTATCACATTGTGATTTGCATATATGTTCCAATAGGTTTACTTAAAACACCTATATATCAGCACACAGACATGCAATATAATAATTTATGAATACATTTGAATTGCCATAAAATAATTTTAAAAATATGATTAATTTTAACATGTGTCTACATGACACGCATCTACTTAAGCACACAGATGTATCATAACATATGGGAATTGTCATATAATCATAATAATAAAATAAGATATCACATTGTGATTTACAAATCCCTCATAATGGGTTTACATAAAACATATATATTGTACCCTTTTGTTTAGGTTAGGATGAATTGTTTATATCAATTTATTAAAAAAATTTAAATTAAAGTTATTTTATTATGTATGATGTATATAATGTGTTGACGATCTTTTTAAAAAAGTTTAATTTAAAGATAAATAAGGGTATTTACTGCAAAAAGGTTATGTTAAAGTTGTAGAAATAGCCAACTAAAGATAAATTATAATATTGTATGGTTGGAAAAAACTGGCCATAATAAATACTGCATTAATAAGTCTTGTAAATAAATGATTAAAGTAAATTTTAAAAGTAATAATTTAAAGTGAAATAAATAGACTATTTAATAATAATATTTATATTTAATAATTCTATTTAAAAAATCATTTAATTAAAAGTGATAATGTGGGAGATAAGTGCATATTCGATTTATAATATTAAAATAATTATTCTAAATTTTGCTATAATATTAGTTTTATGTAATATTTTGTAAATTAAATCATTTATTTTATTTTCAGTTAAATTATAAGCATTTCATTTATTTTTGTAAATCACGTGATGTGTAGATATTCACGTGTGCTTGCAGAGTTTTTTAGTAAAGTTGCAAAACTGTTTTAAAATTCTAATGTAAAATTTAAAAATAGTATATTTGTCTATCCCAGAATAAAAATAGTATTAGCTGTTATAAATATTAAGTTGGGTTTTAAAAATGAATGTAATAAGTAAAATTAGATTTTTATTTTGTTTTAAAAGATAGCTACGTTTTAAAAAAGTTAAAAGTAATAATAAATATTACGATATGATAAGTGTTTGGTAGGGGTAAATAAAATATGAAAATTAACTAAGAATTAAATAATAAATAATATAATAAATATTTAGTAAATCATTATTTATTTTTAATTTTAATACTGCGTTGTTAGCCAGGGATAAATAAGCAAAGCATTGTTTAATTAACCAATCAGGGAAGTAAATTGTTTAGGATAAAAGAGGTGCACAAATTCTACTACTACTACTACCACTACTATTGTGATTATGACGACTCCAACTTCTATCAATGAAGTAAGCTATAAAAACAACTTAATCTCTAGTAATTTATAGTTTAAAGTAGAAGTAACAGTAATAGTCAATTTTATTTATTTTAAAATTTGTAAAAAAAAGTGTAGTCATTTATTATTATAAGAACGTGTAGTACAGAGATGCGTGGCTAAAAGCTAAATAATTCCTTACCGACCAATTTATTTAAGCCAAATTAACGTTGCATTAAACATGAATATACTATTACTAAACTTTAGTTTATGTGGAAAATCTCAGAGTGATGATTTTTTTTCCATTGGGCACATAATTTTGCCTATAGTAATTAATGATTTTTATTTATTATGGAGATTAGCAAGTTGGACATCACGGAGGCGATTCAGAAAAGTTCGCCAGAAATGGAAATAAAAAATATAAAATGTTTTTTTTTATTCAGAAAGCTTATTTAAAATAGGATGAATTTAAAAAAACTTCTAACTTGACAAAAGAATTATTTTTGAAAAATATTTCTTTATGAAGAAATATTTAGTAATCCATTTTTTAAAAACTATTATACTAATTTAAAATAGGTATTAATCTATTTTAAAACTATTATTAATTAACGTATGCTGTTCATACCAAAAGTTATAAAATTAGTTATGAAAGTTTAACTACATCGTAAATACCGAGGAACGCTAAACCTTATTGATGTATCAGAGAACATAGACATCAGGAAATTTGGATAAAAGTTGAAAAACTTTGAAAATATTTTATTGCATAATATCAAAAGTACTTTTAATACTGTATTTGTGGAGTAATGGAATTTATGAATTATTTAAAAAATTTTAAAGACAAAGCAATGGTTATTTAAATTAATCCAGATATTGTGAAGTCGACTTACCATACTTTTATGTTGGAACATTATCGTTCATTTTTCTGACAACGTGAAACCATGAGAGCATGCGTGGTTTTGGCGCCAGAAGGGTGATCAACAGTGTTGTGAAATGGAAACCGAAGGAGGAAAAAAAAAAGAACATTTTTCCTTAAGAAAGTTTAATCGATGGACTTTGTAAATATGATTTTAAATTATTTCTTTTACTTAAAAAAATTAATATTAATGCTTATTCATAGAATAGAAATAGAGAAGGAACATAAAACATTAAACTATTTACTAACCTAATGATTAAATTCTTATAAAAATCTTTAATAATTTTTTAAAAAACTTAATATTTTTAAAGTGTGATAATGTGGAATAAATGATATATGTAATGTTTTATTTAGTTCATGATCCAGAAACACCAATTAAGTAATCGCCAGTGGAGTCATATTACTTATGGTAACAATTGTAAGAATATTGATGATTTTATAATGTATTTTATTATTTTTTTGGTGTGGATGTATGAGAACGTATATGGAAAACCCGATGCATACACATAGCTTATAATTTATTTATTCATTTTAAAAAATATGCATACTTTTATTTATATTATAAGTATATTTTAATATAAGGGAAATATAAGTATATGATTCTATTATAAATGAACTTAGTGTTTATTTTAAGTGAGTAAGGTATTAAAGTGGTATATCGATACTGGTTGTTTATATTTTGGGGTTTAAGAGTTATCAAAGAATGAAGTAATCTTTTCTTATTGAGCAGTTAGATTGTTATTTATACGTAAATTTATTTACTGTTATAGAAATGTGGGAAGGAATTTAGCGATGTAGAGAGATAGATATCTAATGATAGTAGCTTGGTAGTAAGTTAAATGAAACCAAGGTAATATTTTATGTAGATTTATTCATATGGGAATAAGGGTAGTCAATAATAATGATTATGCAAGTATAGATAACTTAGCCCTATAGCTTGTACATGTTCATGGCAGTGTTTTTTCTGTGTGTTAAAGTTTAATGTTCCATAGAGCTGAATAAATAGCCCAGACATTATATTTAGTAGGGGAGGTTATTAGACAAAGAAGTCATACCTCATTTCTTATACACTGTTACCATGATGATTATTTGACAGAGGTACTATTGAGTTAAAACTCTAGTTTATTCCATATACCTACTTGTTTATTTACTATCAAAATTTCTCGGATTACATCGTGAAGGACAGTAGTTAAAATATAAAATGATGAATAAGTTTGAAGTGCGGAATTGTTATTGAAGAAGATAAGATAGGTTATATTATTTAGAGGAAAGATAGAAAAGATTATAAGAGTATGGTTTGTCAGTAAAAGAATCATAAAACTTTTTATATTTGAAATTGATTTTTTTTTCTTCTGTACAAATGAATAAATGATAATTGAAGTGGGTTTATAAAGATGTTGTTTAATTATTAAGTTTTAAAAAAGACTTAATTATGATGCATAATTTTACAGATAAAGGAATAAAATAAATCGTGTTTTAAAGAATATAAGTAATCATAAGTTTTGTAAGAGTTATTCTATAATAACAATACATCAGTACTTACATTCTATTAGACATTAAAATTAATAATTAGTAAGCGGTCTAGTTTAGTTGCTATGCTATTAATTAAAGTTATTCACATCATTAATAAGTTAGAAATGACTATATGGACTAGTAAAATTATTTTTGAAAAGAACTAAATAACAACAATAAATGCATATTGAACTAATTAATTTATCTTATATTTTTTACAACTTACTGATTTAATGAAATTTAATGGAGATGTAATAGAGATACTATGATAATGTGTTAATAATAGATTTTTTTATTATAAAATAATGTTCTGTATTCCATATTTTATTTTATTTAATCTTTTTTTTTAAAAAAAAAGTACATAAATGGGAGTAAACAAAGTTCATTAATGTTGTAAATAATGTACATAATTTATTGTTGAAGTTTGTTAATAAAATTTGTTAAACTTGTTTTTATAAATCTTGGTGTTGACTCAATTTCGCCACATCACAATTACATAATCACAGATAATTTGAATTAAAATATAATATTTGCACAACATAAATAAAATTATTATTTTTAAGAGTTATATTTTCTTGATATGATTTTTCTTTAAGAAACTTCATTTATCATATTGTTATTATTATGGTCATATAGTAACTATAAGATATTTACACAGAATTATATTACTAATGATTGCCACATATTCTCAGATTATAAGATGCCATATTAAGAATAAAAGATTGTATCATATTATTATTATTATTATATTATTCAGGATTAATATTAGAATGAGAAAAGAGATGAGATTAAAATATACATTGAAGAAGATTATTATTACTATTATTATTTAATTATTATTAGTATTGTTAGATGTAATTAGGAGTGATATTAAATCCCTTATCATGCTTAATTACAGAAGTTATAATTGTTTAGAATTATATTTAAAAGAACCTGAGATTATTTGAGTTAAATCATTTTGATAGAGATATTAAGATTGATTCATTAGAAATAATTTTACTTAATTAATTATTATTGAAGATGTAGGAATGCTATAGATTTATTATTTGAGATCATAGGAGGGAGGATAGTATTCTTATGCCATTGAGGTAGTATCCTGTGAGATATTAGCTCAATATATTTGTCTTGCCACTTGTAAACTCACTTCATAGTCTCACGATTTTTATTAGATATTTATTCATTTAATTTATGAAACTAAACCATATTGTTATTTATTAATTAAAGCTAGTTTAATAACTTATAGTATTAAAGAATATATTATTATTGATTGGATACATTTTCAGTGGAAATAATTATTTATTTGAGCTAGACCAATTTGGTATTATTACATATTTTCCTAAAAGTGAGGGTACAATATATATATATCAGTACATAGATGTGGAGTATAATAATTTATTAACATATTTGAATTGTCATAAACCTACAAATGAAATTTATTTATTATAATACATAATTAATGACTGATTTAATATATATAATAAACCATATCAAAATACATAAAATTCATGAGTGTTTTGGCATTTGGTAATATTTTAAAAGCTAAAAGTAAAATTTAAAAATCATAAAAAAAAATTTAGTTGTTGTTTTTTTCGGTTAATATAAATTCTTTTTTTTTTTTTTTGATACATACAATTAAAGTTATTTTTATTTTACATTTATCTATTTAATTAAAGTTAAAAGTTGAGGGAATAGAAATGAATAGATTATTTATCCAGATAAATAAAAGGAAGGCATTCCAAATGTAAATGATTACAATCAGAGTAAAACCTTTTATCAGATAATTAACAATTGTGGAAATAATTTATATTAAAAAAGACTTTATAATTAAAAAATAATAATAACTGTAAAAGATTAACAATTTGTATTTTGATAACAAAAAAGATAAGAATATTTGCATAGAAATCTAAAACTGACCAGAATATAAAAACCAAATAACTTCGAGCAAAAGGGTTTTGTCTTGTGCTGGCAGTTTACTGTACATCCTGGGTGGGTGACAAGGGATTAATCATGGCTGTTTTGTTCTCATAATGGTGGTTAGATGCTTCTATCCAGGACTGCTCATATTGCTGAAGCACATTTTCATACGGGAGTAGAAACTGGAACACTTGCAGATACCTTCTTTCATCATGAGGTCACTAAAAAAAAGCCTATGATCCCGGCTTTAAAGTGGACCAGGTATGTAAAAATGTTGACAGAAATCAAAGTGAACTTACCAACAAGCTCTTTCAACCCAAGAAATACATATATATTACAATAATCTATTATGTACGTAAATCCGCACAACTTACCAGTAAGCTATTATTCGTATCTTAACTTATGTCTAATTAAATGTTTGCAAACTAAATTTAACCATAAACTTTAACTATGAATTTCAAACACCGATAAAGAGACATTCATATTTTTTCCATTGATTCTTAGAAAAAAATTGTAGAAGAACTTTTAATTATTTGATTGGCGTTATTATCTGGATGAGCAAGTGTATGTTTCTTTCCAGTTTAAGTATTTTAATTTGTTATAATAAAATATTTATCTTTAATATCAACTTTTCATTGAACATTATTAATTTTAGTTTATTAGATTTTACTATTACAAGAGAGTATTTTTAAGAAATGTAGAATTACCTTTGCCAATACACTTGTTTAAAAGTCCAGGAAAAAATTAATATAAAAGATTAAAGTGACAAGAAAGTGAATTTTCTAAAATATATTGTGTTTTACTTATTTGCTGCTAATCTATGGGAAAATGCAATCCCAATCTTACTTTTAGTTATGGATTGACGATGTGATGTGATGGATCAGTGAGTCTACAGACTTTGGCACCCTTTTGAACAAATGTAAAACTGATTCTGCCAGCAATGAAAATCATAATAATAAATAAAACATTAGGTCAGTTAATCAGAAAATATAACTATAAATTTTTTTTATAGTTTGATTAACTTGTACTTTATAGTATGTAAAATAAAAGCCTAAATCACCCATGAATGTTACAATATGTGTGCACATGGAAATGATGTGCACACTGATGTGCATGATATTTTAATTTATTAAAATAGTAAAATTATTAAAAATATATATTTTTCACAATTAATTCCATGTTAAAAATATACATAAAATCCATTTGTTATTTTAATAGTAGAAGTTTTTATTTTTTATCTTTTTTTAAAAAAAAGATACTACACCTCTGACAGGTTATTATTGATTATAAACATCTTTAAAAAAATACTCCAGCAATTCCTTTGTTTTCCAATCTAGAAATACTTTTGGATTTACTTTTTCTTCTATAAAATCATCTGACTTAATTCTTTATTTTAGACATTTAACTCAAAAAATATTTATTCATTTTACTTCTAAATTCTTGATTCTCAATATATATAACACCACTCACCAACTGCATTTTATATCTCTGCATATAAATAAAACAGCATATGTATAACTAATTCTTAGGCAAGCTGATGCTCTGGGTAAGCTGGCCCTTTCTAAACAGTAGACTAGTCTGTCATTTTCAGAAAGGTATAATTCAGGTAACTGTTGACAGTGGAATAGCTCCATTTAGTCTAAGATAAGATAGATATTAAACAAGCCAGCCATTTTTAGTTCACATTAAGGCTATGGAGTAGTGGAAGTTGACACTTTTCCTCTATATAAATCCAAACTTGGCTGTAGTGAGCTGTGGAGCATTTTCTGAACTCTCTCTCTCTCCTTGCCTTTAGTTATATCTTCATGGTAGTTCTGTCATAATCTGTCCAACTCTTAGAACTATTAAGAATTCCTAATCTTTTTTTCAATTCTTTTAGTAAAAATGTTTTTCCTATCTTGATTGAAGAGTTAATGACTCTTTTACTTTAATCCTTTGAAAACAACTTTGTGGAATTTTATCAAAATATGTTATACAAGCATTACTTAAAAAAAGATTTCTAAAATAGAGTGGAATTTTATAATTATCAGTATATCTATTTTAACATAAAATGTGCTTGTTTTAATTTCAAAATCAGAATTAATAAAATATTAATTAGACCTTTTTAAATATTTAATTTATAACAAAAAATTTAAATTCAAAATTGTTTGATCTTTATTGTTATTCCAGTGTAATACAGAAAATATCTACAAAAAAATTTGTCTGTTTATTTCTACTTTTTCTTTCAACTTTATATATACACACTACTAAGTTGTTATATGCCATGAGACCTGTAATGGTTTCAATATATATATATATATAATTATTCAAAACAATACAATAATTAATACAGTAAAAATATTTTAAAAACAAATATATACCATAATTTAATAGAAAATAATTCAAAAAATAGATGTAGTATTTTAAATCAAAGTTGTGCAATATATAAATGGTTGTGTTTGTGGAAAGGCATATATAGGTGAATCTTGGTGCACATTGGAGAAAAGATCAAAGGAGCATTGGTTGTTATATAAACGAGTACAAAAATCCAAGACAAGAGAATGTTAGTAATGATGATGTATCACCTTCAGTATTTTTTGATCATAATGTTACATGTAATTATGGTTTTGATTTTAATAAAGTTAAGATTTTATGTATTGAAAGAAATAATAATAAACATAAAATGAAAGAAGCTATGTTAATAAAAAATGGAAAGCAATATTTGATAAATAGGCAGGCTGTTAATATAAAAATTAATGAATTGTGGAAAAACTGATATATGATGTAATTCTTTTTGTATACATTTGTAACGGTTTTTTGTAATACAATTTGAATCTAGTTGATAATGACTACATAGATAGCCGAAAGTATTTCTATTAAATTATGGTATATATTTGTTTTTAAAATATTTTTACTGTGTTAATTATTGTATTGTTTTGAATAATTATATATATTTTAAAAACTGAAATAAATTGAGATACTGCCAAATCTCTAGCGCTCATTACAATACTTATCTGACACCCAATCAGATATCATGATAGCTGTCCAAATAACATTCAAACCTAAATACACAACAAAGATTTTTTACAAGAAAAGGGCGGCCACCCTTATATATTCTAAAAACTAGCTTTCAAGTCTAATACTTACAACTGGCTTAGATATATAGAAAGAAAAGTAGAGAAAAGGGTGGCCACCCTTTTCTCATAAAATTGTTGTTGTGTGTTTAGGTTTGGATGTTATTTGGACAGCTATCATGATATCTGATTGGCTGTCAGATAAGTATTGTAATGAGCGCTAGACATTTGGCAGTATCTCAATTTATTTCAGTTTTCAACTATCTGCGCTTCACAAATTAAAATATTATTTATATATATTTTATTATAATTGGAACACAGACATTGATTAATAATATATATATATAAAGTGAAAATTCATATACTGAAATAGTTAATTGTTTTGGGTCAAATTGTTATGATATTTAAAATTTCCAGATTGATGGATGGTGTTATTCTTTGCCCTGCAAATCCTTCTGTCAAAAAATAGCATAGTCTGAGGACATGAATACTGCAATGTAATATCCAGTTCTAGTGCTTACATAAAATAAAGAAAAAAAAAATCAGTATTATTATATTTAAAAGTGATAACTCTGTAAGACACAATTTTTACTTTTAAAAAAGTAATGATTTAAAAAATGTTTAAAATTTTTTTTTCATTGTTATAGGCTCAAAAGTCAAAATCCCTTATTCTGCAGAACAAGCTGCATCACATCAATCCAGTTAAACTACAACTTTATTTCTAGCTAATATCAGCTAGTTACCCATTTATCAATCAATACTGAATGGCTGACAGATTGGATATAGGCCAATTATCTTAAAACTAAAATCTTAAGCTTGCTTGAATTCTAAAAAAAATCCATGACTCACTTAGCTAGAATAGAATCCTAGATTATGGTCATGTAAGACAAATTTGTAAATCAACTGGCCTCAAGACCTTTCTTATTTATCTGAAAATGATAAACTTTATTATTTTCATTTAACAATATAACTAAATAAACTGAATTCTTTAAAGATATGTGTATAAATCATCAAATTTATCACCGATATATATATAATTAGAGGGATTTGAACTCAGCAGGATTTTTCAGTCTATTCACCTGCCATTCCATCTCAAGCAATTGATACACACGATCACATACATGTGAAAAAGATAATGATTCAAATATATGTATTTCGTGCAGAAATCAGCATTCATCAGTTGGGCTAGATCATAATCGCCTGCACAAGCACTGATTATATACGTGTGGGAGATTATGATCTGACCCCACTGATGAGTGCTGATTCTGCATGAAATACATATATTGGGAATCATGTATCTTTTTTACATTATGTGGTCATGTGTATCAGTTGCTAAAGCTGGAGTGGAAGACGAATAGCCTAAAATTCCTCTAATTATGTATATAGGAAATACTCAGTATAAGCAAATTACATACTGCTTTGCTGAAGACATTGGTTCAAATCTTCAGATCATAATCTTTCAATATAGTCAATGCATGGGCATCTAGATATTCTTAATTAGAGGGTTGACCTGCAAGAAGCAATTTAAATACTATGGCGAAATACTTATATATGCATTATATCATAAAAAAAACAATTTTCATAATAATATCAACAATGATCATAATAAATATCACAAATAAAATAATTTAAGATGTTATGCATACCACAATTTTTCTGATGAGCATCAACTACATTACATACACCTAAAGTTCGAGAATCAATGAAAGTCACATGAGATTTAGATCCTACAGCATACATATTACAATCATTATTAATAGCCAGGCAAACATTTTCTTTACAATACTGAAGTTTTTGAGAAAATTTCTGTAAAACAAAAAAAGCTTTAAATAATCACATTTGCACTAACACACATGCACGCACACACACATAACAATATGACTATTACAAATATATATAATTAACTATTATTGACATTAAAATATTGATTATACATATATATATATTCTGTAAATGTCATTAAATATTGCTCTCATATCTGAATTTTAATTTTTCTTTCAGATAACAGTCAATAATCAATCTAAATAGCTATCCAATATAGGTAAGTAAATGGATATCTAGCTATTTTTACTTAGAGGGTAAAACAAGGACTATAACATTTAAATGCTCATCACTTAGTAATTGACAAGCTAGTGAGAAATACTTTTTCTCTCATTGTTTCTCTTTGAGAGACTATTAGAGAAAGCACTGTCTCACAATGGGTTTAAAGGCTATTTTACCTTACATAATATATATAAATACTACTACAGTTATTAATATTAAGAATCTAAAAACATGTTCTACTCTAAAGTACCTTATTTACATTTCTTAAATATTTAAACAATTTTTATGACATTATTCTATTAATTATTACATTAATATTGCTTTTTTTAAAAATAGCTTATATTAATTTTAAAAGTCCACTTAAAATATAAGCTAATGGGAAAAAGGGGCAAATTGAATCATAAATTTACTAAAAAATGAGAATGGAATTAAAAAGCTGCTGTTCTATGACATATTCAAAACATGAATAATATCTTGCCACCTAAAAATACAGAGTATAGGCACTGCTATTTTTTTTAAATTTAAATTTAGTCATGGTATAATTTGAAGTTTACTTGTTATGATTGAGAAATTTCCTTAAAGTGTATTAATGCCAAAGTGATGGAAGATATGTTTCATAACTTCTAAATATCATTAACTGAAAATTATATTTTATTTATTAACCTACTTTTTTAAAAAATTTTGATAACTTTAGTCAATATTTTTACCTCTTTAAAAACTTTTTATCTTTTAAAATAAGATAATATTCATTTCTAATATATTTATAAATGCATTTTAATCTGAAAATCAGGTTTGTTAATTCTAAAAAAGTCTCTTGGTAAATATAAAAAATATTCAGGAGCAAAGTCTATATTGAAAAATGGCTTCTCCTTGCACAAAGTCAAAAGTTTTTGCATATAGGCTGTATGCCCAAAGATCCTGTTACCCAGGTTAAACATTTTCTCTCTCAAAAATTGTTACATACTACAATAATCCTTATTTACTTTATTTTCCTTATTATCAATTAATTTTTACAGTCCTAGTACAATTCATTTTTTTTACTTCTATCTCATTTAAGTAAAAGCTGTTTTCTTGCTTCCATTATTTTTATCTTATTTTCTCCAATTTTGTATAAAGACCTAAATAAAAAGTCATAAAATCTCTACATCTTTAATCCTTAAATTACTCCCACTTCTATACAATTTGTCTTGATTCTCTACTCAATATCTTAATTCTTATTCCATTTCTGCTTTCTTTTCCTAACACTTTGTCCTTA
Source organism: Epiperipatus broadwayi (assembly GCA_028023455.1). Lineage (NCBI taxonomy): Eukaryota > Metazoa > Onychophora > Udeonychophora > Euonychophora > Peripatidae > Epiperipatus > Epiperipatus broadwayi. Next base: position 4,762,515 of record JAQFVV010006267.1, read on the forward strand.
TACTAAATATAATAAGTTTCCTTTAGTGTTATGATATATTCTTTCAGATTCTATATAATTTTTATTCTTATATAACTATAAAATATTTTTTATATTTATATTTTCTACAACTTTAATTCTTTTTATCTAACCACCTTATCTACCACCTTTCTTCATCAATGAAGACATTTAAGTGCAAAGACATGTTACATACAGAAACAAATGTTATTATTAAAAATGAAAAGTTAAGTACCTTCTTGAAATTCATTATAAAAATTAAGATATGCTAAACTCTGAATAGTTAACTGTAGCAAAGTTTACAATATCAATTTCAAAGGAACTCCCATCACTAGCTATGCCAAGCCTAAATATCACAAACAACAAAATAAGATTATTTATTTTAAATGCATTTGTTTTATTTTAAAATGTGACAGAGTACGGCACACAATTATTAAAGGTTAACAAGCATATAAATATCATGCATAGAGTAAAAACTGTTACCCAAGTTGTTGCCTTTTCTCTTACTTACATTATTCTTTTGTATGTCAAATATTGTACATTAAGTTATAAAAGTAAATTAAAGATTTGAAGATGTAAACATTCCAATAACAAATTTATATTATTTTCTGAGCCTTAAAATTTGAATTTAAGAGATCTATCAAATTTTTATCGATGAATGTAGCTTTATATTGAAATGAAACGTGAACTTTTAAACAAATATAGGAAGACAATAAAGGATTATAAGATTTGAATGTCAAAAAAATTGGAAGAAATGAATTACAAAGGTAAGGATAGTAAGGCTCAAACATTGAAATGGGTATATACAATAAACATTTATTAAAAAAACTAAAACAAAAAGTTAAACACATTATTATAATTAAATACAGTAAAAAAATGAGAAGAGTTTACAAATGATTTTAAGGAGAATAGATAATATTAAAAAAAAAAAAAAATACAGAGCAAAAAATAGTGAGATTTGAGAGAAAATAATTTGAATCACATCTGGTATTTAATAGTTCCTGTGTTGATTAATAATAAGCTTTAAGTATATCTGCAAAAAATATTTAAGTTATCAAATCTTTATACTCCAATATGATAAAAGTTTGCTGAATAAATAGCTAATTTTTATTGCTCTTTTTGAAATTATTTAATATTTTTATTAATATGAGCAAAATTCATTAAAAAAATATTTACTTTAGTACATCATAATAATTTAGGAAAATTATTTTTATTAATCCTAATCATTCAATGTTGATTTCAAGATGATCATTCATCATTTTTCAAAATAAAAACATTTTCCAAATGTATTAATGCTATATAAAATCATGTTAACTATATTCTAGCTTTACAACAACGTTATTCTGGAGATCTTTGCATTGGAATAATCGATTCAGGATAAAAGTATTAAATTTTAATTTACTAGTCTAATTAAAATTTATTCCAAGTATGGTTTATTTAACTGATCCTAACTATTAGCTTAAATAACTTTTTGGTTGTTTTCTATTCTATCGTGTCAACTGCATGATGGCACTATTTCTAGGTCAATTCCTAAAAATATACCATTTCAGCAGTCTACACCCAGCCTAAGAGGCTTCTTACAATAAAACACAGAAAGTCCTCGCGGCAGCCTCAGCCAGCCTGAGGCTTCTTTCTATGATAAAACACAGAAAGAGTCCTCGCGGCGGCCTCAACCAACCTAAGAGACATTCTTTCTACAATAAAACACAGAAAGAGTCCCTGCCAGCTAAGCCGGTCTGGCTTTTATCTATGCTAAAAGCACAGACAAATGCCTTATTGGCTGCCATAATTGGTTGTGTTATTAACTTTATCGTAATGCTAGAATGTCTATTTTCTCTATACTTTCATGTGAGAGTGTGTGGATTTTAGCCTGTCATAATTATTTAAAATTTCATTACAAAGGGTTTTTTTTCTAGTGCTCTAACTCACTGTTACACTGTAACTTTATTAACAATATCGTGAAGGTTCCATTACGAATGTGTAACCCTCAAAAATTGCTTTTAAGGGTGCAGCAGAGCAGTATTTTGACGATCAAATGAAAAGTAACGTTTTTGTGAGAATTCGTCCGTGACATGTTACTTTTGATATATGCGCACAAACAAAAACAACCCAGTGTCTGATTATTAATTACTGTCCAAAAAAAGAAAATTAGTCGGGTATTATTTTTACATTTACCATTTAAATAAGATTAGTTTTTATACGTACACACATTAACAAAAACAACCCAGTTTCTGATCAATTACTGTCCAAAAAAAGAAAAACAAATTAGTCGGGTTTGATTTTTAAATGTAGTATTTGAATTACGGTACTTTTTATATATACATAATAACAAAAAGAACCCATTTTCTGATTAAATACTGTCCAAAAAAAACGTAAAATAGTTGGGTATCATTTTTAAATTTAGTATTTAAAAAGCTTTAGGCTGCCATGGTTATCAATTTAAACTTATATTTTCAAGATCTCCCATTATCCATTTATCAAGTAAAAAAAAAACCAAACAAGATCACAAACTTCTTTTTTTTTTTTTTTTGATACTTTAATTAAATCTGAATACTCACAATATGCCTATACTATATTTAATATTTTCACAGTTATATGCTATAAATAAGTATTTTTTGATTTAAACCGTGTATTATTTTGTTTGAATTTCCAATGTTTCGATGAAATAACTTTCATCATTGTCAAGACTTAAAGAAAAACTGCTAGATCTCAAGTAATAGCGAGATTGAGCATGAAGTAAAAAACAATCTTTCTTATATATATTTGATAGTTGATTCATCTGAATATATGGATTAACAAAATGCTTATTTCCTTCAGTTTTACAATTAATTGATTTCAAGTTGATTTTAGAAAAAAGAGATAAAGTAAGTAGTCTCCACAAGTGTGGAATATGTTGAGCTGCATTAGCTTTATTTCAATAGATTCCCTCATGGTCCTCAAGGCATACTTTTCCAATTTAGCAAGAATTTTAGCATTATTTGGAAAAGTATGATTTGAGAACTATGAGGGAGTCTATTAAAATATTAAAATGGGCCGAGTGGATTACATAAAGCTGATGAAGCACAACGTATTCCAGTCTTGTGGAGACCATTTAGTTTTATCTCTTTCTTCTGAAATCAACTTGAAATCAATTAATTGTAAAACTTAAGGAAATAAGCATTTTGTTAATCCATATATTCTGACAAATCAACTATCAAATATATATAAGAATGATTGTTCTTTACTTCATGCTCAATCTCATTATTTAAGATCTAATGGTTTTTCTTTAAGACCTTGATAATAATGAATTTTATTTTGTTGAAACATCAGGAATTCAAACAAAATAATATTCAGTTTAAATCAAAAAATACATTATTTACACACACACACATATAAAGAAACATATATCAAAATAAATTAATTTAAAATTTATTTACTGGACTTTTTTCACTTAATAAGTTAGCATACCACACCACTATGATGAAATAGAAAATAAACTTTTAATTTAGCACATGCTTTTAAACCATGATATCCACTTACTGCTTTTAAAATACTGTAATACAGCCAAAATCAAAGCTTTGACTTTTGCATGCAGAAATATAATTTTTTGCATAGAATAAATTTGACTCTAGATACCTTTGGAAATACTACTAAATTTTATTTAAATTACTCAGTCTAAAAAACACATAAAAGCAAACAAATTTATATAATTATATATAATATGCACACATTACATCAACTTATTAATAGACATTGTTTATAAATATACAACCATAATACTTAAATATATATATATATATAAATTTCACTGTTGGAAATATTTAGTATATGGAGTTTTCCATTTAAAATTATTTAATTAAAAAATTCTTAATCAGGATAATAACCAATCAAGGTTAACTGCCCAAGGACTGAGAAAAAAAGTGAAACTGTCAGATTAATGCAATCAAAAATAGATTTGATATGTTGGACTATTTCCACCATCTATCATTAAATATTGAATGTATAAAAAATTTTAAACTTTATTTAAACTTTTCAAATACAAACAACTTATTGGTAGTTACACAACATTTCAAGTAGTAGTATTCTTCACTCTTCTTTAGGTGTTGCTGGCCTAACCAGTGACTAATATTAGCAAGAGTCAAACTTACACCTTTAGATTCTCTAATATCGAATTTTAAGGTAACCCACTAACCAATTGAGCATTTATATAAACATGAATAATTGATAGTCATCAGACAAAAGTGTCAACCTGGCTACTGACCTTCATTAATGAGGCGTCTGGAGTACACATATAATCCAGAAAAAACTTTTTGTTCTTTTATATTATTCAAGCTAATGATTTAAATATTTTGAAAACCCCAATATTTGAAATTTCTCCCACCTTACCTTTTAAGCTATAAACGTCTGGTGCTAGGTCAGCAAATGTATATTTTAGCGACCTCACTGATATCAAAATTAAATATGTTTAATTTTTAGAACAAAAAAAAATAGTATATATCAAAATAAAGCATCACAGAATTCCTCAAAAATTCTTTGAAAACACATTTTAAAATTAAGCTAAGGGAGTCATGTGATGCTTTGCTTTGATATATATAGTACTTCATTATTTCAGTTGAATGTAATTATATTTCAGAAATGAAGATTGAAAGTTATTTGAAACTGTTAGAATTTTTTTAAAACAAAAGCATTATTGGAAAAAGGGTAATTAAAGTATTGAAATAATTTCACACAAATAAACATCACACTTCTAACTTGAGCTTATTAACAAACAATCTTTATATAAATGTACAAATAAATAGGTTACAAAATTATTATATTTCTTTTAATCCCAGAAGTAGACTGAAGATCAGATATATATATATTTATAATTTATATAAACATGATTGTATTTTTCTTATTCACTGTTTTTATTTTCCTTCACTAATATACAAAATGAATTGTTTCAAGCTATTTTATCACTTTTTTCTTTCACCAAATGTAATGCTTACTTAAACTTCATCTTAATGAATAAATATTCATTAGTCTGAAGAATAACTATTTAAATCTTTATCTGTTGAAAGGCAATTTCTCATTTAAAAAGATATTTAATATCTTTTATTATCATCATTTTCAAGCATTATAAATCTACTGCAGGGTAAAGGTCTTTCCAAATTTAATCCAGTTTTGATCTGCAACTACTCTTTTCCATGATTCATAAAAATTTTCTTCTCATCCATCTCACATTCTGTCTCTTTCTGTAATTTTAAAATCTCTTAATACTTTTATAGTGACATGAATTGCATTTGGTCTCTTAATTTATGATATTGGTGATATATTTTTTTTTTATTCGTGCATTTCATTTATGATTTCTTCTTGTTATTTCCAACATATTTCAGTGTGGTATGAAGAATCTTTATATTGCTTTTTAACAAAAATTTCCATTTGATATTAAATTATTTCTATCAAAATTACAAATATTTCCATCCGGGATTAATTCTATAATTAATTTCATTCACTATATTTTTATTCGTATTAATAATATGATCAATGCATATAAAGATATTAATTTCTTTGAATACATTATTATCTATCTTTACTGCCCCCCCCCCCTGTTTTTTTAAAAGAACCATTGAATATGATTTATCTTTTTTTTCTATTTATAAAAAGCTTTTATCTTTAGTCCTATTTTCTTGCTTTTATCTGATAATTTTTGTAGCTTTTATGAAAGCTCTAAAGTAGGATTTGCAAATATAATCACATATAAAAATAATTCCCTTAATTTCCCATTTTAATCTACAAAATTATTCCCATAAAACTACTGTAACAAATTTCACAGAGATAGAATCATCTCATTATACAACCATATCAACATTAGTTTTCTTAGTGTTACTGTGTAATCTAGTGATCATTAGGGTTTTCTGTAACTTTGTTTAATACTTAGATGCAATACTTTTTTTTTTTTCCATTGGTTTGAATGCAAAGTTCTCTGTAGATGAGTTATAATGATCTTAATAATGATATTGGAGAAGTGACTAAAGGCTGATAGTATGGAAATTCTAATATCTTCCTTTTCATTTTTCTAAAACATCATTTCTGCAATCATCTGGTATATCTTCATTATTTAAATATTAGGTATATAGTTTTGCCAATAATATCTCTATTTCATCTGCTTCAAATATTTAAAATAATTCCATAATTTCCAAGAGCTTTTCCATTCTTCATAGATTTAATTATGTCTCACCTTTTCATTTAAATAAATATAGTAACTGTAATCTACTTTGTTTTCTTGTTGTTTATACAATTCTTTCAAACACTTCACGATACCATCCTCCTTTTTAGAAATATTGTCACCTTCTAATGTGCAAAAACAATTTACTAAAACATTACTTATATTTTTACAACTTTTGTTCTTTTCTAAAACTTTCACTGCCAATTCATAGTTGTATTTGCTTATATGACAACTTTTTTTCACATCATTTTATAGAATTCAAAGAATTCATTTCTTTGAAATGGGTCATTTAAAAATGTTTTCATATTCTTAGTAAAAAATTTGCAGTGAACTGCTTTTTTGTGCAAACTATTTGTGTAACTCACCTTAGTAAAGTCTCCATTATCATTTTACTGATTCTGTTCAAGTATGAGTTATCCATGAAGTCTGTTAATATTTTAAAATAATTTACAAATACATTGAAATATTTGTGAAAGTCAGAAATACAAACTATCAATATTGATTTTTTTAAACAGATTAGGTCTCTCTAGTCTTGCACTGACACTATATCTTATAAACAAAGCAAAACTCTCCATACAGTATTGCCACCCAGTGCCACCAGAGTAATCAATGAATGCCAGAAGGCTTGTGCATAAAATTCCTATCTAATGCCTACTCATCCAATATCCCCAGACTAGTTTCTGGTTTCTGGACATCGTCAGCGAGGAGCTTTGGATCAGAGAGCCCTGCACCTAGATCTTAGGATCTAATGCAACCTTCCACCCACCTTTTATCTCTACTTAACTACAAAACTATGAGAATGAAAACACAAAAATATTTTCAATCTAAGCTCAATAGCTTATATAGTCATATGGGTCTGAACTCAGTTCAGCACCATTACATTTTGGTGTCTTTGGCTCTTTAACAACCATAGCCACCACTATCCTATTAGGCAGGAATGGTGTTAAACCATTAAGCGTCACATGATCACGATCTCTTATACTAGCACATAATTGTTTATAAACAAAGCAAAACTCTCCATACAGTATTGCCACCCAGTGCCAACCAGAGTAATCAATGAATGCCAGAAGGCTTGTGCATAAAATCCCTATCTAATGCCTACTCATCCAATATCCCCAGACTAGTTTCTGGCTTGTGGCCATCGTCAGTGAGGAGTTTCGGATCTGAAAGCACTGCACCTAGATCTTAGGATCTAATGCAACCTTCCAGCACCCATCTTTTATCTCTACTTAACTACAAAACTATGAGAATAAAATTGAAAACACAAAAATATTTTCAATCTAAGCTCAATAGCTTATATAGTCATATGGGTCTGAACTCAGTTCAGCACCCATACATTTTGGTGTCTTTGTCTCTTTAACAACCATAGCCACCACTATCCTATTAGGCATAAGATCTAGGTGCAGTGCTCTCAGATCCAAAGCTCTTCACTGATGATGGCCACAAGCCAGAAACTAGTCTGGGGATATTGGATGAGTAGGCATTAGATAGTGATTTTATGCACAAACCTTCTGATATTCATTGATTACTCTGGTTGGCACTGGGTGGCAATGCTGTATGGAGAGTTTTGCTTTGTTTATAAACAATTATGTGCTAGTATAAGAGATCGTGATCATATGATGCTTAATGGTTTAACACCAATCCTGCCTAATAGGATAGTGGTGGCTATGGTTGTTAAAGAGCCAAAGACACCAAAATGTATGGGTGCTAAACTGAGTCAGATATATAAGCTATTGAGCTTAGATTGAAAATATTTTTGTGTTTTAAATTTCATTCTCATAGTTTTGTAGTTAAGTAGAGATAAAAGGTGGGTGCTGGAAGGTTGCATTAGATCCTAAGATCTAGGTGCAGTGCTCTCAGATACAAAGCTCCTCACTGACGATGGCCGCATTCATTGATTACTCTGGTTGGCACTGGGTGCCAATACTGTATGGAGAGTTTTGCTTTGTTTATAAACAATTATGTGCTAGTATAAGAGATCGTGATCATGTGATGCTTAATGATTATATCTTATACATTGTTATTAATGATCATTTCCTATATTAAATTTAGTAGTGCTATAATTATTTATCATGATTGAAATATAATAGATAAAAAAAACTCACATTCACACATGCATGCATCTATTCATCCTTCTATTAAAAAACTCCAATTAATATCTCAGTTAAGAATTATCAAGAACCAGAAAGGAAGATCATGGTATTTTCTTGATCATAAACTTAAAGATAAAAGCCAATAAACTTTCCCACACTGGCTGACACATTTTAGAGAGCAGATAACATGTGTTCATTTATCATGTGAATAATATATTAGTAGTAACAGCTGCAGTAACAAAATATGAAGTGAATATTATTTTAAGATCTCAAAGATGAATGACCAACTCAACTAAGCTAATTTCTTTTTGAAGCTAAGCATCTTTGATTCAATCTTCTAATTACTGTCAAAAAAAAATATTGAAGTAAAAAAAAATTAAATAAAGATAATTGTTGTGTTCTTATTGCATGTTTCCCACACAGTTAAGGTCATTTCCCTGCAGATTGAACAAAGTTTAGGGCCTTAATCAACAGATACAAAAATAATAGCATATGGATGCTAGCCAGTTTCAATGCATTTTCCATAAACAATAATCAATGTAATTAATTATATAAGATAAGCATATAAAAATAAATATAATAACTCAACGTTGCATATTCATGAACTGAATACGGGTCATAAAATATTATTTGACAATGCAGAGGTTATCTTTTATGAAAAAAGTGAAATGAAAGAAAAAAATAAAAGAAACTTTGATGATGAAATATTTTGAATCTGAAGCCATCAATCTCATGAAGACATCTTTTGATGTTAAAGGAAGTTGGGTTTTGATGTGAATGATGGGAAATCTATTTTGTTTGATATATATAGGTGGTATGTTTAATTGAATATCATCTAAAAAGGACTATTTGTTAATAGATGAAACCATGGTTGTGGAAGAATGTTAATAAAGTTTTGTTTTTTGGCTTGTATTGTAATGTTATATAAATTTTTATTTTATTTAAGTATATATAAAATCAGTTTGATTTGTCATAGATCCTGGGCAGTTTTTACTAATATTACGATATCCAATTTCAAAAGAATCAGCCCCTCTTCTTGTATTGACATACTTGGTCAATCTCTGCTCCAGATCTCCTACGGTTTTTTAACTGCTATCAGTATCTTGTTGTCCGTTATTATTAGCATCCTGTTTTTTTGTAACTGGACCATAATCCTCTGTTTTTATAGTACAATAAATTACTTGTCAACATTATGTTTCTTTTTAATCAGTTAGCCTTTTAAATAATTGCTTTTTCTAGATTATATATATGTGCACACACATATATATTATCACCCCTCCCCCACCCTATAAAAGGTTTTCATTTAAAAATGTATATGTTTATATGCACAAGTATATGCTTTATTACACCAAGATAATGATTAGCTATTATGAAAATTGATGGTAATGAATTAGAGATATATTAATTTATGAAAAATTATACTGGATCATGAGATACTGAAATATTATGATATGACAAAGAAATAAGACAAAAAAGAAATGAGAGATTAGATAATTTGATCAATTAATTTAATTAATACCTATCTCAGATCAACAGTATTTTACGTTTTCAATAACAACAACAGGTTTTCAACAATTTTACTAATGAACCAACTGAATGAAGTTAAATCAATTCTAAAACCTTTGGTAAATGCAAAAATTAACTCATAGAAACACTCTATCTTTTAAATAGTAGATTTAGCTTTATTATGGAATAATAACTCTCACATATTTCAGATGCTAATTAAAAATACAAATAATTTGATAGACCTAACGTAAAATATGACAAGATTCATTGTGATTAACTTTATGATACCCATCAAACTAAAAAGTTGAATTCCAAATCAGTTTACTGTTTAGAACTCAAGGTTAACTCAAATAGTTATATGGATTTAAAACCAGTTCAATGACTATATATTTTAGTACCTAAAATAATAATAACAAATCACTTTAGACCAGCTCAAATAATAAAGATGTGATGCGATATGGATTCTCCTTTATCGAAGTCACTCTCAGCCACTATGCCCAGAGAAACTTTTTAGCCACTTTATCTTCCCTTTCCATTCCATCCTAAGTTTTTCTCATATTGTTCTCTATCCTGCTCCATCCCATTTCCATAACATCATCTTTGCCCATGCTATGGCCTTTATATCAAGATCTTCCTTATCTTTTTCGAAACCCAGCATTAAAACCAAGAACCCACTTTGTGTATAATCACTTCATATTTATTCTCCCACAACTTCATTATCTGTACCCTTTCTGCTCTAAGCATTTACATTCAATTAGCAGATGTCTAATATTTTCCATGTCTTTCATACGTAACTTGCGCAAACTAAATCACCCACATTTCTCTGTCCTTTACTTGTAACCCAATTAAATACTATTTTAGCTATTTTCTTACTATCCATAAACTGCAATCTACCAAACATTTTCATTTTGCATCTCACATAAAAACTTGACCCCATTTCTTCTTGAATTGCCTCCTTTGCCATCCACACATCTACATTTAATGCATGTTTTACTACTTCTCTTTGTACTTTTTCTAAGTAATCTAACACCCCTTTACTAACACATAAAGCATTGTTATCATAATAACCCTGCATTGCCACTACCTTCCATACAATTCTTGCTACATCATATTTATTATATGAAAACTGTTAATTTCTTTATCAGTCCTTTTCTTTTCTTTGCTTCATTTACCAATTTTCTCTTCCATTCATTCAAGTAATTCCTCTGATTACTTAAGATGATTCCCAAATAGTTATACCTATTGACCACCTTTAACATTATATCCCCCAGTGTCTTCTCTTTCACAGTATTAATCATCATTTTTGATTTTTCTTCACTACATTTAATCCCCATCTCTTTACCCATCCTTGCACAAGTCTTCAGCACAACTTCCATATCTTCCCTACTTTCTGTGCACAAGATATCAATAAATAACAGACATGATAATGTATAAAGTCCCTTGCCATCTATTAATGGTAACTCTACCCCTCTTCCTAGTCTTTCTATTATTCTTTCCATATCTCTCAAATATAATAAAAACAAAATAGATGACATAGGGCATCCTTACCTTAGTCCCACCCCATTTTTAACTCTGTTTATATTTCCTAATTGATACATATAGTAATTACCATCTCTTAATAAGGTCCACTAAAGATTCATTCATTCGCAAATTTACTAAACTTAACCATAATCTATTTCTGTTTAGTCTTATCATATGACTTCTCTACATCTATAAAGACCATATATAACTGTCTATCTGTATTCCTACTCATATCTATCTATTCCTACTCATATCTATAAGTTGTGTGACTACAAATAAATTATTTCCTATATGCCTAAGCATTCTAAAACCTCCTTGAATTTCTCCCACTATATTATTTTCTTCCATCCATTTGGCCATCCTTCCAGTCACCATATATGCAAAAACTTTATATAACACTAACATTATCACTATCATCACATGATCACCATCTCATGCTAGCACATAACTGTGCAGTGCTCTCAGATCCAAGGCTCCTCACTGATGATGGCCACAAGCCAGAAACTAGTCTGGGGATATTGGATGAGTAGGCACTAGATAGGGATTTTATGCACAAGCCTTCTGGCATCCATTGATTACTCTGGTTAGCACAAGGTGGCACTACTATACGGAGAGTTTTTGCCTGTTTATTATCACTATCGGTTTATAATTGTTTACCTTTCTATGGTCCTTACTTTTTCCTTTAAATAATAGTCTTATTCTTGTATTATTCCAGCTATCTGGAAATTCTGTCTTCTGTGCTATCTTATTAAAACATGATAATAAATTAAATTTTGCCCTATTTCCCAAATTTATCACCATCTCTGCTGCCCATCCATCTAAACCTCTTGCCTTTCCACTTTTCAACTTCTTCCCTGCCTCATTCAATTCATTTTCTGTAAAACTAATATTTCCATTACTATGTGCTTTTATATTTGTTATCACTCTGTCCTTCACATCTATCATCTTTTCGATATCCATTATACCCTTATTTAAGATTGTCTCTAATTCTCTAGAGCTACACTCTTTTTCCTCATCATTTAGAAATACTATTTCTCTCCCCTATATTCCTTCTTTTAATATATTTCCAAAATTTTTTACTCCCATCTCTTCCACTTTTATGAATATCCTCCAATAATTTACTATTTAATTTCATTCTCTCTTTATAATTATCTATTTTAGCCAACTTCCTTTTTTAAAAATAGTTTTCCCATTTAATATTAACATCTTTTTCACTTTGTTTGTTTTTAACAGCACATTTATATCCGCATACTTTTTCCATTTCTTTTACACTTTTACTAATTCTCAATTTTCTATTACTTTTATTTCTCTGAATATTCTCACTTAAAACCCTATTTGCCATTTTTTCTATTTCATACCAGTCCTTATATTCACCCCCAACAAACTCTTCCATGATTTCTTCTACTTTTATTTTATGTTCTTCTAACTTATTTTTATCATTCATTCTCCACCCACATATTTCACTATACTTTTTACTTTTATTACTATTTTCCATCACATTACTAACCATTTCAATTATAAAGAAATTATGATCACTATTACATACTCTCTCTTCATTATCAAACACTTTAAATTTCTATACTTTATTCATTCCCTCTTTCTCTATTAATGCATAATCTATTGAATGAAATATACTATTTCTAGACCATATGTATTGCCCCTTAGAAATATTTGATAAATTTTCAATGTTCAAGCTCACTTTCTGACAAATTTTTTTCAAAAGCTATTCATTCTTGTTATCCATGTTATCAATATGTCTATTCAATATCCCCTATAACCATTATTTTCTTTCCCCTTTTTTTGAAACTCTGTATATCCTTAACTAGGCATTCATATAAATTACAGTTCCACTCCATTATAATTTTACTACTTCCGGTTACTATATACACTCTAGCCACCATCCATTCTTGTCTTCCTAATCTTATCTCAAACCACAAATATTGTTGACACTTTACAGTATTTAAATATTTTTTTGACATAATTCCCCCACCCCTTTTTTTCTTTTCTATTTATACCCTGCAATACTATCTTCCAGTATAAATGCTTCTTCTCCTCTTAGATGTGTTTCCACTACTTCTAATACATCAAGACCTTCATTTTTAATTGCTTTGTTTAATTCCAAGCACTTTTCTGGTCTCCAATCATCTTGCATATTCAAATATCCAATTTTAACAATTTCTTCCTTACTCTTTTATAAATTCTTTTGACTTTTTCTTTGTATTAGCTTATTTATTAGTTTTATAGATCCATTCCTTCTTCACATTAACATTTATAACTGAATCAGCTACCCTTTGTTTACTTCTTACAACCAGTCCATTCTTAACTTTCTTTTTGATAATACCGTAATTTAAAACCCTATCCCCCCTCCCTTTATAAATTTCCCAAACTATAATATTTTTCATAAATTAAACCCCCCTAATGCTTCACTTCCTTGTTTTGCTAAGTGCAATCCATCTTTAATATATAACTCCCTCTTAATAATAAAAAATCCCACACATCCACAAATATAACATTATTTCTCTCCATAATTTTTCAATCTCTTATTTATAGAACATGCCTTATGTAACATAAACCTATTATCGAATCTTCGTAGTAATCCATCTACTCCTTCCTACTTTCCCTTTAACCTTATATAAATTACTAATCAATTCTTTGTACTCATCCATTACTCTCTCCAATGGCTGACATTATTTGTCCCTATCATTATATAAACATATCTACTCCTCTGTTTCTTTATCTTGTCTGTAATATCCATAATTCTAGGTCCAGGCAAACATACTATTACATATCTATTTCTATTTTCCCTTGAAATTACAACTCCTCATCCTCTAATTAGCGAGTCCCCTATCAAGACTGCTTCATAGTTTATTTTCCCTACTTCATCCGTAACATTCTCTTCCACTTTTTGGACTTCCTTATCTACTTCTTCCTTGTTTCTATTCATTAATTTCTTGATTTGTTCACACTTCATGTCTAAAACTTTTAATTTTAATTCTACATCCTTTACCTCTTCCTCTATCTTATTAATTCTTTGCCTAACTATCTCCATTGTACAACTTATTTTATCATCCATATCTCTTGTCACTCCACTAAATATATACTTCATTCTATCATCCTTATCAATATTTTCCTCCATTTCTCCTGATTTTTTCTTTAAATTATCTATACTTAGAAACTATTTTTCACTTCTTTTATCATATTTATGCATGATCTACACAACCATACATCTTTTACATCCTTCCAAGCCTTATTTAAGTACTTCAAATGGAAAACCTTATCATATACTGTACTCTTCCAAAGCATGCCTAATTTCCTTCTGATCATCATACCTACATTATGTAAATTGGTTTTTAATGAATACATTGTGGGACACAAATGGAATCTATATTTAAATTTATGATTTTTCTACAACTTTTTAAACCTCTTTATACAAAAGGGGAAAAAAACTTGTCCTTTTTTTTTAAAATAGCTATCGATAAATACATGCTCCCCTAAACTTATACCTCAAACATTACCCTCTTTCTCAAATAAATCACTCTCTTGCTTAAATTGAAAAAAAATTTTTAATAGAAAACTTCCTAAAATCCAACTAATCTTATGTATGACTTAGTTTTAAAGCTTCCTTGCAGTAAATACACACAAAATATTTTGTCCATTTATATTTAAAATGTTAGCGTATTGAATCATTTTCCAAATGTTAGCAATATTTTTCTCAATCTTTCCAAATTCAATTAAATCTATCTCTCTGTGCTCCAACTCTCTTTTCTTATCCACTCACTAAGTAAATATTCTCCATCAACAGAAATTATAAAGCAACTCTGAAGACTAGTGTGGAAACAAGTAATCAGTGATTACTAAATGACATAAAATTTTTAACCATAATATTTAAACTCCCATTCTCCATAGTGTTAAAGATGGTTTCTGAATACATGTCTGCTTTCCATCCAAATTTTAATCCCAGACCTCACTGATAAAGGAAAAAGCCAAAAACCAATCTGAGAAAGGGGATTTAAATGTTAAGGATATGGATTTAATATGTATCTGGGTAATCAGTGATTATTCAAGCCTCCATTAGATGGCTCTAGAACAGAGCTGCACTTGTCTTATTTGAAATCATTGGCATAAAACATATATTAGGAACAAGTTTAAGCCATTCATTGTGTAGATTCAGCCTATCTGAAGTTATTATTTAAAATTTTTTTAGATTCATGTAGTTTAGTGCAACAATTGTGAGTATGGACACAAGAGCTAATGGTTTTTGAATTTACACTCAATTTAATACTACTAGTGCTCAAATATCACATGACCTCAAGCAACATACAATTTGATTAGTGTTTTTTTTTATAAACCATATCTTTATCAAATTTTTCTTACCTGTTTAAATGAACAGATGTCAAAAACACTAATATAGGCATTAAGAGACAGGGCAACAGCTTCCTTAAGTAAAAAAAAACAACAATTATTTATTAAATCCATTTAAATACATACAATAAAATTTACAAAATTCTAATATATACAATATAAATTCAAATGATATTATTAAAGAATAATGACTAAGAGAATTTACGGAATATAAAATAGATAAACAATTAAAGTTTCATTGCATGCAGATATAAAGAAAAATAAACAAGCAAAATAAGCAAATGAAGAAAAAAAATAGCAGTTAGTAAAAATTATTTATTATAAACAAATCAAACTCTTAAAAAAAAAAAAAAAAAAAGTACGAATTCAATCATCAGAAACTGAACTCTATTGTGAGACAGATATAACCAAAATTAGTCTAAAGTTTTGGGGCGAAGTGACAAACTGGATAATCTGAGGAATTTCTCTAAAAAAATAAGTTTTCTTTCACATTGTGATGACCAAAAATCACACTGTAGCCATTCAAAATAGAATAGGCAGCTATAAACATAGTAGATATAAGACCTAAATGTAATTTGAAAAATGTGTATTATTGAGAAAAAAAACACTTCACAAAAATTGAAAAATATAAATTAGAAAAATAAATAATTATCATTAAGATTTACAAAATAAAATTGAAACTAAGTTTTTAATTTTTCTATCTGTATTTTATATATATATATAATCTAAAAAAGAGTCATATTACCAATTTTAATATTGCAATCAGTTTACAAAATGCCTATGTATTGCATGGTATATGTTTAATGTTAGATTATTGATTAAAACATTTATGAACAGCTGCAGATTAATATCTTCACACCTTGAGAACAAGTGGAGTGCTTTAAGATACTTGCATACTAGTGTGATGCAAGTGTTTATATCTCTAGCACAGGCCGGCAGACAGCAATAAGAAGGAATGAAGTGCCAATACAAGAGGAGCAAGAAAATGGCACAGAATTAAGAATACATTTTTGTTGTTACAAATATTAATTAATGCAACTTGATTCATTATTTCTACAAATATAAACATATTAAAATAAACTATTACTTCTTGAAATGTGATTTGTCAATTATAATTTCATATGGTTTAGTTTTCTCTTATGATATTCTCAGTTATGTCTTCTTATGCAGGGTTTATACAATTCATATTTCACATTACACTACATGATGTGAAAATGAAACAGTCCATTTTATTATTACTATTCATACCATTTATATATATATAGTGATGATTATTTGGTATCTCTAAACTAATAATAATAAATATAACCTCAAAATTTTTATTGGCTTATTACAAAAATAATATTATCTTAAATTTACCATATCAAGCAAAATTTTAAAAAAAAATCCAAAATGTCTCCCCTGCATTTTTATAGCGCTTGAAATTCTGGTAACAATTTTAGAAAAATTGTGTTTTCTATTTAGTTTTAAAAACAGCAGCAAATAACTTTAAAAAAAAAAAAAAGAACAATATGCTAATAAAATACATAATATTGTATACATGTGAATAAATTAGTTAAAACAGGATCAGTAAAGCAATATTTATATTAGTGTACACATGATGGTAAAACTATTTACAGTAGTAAAAACTTTTAATGCAATAATTAAATGTGATTGTGCATCTATATTTAAATATAAAGAAAAACTATTTTAAAATATTTAGGTAGTTTTAAATTTTAAATAAAATCTCACTTATTATGAGAACGGTAAATAAAATAAAAATCATTTATTTTAATATCTGTAATATAAATATTTGTTCTAACATTGAGATTTGTCTATTTAATTTTATTAAAATATATTTTATTTGAATATGTTTTAAAATATGTGTATACCTCTCAACTGTTCTAATGAATAAACTAAACATTTCAAAAATATTCATCATGATAAGATGCATGAAAAAAATGAAATTTAAAGATGTTTTTAAAATGGAAAATTATAAGCTATTTTACCAATGCTAATATGCAAAATCCATCTGTTGCTATAGTTTAAAAATTGGTAAACACATACATTTAGAATATTTGTTTTAATCCAGTTTTAAAAATTAATGAAATTACTCTTTGTAAACAATTTTCTTAGAAATGTTAAAATTAGTGAATTTCACTTCTTGGGAAATTACAAATTATCCACTCTAAAATCTATACAAATGAAAGAAAAAAACACAACTTACTATGATTTTCCTAAAGTTAACCACATAAATGGATTGATTCAAAAGATAAAATTCTGTCAACATTCTATTGTTCTACCAGACATAATTCTTCTCCATCCTCTGTGATTTTATAATTAAAGAGCCAAAGGTTTTCAATCATTTTTTTTAAAAAAATGTTCTAAAAGATTTTACCGATAAAAATAATTGGAAATCTTAAAGATTATAAATGAATTTTAGTTAATTTTTACTTATTATTATGTACAGTTGCTTTGTTGAAATAAAGTACTCATAAGAGAAAAGATCAAGTGAAACAAGTTTCTATAGGTAATGTAATTTAAATTATGTATATTATTATAATTTCAATATCATGACTGAGAATGCAATTTGTTTTATTAATTAATATTATTATTTATCCATAATTTAAATTTAATAGTTTATATGTTTTATTAGTCCCTAAAGTTGTTTATGCTATTACTATTAAAGAATAAGTGTAAATAATTATATAGTTTGAATATTTGATAAAAATTACCCCTTTTGTTCATCAATATAGATATGTTAAAGACTGTATGAAGATTTATATAATTAATTACTTTTGTGGCAATAAGATTGACATATAAATAAAACTGTTATTTGGTAGAGAAAGCTTCTAGCAACACGTGTTATACTCTTTTATTGATAAATGTTATATTAGATAAGCATCTCATGCAAAAAAAAAATATTTTCAAGTGAATTACTTTAATTCAAAAATCCACTTTATGTTCTAACTTACATACATGAAAATGATTTGACTGTTTTTAGTTCCCAAATTTGAGCATGTCATTAAGAATATTACTAAGTCTTCCTACAATTGTAACTAGTTGATAGAGAGCATTTTCGAAGTTAAAATTTATAAAAGATCGGCTGATAAATTAATCAGTAATAACTATAGAGAACGATGTATGCAATACTCTTAAATTATTGATATTGTATTTAAATTTACTTCTGTAAAAGCTCAGAAAGTAAATTTATAATTATATAATAATATTTTTTTTTCGTTATCTTTAATAAAATGTTAAAATGTATATAAAATCATGTAGAATGTTTTTATTACTTTTTTTTGAAGGGGGGCATCAATTATTATTTTGCATAAGGGTGCTGATGATGCTTCCTCTGGCCCTGCTCTAGCACATCTATTGTCAAAAAAAAAAGATCTCTTATTTTTCACTGAATGGTAGATAAGTCTTAAAGCTTACATTGCAATAGAAAACAATAGGAAAGATCCATAGTGTTTACTTCCACAGACACATATATACACATAAAATATCAATTTCAAATGGTCCACTTCATAGTAAAATACCCCAGAACATCTCAAGCAATATTGAAGAAAATTTGTTATAATTTTTTTTTTCTTGCACCAACAAACAGCAACTGAATTATATTTGAACTAGCTAAGTTAAAAATATATTTTGCATAAATATAACTACAGTGATTTTCCTGAAGATTTCTGATGATATTTAGTTGTATATTTCCATCATCTAATATAAAATATTGAATTAGAAAAAAGTAATTTTATTTAAATTTTTAAAGTACATTCAACTGTTAGTAATAGCACACAGGTTAGTATATGCACATTTTGAAAGGTATTATTCTCTTCTCTTCTTTAGGTGTTGCTGTCCTGGCTTATTTGCTTGGAGCATTCAAGAGTCTAAGGGTCTAGATTCTATTCCCATGCTAGTATTGTCATTGGTCAAACCAGCAACACCTGAACAAAAGAGAAGAATATCTCTTGAAACATTGCGAATATACTATCCTGTGTGCTATTATTAACAGTTGAATGTAATTGGAAGATTTAAATAAAGTCAAATTTTTCTAAAGACATTAAATGCTTTATATTAGATGATTTTGAGAAATTTGAAAGAATCTAGATTATAAAAGAAAATTTTAAAAATTAATAAAGGAGTACGGGTTAATAAAACAAAAATTATGAGAAATTTACTAAAGAGTTCAGGAAAAAAACAAGATTAAAATTGTTTAGAGAAGAAATATTAAGCAATAAAAATATTATAAAAAGAAGAGATTTAGTTTTAACAGACAAAAAATAAAATATCACAGCTAAAAACATAATTGTGCAGTTCTTGAAAGAAAAAACAATCTGGATGATTTAGATTATAATATAAAAAATTGAAAAGTGTAAAAACTACAGATAAAATGATAAAAATAATAATTCTCATTTCAAATATTGAAATTTATGTGAAGAAAAAATTAATATCTATTTAATTTATGAGATGTTTGATGATTTTGCATTAGTAATCAACTTTATTTTTTAAAAAATTATGTAATATATATGATTATAAATAATTACTAAATATAACTAGAATTTAATCTTACCTAACAAATGATTAATGTTTGAGAATTTCTAATAAACTTAATCCTATTTTTGTATTTACAATGAAAAACAATCTGGAAATATAATGAGTGATTAATAAAATTTAGCTACAGAAAGGAGTTTAAACTACTAAACATCACAAGATCACCATTTCTTATGCTAGCACATAACTATTATTAACACAGGCAAAACTCTCCATACAGTAGTGCCATTCAGTGCCAACCAGAGTAATCAATGGATGCCAGAAGGCTTGTGCATAAAATCCCCATCTTTGCCTACTCATCCAATATCCCCAGACTAGTTTCTGGCTTGTGGTCTTCGTCAGTGAGGAACTTTGGATCTGAGAGCACTGCATCTAGATCTTAGGATCTAATGCAACCCTCCAGCAGCCACCTTTTATCTCTACTTAACTACAAAACTATGAGAATAAAATTGAAAACACAATAATATTTTCAATCTAAGCTCAATAGCTTATATGGTAATATGGGTCTGAACTCAGTTCAGTACCCATACATTTTGGTGGCTTTGGCTCTTTAACAACCATAGCCATAACTATCCTATTAGGCAGAATTGTTAATAACAGTTATGTGCTAGCATAAGAAATGGTGATCATGTGATATTTAGTGGTTTAACACCAATCCTGCCTAATAGGATAATGGTGGCTATGGTTGTTAAAGACCCAAAGCCATCAAAATGTATGGGTATTGAACTGAGTTCAGACCTATATGATTATATAAGCTATTGAGCTTAGATTGAAAATATTGTGTTTTCAATTTTATTCTCATAGTTTTGTAGTTAAGTAAAGATATAAAAGGTGGCTGGGAGGGTTGCATTAGATCCTAAGATCTAGGTGGTGCTCTCAGATCCAAAGCTCCTCACTGATGAAGGCCACAGCCAGAAATCTGTCTGGGGATATTGGATGAGTAGGCCCTAGATTGGGATTTTATGCACAAGCCTTCTGGCATCCATTGATTACTCTGGTTGGCACTACTGTATGGAGAGTTTTGCCTGTGTTAAGAAAGTTTACTGTAAACTGAAAAGAGATTCTTCTTGGAAGTCTTAAAGGAATCTAGCAGGGCAAATTCCTAATGTTCACTCCATACCTTTTTGTATTTGCAACTGTTATTACTATGTGATTGTTCATACACTATATGAACATGGATGGGTTGCACACAATATGCATTAGACAGCATGGTGAGTTTATTGGCTTTTTACCTCTGAGTTTAAGATCAAGAAATACCATGATCTTTCTTCTCAGTTGTCTGATAAGGCATGTGTGTGTGAATGAAAATTTTTTTTTCTAATAGATATTTACAATTATGACAGATAAAAATAAATCATGGAACTTATTGCTAGTAAGCTGTAAAGTCACCAGCCAAGGAAGCAGTTGGTGACCGAAGACGGAGAGTGCTAAGAAATCCCTTGATTGAGGACCTAGGCTGTAATTGATGACAACTTTTTATTTAGGTACTTACAACTGCAGATCACTTTCAAGTGAAGGAATATTGCAAGAATTGGAAGAACTGTCTCATATTATATGGGACATTATTGGACTTTGGGAAGTTAGAAGAAAATGTGAAGAGACGATTTAAAAAGTGGATATGTACTCATCAACAAAGGCACAAATATTCGAAGTACGGGTGGAGTAGGATTCATTCTAAATAAAAAGTGGAAAAACAATATTGTGGAGATTGATAGTGTATCAGGCAGAGTAACAAGATTAGTTAGTTATTCAACTTATTAGCAAATACCAAATGCAGATAAATTCAGGTTTATGTCCCAACAAGTTCTCATAGTGATGAAGTAGAGGATTTTTATATGGATGTACAAAAGGTTTTTGATCAGACCAAATAACATTTTAAAATTGTTATGGGAGACTTTAATGCTAGAATTGGTAAACAAATAAAAGTGCTACAAATAAATTTGGTTATGGTAATAGAAATGAGAGGACATAAGATTTGTGGAGTTTGCAGAAAAAGAAAAACTTTATATTATAAATTCTTTTTTTGAAAAAAATGTTAAAAGGAAATGGACATGAAAGCATCCAAATGAAGGTACAGCAGAATTGTATTATGTTTTGATAACAGAAAATACATATTTCAAGATTGTTATATCCTTAATAAATTCAACATAGGAAGTGATCATTGATTAGTAAGATATAAGATAAGTGTTAATGCAAAACTAGTGACAAAAATTATTAAGAAAAACAATATTCACAGTTAATATTCATAATCTTCAGAAACATTTTAATGAATTTAAATTAGAATTTGCAAATCGTTTCAAGTATTACTAGATTTTGAACATGATTCACATTTGAATGAAATTAATAGGAAAATAATTGATACACTTTTAAAAACTGCAACAAAGATAGCTGATAGAAAAAAGCAGCAATTGATCAATAAAATTTCTGAAGAAAAGAAGGAATATGAAGATATATAAAAATGATGCATTAAGGACTGAATATCTCGAATTTTGTAAAATGGTGTGAAAAAGAGTTGCTAATAATAATATAAGAAAGTATAATTATGAACTAGCAAGGAAAACTGTAGAAGAGAATAAGTCTCAAGAGTGTAAAACAACAACATTTTAGCATTGTTAAGAAACTTATATCTGTGCTGTGTCCTGTGAGCAGCAAATAAATAATTAACAAAGGCAGATTTGAGATGGTAAGCTAATAGTTTAATTAAATAACGTATTTACAAATGTACACAGCTATTTAAGGCATATTAAAATAATAAAAGGTCATCGTAACCTGGACATAATAAACCCTAGTGCTGTTTTTGGACTTACAAAGGCAGGATTCTCTGACTTATATTAATACCAGAACATATAAACCAGGTTCTGGGGGTTTATATATCTCTCAAGACTTCTGGAGACTTTACAAACATTATCTAATATGGCGTTTTTTACATACACTTGGTATTTTTTACCCACCTCACCACATATGGTGTACAACTCTATGACCTAACAATATTGCTACACATTTATAATCACATTGCCACACATTTATTGTTACAGTTAGTTATATAATTATTATATATATAAATATTTACACACAATCATTATATATAATTATTGTACAAAGTTATTATTTTTATTCTACACAATTATTATACATTTATATATATATATTCCTTGCTTGAACTTGAACACTGCAATCTGCAATAAAAAAAAAAAGATGGAACTATTACTAAAAAGAGAGATGTCATCATGAAATGGGTAAAGGAGTTCTATCAAGAATTATATAGTAATAAAGAACAAGTACCTCCTACAACTATTATATCTTCTCAACTGCTCATAATTTTAAATGAAGAAGTGAGACATGCAATTAAATTTACGAAGAAGGAAAAAGCTCCAGGTAATGATGGAATAAATATTTTTTTGGCAAAGTTATATACCAAATGTCTAAATGATAAAAATGTATCAGATGATTGGAAAAATGCAGTACTAATATTAATATTTTAAAAAGGTGATAAAGAAAATATTAGAAATTACAGACCTATCAGACTTTTATCAGTTTTATACAAAATCAAGATAATTACAACTCATCTACAGAGAACATTGGATTTCAACCAACCAGCTGGATTTAAAAGTGGATTAAGTACAATCGATCATATGCAAGTATTGAGAGAAATTATAGAAAGGATCAATGAATATGAGTTGTTAATATGCTTTGGATTTGTAGATTCTAAAAATTCATTTGATTCTACAAGCATTTCTTCAGTGATTAAAACATAAAATCAGGATTTTATCATATTCTGAAGAATATTTATAAAAATACAACAGCAACAATTAGATTATATAATATTAGGAAGGTTAATATTGAGATGAGTATAAAATAAGATGACTCCATATTTCCAAACTTTTTATAGCAGTAGTGCAGGAAGTATTTTGTGGATAAAAATGAGAAGCTAAAAGAGTAAAAGTAAATGGAGATTATTTAAGTCATAGATTTTTCAGATGATGTAGTTGTTTTTGCAAATAATGCTTCAGAGTTTCAGGAAATGTTGCAAGAATTATCAGATGAAAATAAAAAACTAGGACTAAAGGAAAATGTTAAAAATACTAAAGTGATTTTCAATGGGTTTTCTCAAAAGATGAAAATAAAGATTGATTATGATGAGTTAGAAGTTAATAATTACAAATGCCTTGGCCAGATTATTACAACAGATAAAAACATAATGGATGAAATTAATCATAGAATTAAACTCATTTTGAGTGCTTTTGGTAGAAATAATTTAATAATTAAAAGGAAATATGCCTATGTGTTTGAAAGGGTTTTTAATAAATGTATTTTACCAGTTCTTACTAATGGATCTGAGACTTGGACATTTAATAGAAGAGCAATACAGAGACTTCAGACCACTGAAAGTAGTATGGAGAGATGCATGTTAGAAGTAACAAGAAGAGATTGAAAATGCAATACATGGTTAAGAGAACAAACAGGTATTCCTGACATCATGGAAAGAATTAAAAGACTGAAGTGGAATTGGGCTGAATATATTGTTAGAAAAGATGATAATAGATGGACAATTAAAATCTTAAATGGGATTCCAAGAGATTATAAAAGACCCAGAAAGATACCACATGTGAGATAGATGGATGAAATAAGAAACTGTACAGGGATGATGTGGAAAAGAGAGACTAGGGATTGGAGAAGATGGATTGAGCTTGGAGAGACTTCATCCTGCAGTGGATTGATAATGGTTGTTGATGATGATGATAATAAAACTTAATATTTGAGATTTATAAAAGAAAAAAAAAAGAGATAAATATTTTATCATATAGTATTATTACTAAAATCACAGACAATAAAGTAATGATGAACATTACTGTAGGTACAAGAATGATGATGATTGATCCACTTGAAATTTTTCAAAAAAATCCCCAAAAAATAGAGAGGGGGGTATGAATAAAGGCATTACTTGAAATTTTAATTATTCATAATAAATTTGATTGCTATGTAATACAATATCAATATATTTTAATAATTGTAGATAATAAAGAAGTGCCATCAATTAGTAAATGTAAAATTAGAGAGAAGCAAATTATTAAGAAAAAAGATATTCCTAATTTTCAAAAACACTCCAATGAATTTAAATTAGAAAACTACTACAGTATATGAAATTTATATATAAGTTCAGAAAAAATATCTTATAAAATTTATATACAAGTCACGAAAAAATATCTTGCAATTAAAAACTTGATAATATAAATGACCAGATTGAGAAGATAACTGAAAGATTATTATTTATCTTTTTATTCTGTTAAAAACAATATTTAGGGGAAAGGGGACTGCATTTGCTCAGAAAAAGTACATAAAGCTAGTACTAAAATGTATGTATATTTCTATATGTAAGGGATGAGGGGAGGGTGCAATTAAAATTCATGAAAAATTAGTCAAATCAGTGAAAGTATTTAAATATATAAAAATCTCTTTAAACAAGTGCAGAAACTTTAAAAATAAAAATGCACATATAAAAAAAACTGAATAATCTAAAAAAAAAAAATTTACTTTTGGACTAATGAAACTGAAGATAAGAAAATATAGAAAGTTTTTAAATTATAAAAAGATATGGAAAATATATGAAGTTGAATTCATCTAAAAAGATCTTGTAAAAATAAGAAATAAGTATTGAAGTGATTAGATTCTACAAAACAAAAAAAATAACGTAATATATTGCAGAAAAAAACATAGCTTGCAATCAGACAAAAAGAAATAAATAGTTTTATGCAAGATTCCCTTTGATAAGTTAGTAATAATGATTTAAAAAAACTGCAAAAACACTAATAATAACAATTGTTTATTTACAAAAAAAAGCTTAAAAAAAGGAAAACTGGCCCCAAAATTGTACAAGAACCATTCAAAGTATAATTTAAATGATGATTATTACCTGCCTTTGTTTATTGAAAACCAGAGATCGTATTTTTTCTGCTAATTTACAAGACTCAACTGCTACTGGCTTTTGCACAAAATAAACTGGTAAATTATCATTCAAATCTGAATAATCATTTTCCATTTGATCTGAAACATTCCATACGGCCAAAGTTGTATCTCGAGAACCTGAAAGATTTAATATACATATTTGTATACACACACAACAAATGTATATGGAAATAATTAAAATGACATAATTAAAAAAGTGAACATCAGAAAATCTTTATAATGATATAAAAAAGAATTATTGAGAATACAATTGTAAAATAACTCTAGAAAAAATAAAATTCAAAGATCTAACACGATGATTGATATTGAAAAATAGAAAAGGAAAATATCTCAATTACTAAAAGTAGGAATGACATAATAAAGTGCAAGAAAGAATTCTACAGGAATTACATAACAATAATAAAAAAATAGTCCATTGAATTTGTGAAGAAAATAAGAGCTCCAGATAACAACAGAATTATAGATATTTAAAAAAAAAAACAGGTAAAAAGAAGGAAAAACTTTGCAAAGCTATTGTTTTCCTGAAGATTTGTGATGATGGTATTTTCGTTGTATTTACATATTGGATTATTTCTATCATTTAGTATTGAGTACATTCAACTGTTAGTATGTATCAAATGCCTAAATAATAAAAATATCTCAAATGACTGAAAAAATAACTAATTTTTAAAAAATATGAAAAAAAAAGTAATAGTAATTACAGACCAGTTTTCTATCAGCATTAAAAATTGTCTACAGAAAATTTTGAACTCAAACCACCAAAAAGAATTAACTGGATTTAAAAATGGTTATAGCACAGTAAATCATATCCAGTATAAAAAGAAATTATTGAAAAAGCAAATAATAAGAATTATTATTTTGCATTGGATTATGATTCTATAACATTTTTGCTGTAATTATCATAAACTAGGTCCAGGATATTAGATTTATCAAAATGCAGTAGGAGTAATTACATTGCCACATGAAAATTAACACAGGCAAAACTCACTATATATATTGCCACTCACTGCAAGCTAGAGTAATCAATGGATGCCAGAAAGCTTGTGCATAAAATCCCCCAATCTAGTGCCTACTCATCCAATATCCCCAGACTAGTTTCTGGCTTGTGGCATTCGTCAGTGACGAGCCTTGGATCTAATAGCACTGCACCTAGAAACTAGTCTGGGGATATTGGATGAGTAGGCACTAGATGGGGGATTTTATGCACAAGCCTTCTGGCATCCATTGATTATTCTAGCTTGCAGTGAGTGGCAATATGTATAGTGAGTTTTGTTTGTTCTAATAACAGTTATAAGCAAGCCTAAGAAATGGTGATCATGTGATGAAAATTAACATTGCTAAAAGTATAAGACAGTATAATTCCATCTCTAGTTTTGTAAGAAATAATATATGGATTAAAATAAAAACAAAGGGAGTAAAAATAAATTGAGATTAATATCGCCAGATTTAAATTTAATAAATGTTCATGCTTGCTTTAGATAATGGATTTCTTATGACTTGCATTTGAACATTATTGAGAATCTTTATTATGGCTGTTTACCCGTTCATTTTTCAGAAAACTAAGTATGCTATAGCAATACATATAATTTTAAAGTGTATGGAGAGAAAAAACATTTTAACTTATCAATGTTAGCAAAATAAATTATTCATTTTATTCTGGAATGTTCTACTCTTATGGATGATCTGATCACTATATTAAAAATATAATCACTTTCCTCATTTCTAAATGTATAGTTCTAGAACAAATCATGTATAGATATCCTAATAATTACTGGAGATTGTGACTAGAAAAATCATCCAGACTATTGGTTCATCCATCAAAGAATAAATCTTCAGTGCAACACATTTCCAGAGGAAGCCCTATTCCTTCGATCTTCTCAGCAAATTCTATTAAATTTCTGTATAAATAACAGATACTTCTAAAAAAGATTTTCTTCTACATTCAATACTATTATATTCCATTTGAGAACAAAAGTAGAATTGTTAATTTCCTTCTCATGAGTCTCCTAATATGAAGACTTTTTAATTTTATTTACTAAAATAGGATCTTTCATATGTGACAAACAGATTAAATAGATTTATTTCATTTGTCCACTCTAAAATATGATTTATCACAGTAATAAACTCTCTAGTGCAGACATAATATGTTTTAACTGTTATATAAGTTGTATAAGGTATTTTATTTATAAAAATTTTTAAAAGCATAGTGCTTTGATTGCTGGCATTAAATTTTTGTGCTATTTACACTTTCAGCGTTGGTAGCCGAGAGATCAGCGCAGCCGCTTCGTAAGCAAGCACACAGTGGTAGCGAAGCCGATGCTTTGACATATGAAAAAAAAATTAACCTCAGCGATCTTTTGATTCAGTTTTTAAGTTAAACAGTTTAGATGAAGAAATCTTTCTATTAATTATAGATTCTTCTACTTATTTAACATTATAAAATCAATCGGTATCAATCTACTCAGCTACTTACATTTGATTTTATCTTTAGTTGAACATTTAAATACTGCTTCGCTAAGACATAATAGAATACTGGGATGATTGAGAAATTAGAAGTTCTTTGGATTTGGAAAAGGGATTTATTGTAATCGTATAAGTAATATAAATTCAAGACGTAATCTAAAACCTTTTATTACTTTTCATTGACAGGCCTTTTTTTTTTGTTTGTTTGTTTAATATTACTGTATTTTGCTTTTTCAATTTCTTATTTGATTTTGAGAAAATGGAAGAGCAGTGGGGGGTGGAAGAGAGGGAAAAAAAATAACTGACAATTGCAAGTTTTCGAGATTGATTTGAATTTCTCGTAATACTATAATATAAACATTTCAAAATTAATTTAGGTACTTCTTATTTTATTAACAAATTTGTTTGGATTTTTTTTATATCTTTGTCTTTAAAATTTTTAAATTCTTTATTTGGTTTTTAAAAAGTGAGGGAGTGGATAGGGGGAAATACGGTCAATTGCAAGTGTTGCAAACTTTCATGAAAACAATAATTACCAGCTACATTTAATACACATAAAACAATCCAAAGAAAAACGAACTTGCATGCTTTGAAACAATAACAACAACAAATTAGAAGGTTAAAATGAAACTTATTTCTTTGGATTTCCCCTGAGTAATAACTGTTTTCTTTTTATTTCACACAAATTAAAAAAAAAAAAAAGCCATCGCGGCTTTGGTGTGGATGGACAATAAAAAAATTAGTCTAACCTCCTCCTTAGCTTCATAGACAATCTGAGATCTAAATAAAGTACATAAGGAGGTTTATATTTACCTATTTTTTAAAAAACATATGTATGTAAAAAAAGATCAAACAATTTAAATGAACAATTCCAAGTAAAATGTTTCCATTTCTTTTTCAAATAAAAACATAAGTTTATTCTTAAATTAATTTCTAAAAAGTAAAAAAAAAGTATTTCTTGTAATCTGCAGAAAAAGGTTTCATTTTTATGTTTTAGTTTTCTTTTGTATTTGGAACTCTTTACGTATGCAAAGTATATTGAATCTTAAATTTATCGATTGGTTATTTCAAAATTATTTCATCATAAAGATGTAGTGATTTAATGAAACAAAGAGAAAATCGAATGCAGACAGCCAATAATTGTACCGATGAATCTCATTTAATTTCAATAATTATAAAAACTAGATTATAACATCAAACTTCTAATAAAATGATAAAAATAAAGCAAAAAAGGCTTTATTGTTCCTGAGATTCATAACGCTATTAAGGGTGCAGATATTTCTCAAATCAGACAAATTTATGGATACTGAAAGAAATAGTGGTAACAGAGATCTAAAGTATATTGATAATATTTCTGTAGTGAAATTTTCACTGCACCACTCTCATACAAGATAGGGACTGGTTTCCATCTACTTTTAACACCTTGTGGAGAGATGTAATCATAAACATATGACCAAAGACATGTGAAAAAGATGCATGACTTCCAAGATGCATATTTTGTGCTGAACTAGCACTTATCAGTTAGTCCAGCATAAAATATGCATCTTTGAGATCATACTTCTTTTTCATTAAGTCTTTTGGTCATATGTTTATGATTGCACCCCTCCACAAAGTGTTAAAAACAGATATAAATTTACCAGTCGTGAGAATAGTGCAATGAAAATTACACCACAGAAATATTATTAAAATATCTTGGTACCTGTCAAAAAAAATTTACGATTGGAAATGTTATCCTTGGATGCCAATATAAATAAAAAGTGAGTCACATCTGTAAAGTTTTTCATATTTATTATTAAATCTTTTAAACCATTCTAATAAGATTCATTAAAGAAACACAGATAGCCTCATTATAGGATTTAGAACGGAATATTTTATTAATTCTAGAATCATGAATGAATAAAAAGAATCTCAAAAGATTAATATATGTAAAATATTAAGTCATTAATAAAAATCAGAAATAACCTACAGCATTAAAAAATAATTAATAGATAAAAAAAAAAAAAACAACTATGTACAAAGTATGAATGTGGCTTAATCTGTAGAGAAAAATATGAATTGAAATCATAAAACTAATGCAATTCACAAATGAAGAGCTAACATGATACAAATATACGTCTTTTAGTCACTTGTGCAAGACTTTCAAAGTCATCTTTCATAATCCAGCAATAAGTATAATTTTATATATATTTATCTAATCAAATACTTCCTACTATTTCAAAGAGTGAAAGATATTAGCCACAAAACTATTTTAAGATGATGTTTCTTAGATGTAACAAAGTGCACAATATGAATTCAGTTCGGTAAGAATTATAATTCCAATTTTCTAAATGATTTTCCCAACAATCTGAGTCCAATATATTATTGTAATAAACTACCAGAAAATAACTGTAACACCATCATCATTTTTATCCAATACACTCACTGCATGATGATGAAAATCTCCAAATTTAATCCAAGTTCTCCGATTAGTAGCTTCTCCGCATTACTACAGAAAACTTCTATAACTCATCTATCTCATACACAGTCTCTTGGGATATAGTTAAATATTTCTGTTGGCCGTCTATTATCATCTGTTCTAACAACATTTCCAGCCTAACTTCATTTTTAGTCAAGACTTATTTCATTCAACAATAACTGTTATACCTGTTTATATATTTGGTTTTTCACCCATGCATTTTGCTTTTAATACTCCTTATCTTTTTCCAGTGCTGTGTGATTACTTATTTCTTCTATGTTTTTGTTCATTCTTTGATTTCTGTTTTTTTTTTTTGGTAGGTCCAGGAGCTCTGAATTTCAACTTCCATCTTTCCATAATTTTTGTATAGTCTAAAGTCTTAGTATTACTCTTCCATTAATTATTCAGCTTTCAGATTCATAGGAAATTGCAGATTAAAACTCCTTTTCAAGTAGCATATTTCTTTTCAATATTATTTTTACCAAAAAGATTATCCAATTAATTTTATGATTAATTTTATCTATACCAAAATATTCATAGTAGTTAATTTCTAATTTATTATTATTAAATTTGACTTTCTGCTTTTTTCTTGAAAAACCACTGCACATTATTTTAGCCTTTTTTAGCATTTATTTTTAACCTTACTTTATTGCTTTCAATTTCTATTTTTTGAAACATTTCTTGAATTTTAAACAATCAAATCTGAAAAATTTAGATAACATAAATAAATTCCTGTTTAATTTTATTTTCTAACCTTCCTATATAAAATATTTATAATAAAACTGCCATACACATTTATCAATGAATTTTTTTAGTGTGACACTGCAATATTTGAAAGGTTTTACATAATAAAAATAAAATATTATATTCATATATAATATAAGTAACATAATACTATACAATATTCCTATATGCTGTAAAAAGGTATAATGTATAACCCTTAATATTGATTAAAATTATAACCGTAATTTCATCAGAAATAGTATAAAAGCTTCCAAGGCCATGATTTTAAAGATCACATCTACTTGGAAGGCAAGTTATGATCTCAACACTATCCCTCACAAATGAAGTAAGAAAACGTGCATAATTTTAAACTTTTCAATTTAAGTTAATGAACAATACCAAATGCTGCTTTTGATTAGATTAAATAACATTTTAAAATTGTCATGAAAGATACAAATATTGCATTAAAGTTAATTATAGACATAAAAATGTGAGAAATTTATAAAATAGAATAACAATTATATATTATGAATTCTTTTTTTGAGAAAAAGTAATGTCAGCTTATATTTTGACTAGCAAAAAAAAAAAATTTCAAAATGCTATCTGCTAATAGATGGAACACAGACATCATCACATTAGAAACAAAATCTATTGAGAACGGCAGTATTAATAGTTGATATCCATAATCTTAAAAAAAAATTCCAATGAATTTAAATTAAAACTTGCAATTCATTTGGCTGAGGCTTTAATGAGATCAATAAGAATATAAATAATATTCTTACAAAGTGCTATAGAAAAGCATCAATTCA
Organism: Epiperipatus broadwayi; assembly: GCA_028023455.1. Classification (NCBI taxonomy): domain Eukaryota; kingdom Metazoa; phylum Onychophora; class Udeonychophora; order Euonychophora; family Peripatidae; genus Epiperipatus; species Epiperipatus broadwayi. The sequence goes on from JAQFVV010006267.1 coordinate 4,795,128, forward strand.
CCAATAAATTTTCAACCTGAACAAGGTAATGTAAAAAGGAATATGAAAATATTTCAAAATAATTCCTTTAGAAGAACTAAATATCAGGAATTCTATAAAGTGATCCAGAAAATAGTTAATAATGACATAAAAAATATATAACTATGAAGTGGCAAGAAACTTACAAAAGAAAATCAAGTCTCAAAATATAAAATAATATTTAGGTACTGGTAGGAAAGTTGTTCCAACAGTAAAAAGAAAAGATGGCACTGTTAATAAAAAAAAAGATAGATGATGCAATAAAGTGAGGGTGAAAGAATTCTACAACAAAAGATAGAATAATACAAAACAAAAAACAAAATAGCCTGTATGATTATCCTGCATTATTTTAATGATGTAAAAATTTGTTAAAATTTATGAAGTAATTTTAAATGTCGAGATGGTAGAATAAATAGGCCTAAGTTTGTAAAATTAGAAGAAAAAGATGAAGAGACAATTCATTTAAAAACTTTAAAAAAAAAGCATAAATATTGGAAGCACAAGAGGAGTGAAGGCAGAATAGCAACATTAATTATTTAAATTAAGGGAAAGTTACACAAATGCAAATAATTCAGATTTATACCTGACCAAGTTCTCAATGTGATGAAGAAGTAGAGGATTTTTATATGGATATACAAAATGCTTTTGTTCAAACATTTTAAAATTGTTATTCAAGAATTTATTGCTAGAATTAATAAATAAATTCAAAGATGAAGTGCTGTGAGTAAATATGGTTATTGTTATAGTGAACATAGATTTTTGGATTTTGCAAAATGAAACACTGTATATTATGCATTTTTTCTTTGAGAAAAATGCTAAACAGAAATGGACATGAAAGCATTTGAATGACGGTACACAGCAGAATTGGATTATATTTTGACCAATAGAAAATACATATTTCAAGTTTGTAATGTTCTTAATATAAATTCAATACAGAAAGTGACTGTCAGTTATATGTAATGCAAAACTAAAGAGATGAAAATTATTAAGAAAAATGATATTATCTGATATTCCTAATCTTCACAAATACTCCAATAAATTTAAATTAGAACTTGCAAACCATTTTAAAATATTGACTGCAAATTTTCTATGAGACTCGAATAGCTGATTAAATTTTAGCATGCTCATATGTCTATATCATATTAGCAATTATTTTCTCCTATTATGGTGAAGGGTGTACTGAATTACTTTAAAATTAGAACATTAGAGAGTGCTGCAAATACTCTCATTTGCAAATCTATAAAAAATAAGAAAGCTTAGTGAAGTTGTAGTAGTAGAGAAAGAAAATAAAAATCTCCTTCAGTGAAGCTGTAGTTGTAACAGTCAATGGATACCTGCAGCAAGGCATAAATGCATTAGCATTACCTTATTCCTCTAGAAAGAAAGATACATCCTCTGTTGAGTAAAGAGTGTATTCATGGAGTTGTTCTCACATTACTGTTATTTAGACTAAGAATTAATTAATATTTTAATATATATATTCTTCGTTATTGTTATTACTTGTTAATAAATAAATATAAGTAACAACAATATCATACTTGTGTTAATTTTATTTGCAATCTGACTGGTTATATATATATAACTATCAGAAACAGCAGAGTGGTGCAGTTGACAGTTCAGATATGATGGAAATAGAAAATTTGAAAATGGTAGTGTCAAATGCTTTGAGATTCGATGTGAAAATACAGACTTGTGGAAAAGCTATATGTCACATAATGAGTATTATACGTTGATCAACAAGATAGAGGAAGATTGTTTTTAAGTTTCCAAACTTCTCTATTTTGCAGAGTAGGAATTAACACAGTTGGATAATAGACTCACAGACCCAAAGCATCGAGACAACATTCCATTTTGCTCCAAAACTTTCAAATGGGTAGCATGGTTTAGACTATGAAGTAGAAAACAGTTGCCATAAGAGAAATATGTTGATTATGATTTAGCTTTATGTAAACTGGCTAGAGATTGTAAGTTTGGCCTACAGGTAAATGATTCCCTGCTGGAACAGTTTTTATATGGTATGTCCAATGATAAATTTCAGAAAAGTGCTATTAAGTGATCTGGATATAACTTATAAAGTGGCCATAGAAAAGAGTCAAATTCAGGACATTGTGGTAAATAATGCTTCGGAATTTATGGTGTCTCAGTTTTTGGAAAGAATTTTGTTTATCGAAGAAAAACATAAAGATGTTTGGCTTTCCGATATACATTAAAAAACCCACAAATGTGTTATTGCTGTGGGATAAATTCGATATTTAAAAATGAACTGTGAGCATAAGGAAAAAATATGCAGAATTTATGACACTTAACTGCTGTATGTCATTTTAAAGATCAAAAATCCCTTAAAAAAACACACACACACAGATTACAAATTTGGGCGAAAAGCTGAGCACAAGAAATTAGTAGTGAAGAGTGTAAATAATAAAACAATGGATCATATACTTCTAGAAGTAAGAAGTATGAGTTTGTGATAAAAGGATAACAATGGAAGTTAATAGTGGAGCAGGCTTGACCTTAATGTCACATAAAAGATAGGATTCAGATCAAATTGGTATTAAAAAAGTAACAAATATCAACAATAAATAAAGTTGATAATAGTTCCTGTAAAGTTGAACTCTAGGCGGAAATCCCTTATATTGCATGTGATAAATAAAGATGTAAGCCCATTACTGGGATAGAAATTGGTTTGAACCTTTGGGTGTAAGAGTGAATATATTATAGATGGCCCATATGGAAACCCTTATAAAAAGACGATACCCAGAACTGTTCAAGACTAGATTAGCAGAATTAATAACAAGACCAGTGAATGTGGAATGAATAAGTTATGTGCAACTGATTATCTGCAAACCTCCTAAGGTGTCATTCACTTTAAGAGAAAAAGTGAAAGAAACTTTAGATAAGCTGGTTACTAAAGAGGTCTTAATGCCGAAGAAAAATTAGCTATGGACCATGGCAATAGTTACAGTAATTGAACCAGATGGAATTCTGTGCATATATGTGATGATTATAGGATTATTGTCAATCAACATAAAGACACAGTCATATCCAATATCTAATATCCACGAAATACTGCATTGTTACAGAAGGCTAATTATTTCACAAAGATAGATGTGAAAGCAGCTTTCTATCAGATACCTGTAACTGAAAATACAGTTGAGTTGTTGATATCGACTTCACATAAGGTATTATTTAAATGTAATAAGTTGTCTAATGGTATATGTATTGCCCCTAATGTTGTCCAAGCAAAAATGAATATGTTGTTTAGATCCATGGATGGTGTAATTCCTTATCTGGATGACATTTTGATTACAGATGCAATGGAATCTGAATTGGAAAAATGAGTAGATTTAATCTGTTCAAAATTAGCAAATTCAAAAACAAAAATAAATGTTAGCAAACGTACTTGGTCCACAAAAGAGATAAAATTTCTCAGACATGTTATAAATGCTCAGTCAGTTTCCAGATCCAAATAAAGTTAAGGCTATTAAGAACACTGTTAAGCCTAGAATTATGAAAGAGTTGCAAGTGTTTTTAGGACTTGTAAAATTTCTATGAGAGTTTTATAAAAGAAAAATCTCATTATTTATCTCCATTATATATCAACTTCTTAAAAAGAAACAATGTTGGACCTGGAACAGTGAGTATTGCAAAAGAGATGTTAACTTCAGCAAATTTATTGATCCATTATCGGAGTGATTTGAGTGTGATTATATGACTGACACAAACGGAATACAATGTAGGAGCTGTTATTTGTCACCCATGCTTTGGAGGTGAAGATCGGCTGAAAAGAATTATAGCCAACTTGGCAAAGGAGGTATTAGCTGTCATATTTGCAATCAAGAACTTCGACCAATATATTTATAGATGGAAGTTTAAGATTTGTATAGATCATTGTCCTTTGGTGGGAATTTTTGGTTTTAAGAAAAAAAATCTCCATTAAGTAAGCTAGTGAATGTTATGTTGGATAAATATATTGTCTCATTATGATTACTTAACTAATTTTCAAACCAGGAAGTGAAATTGATCATGCAGAAGTGATTAAAGAAATAAATTGTATGGATTCAATGAAACAATAGATAATAAATAGTTCTGTAGTAGCAAAATGGACTAGATAAGAAAAAGGTTATGACCAGGTGATGAAATGAATAAAATGGGGCTGGCCAACTATCTGTCCCCTTGAATTAGATAAAATAATTTGGATAAATAGAAATACACTAACAGTTTGTTGTGGATATATATTTGATATTGATTGTGTATTAATCCCCCCCTGCCAGAAGAATTCAAGTATTAAATTTACTACATAAAGGTCACCCAGAAGTTATTAGAATGAACCCGCTTGCTCTTATGTCTGGTGGTCTAATATAACTGGAGTAACTGAAAGTTTAGTAAAAAAAAGGTTCAAATTGTCAACAGACTGCTAAGCTACCACCCAAACAATTAAAATGTGGATAAGACCTATGACTTTATGGGTTCGTGTTCATTTGGATCATATGGGATTGGCTGATGCCTACTCTAGATGAATAAAATATAAATGGGTTAAGAATACAAGCACTGAATGTATTATAATTGCATTAAATGAAATCTTTGCCACCCGTGGTTTCCCAGAACTCATTATGACTAATAATAGTACAGGCTTCGCATCTCAGAGAGTGGATTTTCTGTGTGATAAAGGAATCCAGCATATCCTTACTCTTCTTTATCATCCTGAGAGTAATAAAATTGCAAAAAAAGCTGTACAAAGCTATATATATATTGAATAAAATGAAAGTTAAAAACATATTCAAAGTTTCGGAAGAGGCAATGTCTAGCCACCATTTCATGCCGAGTACAGCAACTACAAAACCTCTAGCCAAAATGCTGATGTATCACTCTTCCTACTCACATAACTCAGTTGTTTTCTACGGCTATTAAGAGAAATAAAAATCAAAATTTCATAAATTTCTTAGCAGGTGGACAAATATGAATCTGAGATTTGCTTAAACATCAGTGAATATCGGGAATAATTGTAAAGGTGCTATCAAAACAAGTAAGACGTAAAGCTACCAAATGGTAAAATGTTAAGAAAAGATATAAATGATCTATGTTGCCACTATGAGGATCCTATAGCTGACATTGGTCAAAAGGAACAATATAATAATCCGATGCTACAAAAAATGTAATAGTAACTGATACCTAGATTTAAATGTAAATGAAGAAGCTACACTTGATTCACCACAAAAGTTCAAACTCTGATGGTAGTCCCTAGAATTATAAGAATACACCAATTACTGACTAAGTTTGAAGATTTTGTTTGCCATTAAACCTACTAATTTTGGAGTGAGGAAAAGGATCGGAATGTCTGATTAGATTTTAGCATGCTAGTATGTCTATGTTGTACTAGCAATTAGTCTCTTCTATTGTGGGTAAGTGTGTGCTGAATTACTCTAAAATTAGAGAATTCTGCAAGTAGATTCTCAATTGCAATATCTATAAAAAGAAATCTTAGTGAAAATGTAGCAGTAGAGAGAAAGTAGAAATCTCAAGTGAAGCTGTAGTTGTTGCAGTCAATGAATAATGGAAAGGAAAACAGTTACTTGCTGAATTGTGCTGATTGCAGCAATGCATAAATGTGTTAGCATTGCTTTATTCCCTTTGAAAGAAAGATACATATTCTATCAAGTAATGTGTGTATTCAGAGAGTTGTTCTTCACATTACTTATTCAGACTAAGAACTAATTAATATTTTAATACATATATATTCTTCATTATTGATATTATCTTGTTGATAAATAAATATAAATAACTAATAAAGTTATACTTGTGTTATTTTATTCACAATCTGATTGGTTATATATATATATATATAACCCTCAGACACAGCAGAGACAATGTATAAAGAAAAGATGAAATAAAACAATTTTAAAAATGCTCCTTTAAGAAGAATTGAAAAACTAGACTTTTGAAAAATGATATAAAAAAGAGTTAATATTGATATAAGAAAACATAATTGTGAATTAGCAAAGAAAGTTGTAGAAGAAAATAAGTCTCAAAGTATAAAACATCGTGGTCTTGGAACTTATTTCAACTATAAGATAGAATTACCACTAAAAAATAAAATGACATCATGAATTGTGTGGAAGAATTCTACAAAGAATTATATGATAATAAAGAATAAGCAAACAAAGTATCTCCTACAGTTATTATATTTTCAGAATTACCCAGCATTTTAAATGAAGAAGTGAGACTTGCAATTAAGTCTATAAAGAAAAAAGCTCCAAAAAATATGGCATTATAATATATTTAAGAAAAAGCATGAGAATAGAAAAAAGATTGTCTAAATGATAAAGATGTACAAGATGATAGAAGAACATAGTAGCAATATTGATATTTAAGAAAGATGATAAAGAAGATATTAGCAATAATAGAATATGAGCCTTTTATCAGTTTTATACAAAATCTTTTAACAATATAATTACAATTTGTCCACGGCAAACTTTGGATTTTAATCAATCAAAAGAATAAGCTGAATTTAAAAGTTTAACACAACAGATCACATCTAAATATTAAAAGAAGTTATAAAAAGGACCAACGACTATGAGTAGCCATTATGCTTTGGATTAATATATTATGAAAAGGCATTTGATCATTATGATATAGATCCAGGATAATACCATATTCTGAAGAATACTCATCAAAATGCAGCAAAGATTGGATTTACGTGGTAATACTAAGAAGATTAACATTGTGAAAGATATATGACAGAGTGATTTCATCACTAAAACTTTTTATAGCAGTTTTACAATAAATATTTTTGGCGGTTAAAATAAAAAATCAAGAGAATAAAAATAAATGGAAATTATTTAAGTCATCTAAATTTTGTAGATGGCATGGCTATTTTGCAAAAAAAAATGTTGGAACAGTTTTCAGATGAAAGTTAGAAAGTAGGATTAAAGATAAATACAAAAAAAGATTAAAATAATGTTCAATGGATTTTCTCAGAAGAAAAAAGTAAGGGATTGATAATCACGGATGAGAAAAAGTTAACAATTACAAATATCTTGATACAGATGGAAGCATAATGGATCAAATTATAACAGAATTAAACTTGGATGGAATGCTTTTGGTAGAAAAAAACTTCATATTAAAAGCATATATTCCTATGTGTTTGAAAACAAAGGTTTTTAATAGATATATTTTGCAGTTGTTACTTATAGATATACTTGGTCACTTAATAAAACAACAATACAGAGACTTCAAACCATTTAATGAAGTATGGACAAATATAATGTTAGGAATAACAAGAAAAGATTAAAAATGAAATGCATTGGTAAGAAAGCAAACAGATATTACTAACATCATTGAAAGAATTAATATTGAAATGGAACTATGCAAGATATATTGTTAGAAGAGATGTGACAACAGATACTGAAGTCTTAAACTGGATCCCAAAAAATAACACACCACATCTGCGATAGAGGATGAAATAAGGAATTTTATTGCTGTGTTGTGAAAAAGATAGACTAGAGATTGAAAAAGCTGGATTAAACATGTAGGATTATGATAAAGAAATTACTAGAATAAAACAACCTTATCATAGATATAATATTGTAATATCAATTTACTTCATAAATCTTCAAGCAGAAAACTTGAGAATACATATATACAATAGTAAAGTAATAAGAATTCCATTTAAAATGTTCATAATATATACATTTTAGTCACAGAATAAAATCCTTACCTGAGAGTACATACTGGTCATCTAACCACACTATATCAAATATCCAATCTAAATGACCTCCCTAAAATAAATAAGCAAAAAAAATCCATAAGTTGCAGTATTTACCAAAATATTAGTATTACCCCCCCCCCCCAATTATTAAATCAACAAACATCATATTATAACTGCTTGCAGTTAGGATGTATTTTCTTCACAGGACCCATATTCTGTAAATTTGAATAATCAATAGATATTAGATTAACATAACCAGAACCAAATATAGAAATATCATTTAGTATCAAGTGATTATTCAAATATAATATGAGTTCTGGGGCAGAATGAAAAGAATTATAGATTGATTATTATAACATCTCTATCTTAACATCAGATTTTTGGGGGAAAAAATAGATAAAAAATGATCTTTACTTCCATTGTAAATTTTGGTTTCTGATCATTTACACATAAAAAAAAAAAAATGCAAAAGAAAATACTGATTTAATATATGTAGATAAATGATATTACTAGCAGGAAAATGGATATTTATGATTAATGAATCAATAATTGTCTAACAATGCCATCTTTCAGCTATAAGATACTATTGCATGCATTTACAAGCTAATTTTAGACAATTAGTTAAATTAGGTTATAAGCTGGCTTTTTGAAAATAATTGTTTGGAATGCCAACAAAAAGTTTATTTCTACTTTGAGCTAATCACTATATTCTTCATAATTAGTAATTTGGTTTTCTGACTAGTTGAGAAGCTATAATACACTATTCCACTGATAATGATCTGCTGCCTTCTTGAGATTTGCTTAAATATTCATTAATATCTCTATATGCACCTGCACTACATAAGAAAGGCTGACTTCTTTTTGCTCTCTTGCCCTGTATTCTGCCCTAAAGAACATTTTGTAAAAGATTACCATGTCCCAGCCAAGAGTTTTTTTTTCACTTAATAGCCATCACAATATGAATATTTCTTGCAGAACTCATGCATATGATTTTCTATATATTCACTATGATATCAGATTTTTCATATTCACATAAAGACATAAAAATCTATAATAAATTTTATTATCTAACTTTTATTTTATGTTCATTGCAACTAGTCAGATATATTATTAAGATTTGACGGTTTGACCATTTTTGTTTCAATTTTTTCCATTTATTTAAAAATCTAGTTTTCAGAATTTTGATATTTCTTTGAAAATGAGAACAACTGGATGTATTACTCTGAATCTGTAGAAAATTGGAATAATTAACAGGTAGAGTTATTTCTAAATCAACTGGATTCTCCAAATAAATTGATGGATATGACTAAGTTATTTAAAAGGCTAAAGGTTCTATTCAATAGGACTTAATTTGTTTTCTTTATCATCATAATCCATTATTATAAATCCACTGGAAAATTAAGTTCTCACAAATTTAATTCAGTTTCTCCAATCCATATTTTCTCTTTTTTGCATCACTCAAAAAAAGTTCCATTTCATGGATGGCCCTCTTTCTAGATCTTTTACAATGTGCTGTGATCCAGTTTTTATTGCCACAGCTTCTAGAAGTATGTCCAACCCAACTCCATTACAATCTTTTAATCATTTTAATGATGCCTGTTTATCCGCTTAATAATATATTTCACTTTCAGTCTCTCCTTGTTATTTCAACATGTGGTCTGGAGTTTCTGTGCTGCTCTTAACTCTTGGATATATTATGTAAACTTTCTTTTTGAAGACAGACATATTCCCTTTTTTATATTAAGTTATCTTCAGCAAAAAAATTCTATCAAAGTGTAGTTCTATTTCCATAGTTAATTTCATCCGTTATATTTTCATGTGTTAAAAATATGACCAAGAAATTTATATTTGTTAATTTCTAATTCACTACTCCTAATCTTTATTTTCTTCTCTCTCAATAAAGGAGTAAAAAAAAAAAAGATTCACAGTTTTCCATCAGCGAGTTTCAATTCCCTCGAAGTTTACTTGCAACGAAAATAGTGAAAAATCATATTATTTTCATGAACAAAATTTAGATTGTCCAAATGCTGATAGAAATTTCTTTCTTAGTTCTTATTTGTTTATTCCAAAAATGACTCTACCGTAATATAATAATAATTATATTTGTCGCTGTATATATTATCTGTTAAAGCACTTAAAAAATAAGTTTGTAAGAACAAAAAAAACTACTATTATCGAAACTAATCTAAAACAAAAATTTGCATTATAAATTCATCATTGATTAATACTAAGGGAAACAACTCAATAGTATTACTTTTTTCTAAAAACACAATTAAATGTTTGTTATTGTTTTTTTTAATGTAATAGATGAAACAAGTTGTGGTGCAATTATCATTCTCTTAATTTATCTTTCTAAGATAAAGCAGGATAGTTCCGATTTTAAATAGCTATAGATACCCCATACCACAATTTTTGCTATTATAATTAAAGTTTTTTTAAAAAATTCCATTACTATTGTGATAATCACTTTTAGAGGGTAAAGAGCTAAATTTTCACTTGCTTATAGACTTCCTTAGCTTTAAATGGACTGGGGGAGGTGGGCACGACTGATCTCTAACACTGATCATTATTTAGATATGATAAAATTGTCAAATAAATATTTTTTGACATCTAAGACATACAAAATAGCTTCTACATATTCAAAGTTAAAAATAAATAAATATGTATTTTGAGGCTGATATTATTCACATTTACATCTTATCAGCATTCTTAGATTTAAACAAACGCCTCTTACAATTACACACAGTATTTTACACTTCTATCAATTTTTATATTTTGATTTTTTTTAAAAAAAAATTCATTAATCTAGTGACTGATTATTTCATTTATCCCACAATTTATATATCTGCTTGTGGAAACCTGCCATGCATAAACATCAACATATGTGATATCCCATAAGATTGTGTTTTACTGTTTAATAGCATTTGTAATGTTTTCTATGAAGTGATGGTTTGCAAAGTTATTTTTTTCATAAGTCCTGTTATCTTCACTGCACAACTTTGCACAATGTAAGGTTTTTCAGGGACATATTAACTTGTGTAATAGCAGATCCAATATTTCTAAAAACTTCAACTAATACATTTTTAATGTAAAATTCCAATCATAGGAAATATATTTTCACAAATAAAAAAATATAATGTTTTTTCAGGGATTTTCTAATGTACAAAATCAAGAAAAGATCATACAGATACTATCAGACAGTGAAAATGATGGATCCCGATCATTATTACTGCTACAAACAGCACCATTCACCTACTAATCTTTCTCTACATGAATAGTTTCTTGATTAATCTTAAACATGACAAAATTTGACATTATATTTCACACATATAATATGCACATATCTAAATAGAAAGAGACAGCTTTAGTAATAATAAAAAAAAAAACAATAATAATGAAAGATTGCAGGAAAATCTTTAATATGTAAACTTTTTGTGTGTGTGTGAAAAAAAACCAAAAAAACAATAAACTGAGGACAAATTATCATAAAATAAAACAAATATAAAAATATAAATAAATAAATTATTTTAATGCCAAAACCAGATTTTGTATAAGCAAAACAAATTTTGATCTTTTAATTACTTACTTTTCCAAGATATACAGGATCAAAAGAAGGCAACTGATAAATTGCTAGATCATTAGTATTTTCCCCTCCTGTAGCTATAAGTGTTTGAGATGGATTTATAGCAATGCTATGGATACCGCATGAAATTTCAGGAGCAGAACTAGCTTCAGAGCTTTGCAACAAAGGAATGCTTACAAGATGATTGGTAGTAATATCTATCACAATCAACTAAAAATATACAAATATAGACCAGTAATATATGTGGGTATGTAATAATTGAAAAATATTTATATAATGAAAAAACACCAAAAAAAAAAAAGAAAACTTATTTATTTCTAATATTTTTTTCAACTAGCCTAAACTTCTTCAGAGAGAAAAAAAGTTGCAATCAATTAAGAAAACACAACAACAAAATTTGTAATTGTAACTAACAATTCATAAAATCCATTTTAAAACACACACACAAATGAATGTTTTCTGTTTAAAAATAAAAATTCATTTTAGTGTTTTCATTTTCTTAAATCACTGTAATATTCAATAATTTTTCTTTCTCTTTGAAGCCTTTCAGTGAGATGGATAAAATTTCTTATTTAGAGAATGTTTATTTTTAAAATGATTTTTATGTTTTATTTTTTTATTATTATATGTATAACAAACTTTTAGTCTATTATTTATGCACTTATATTCATTATCTTTGTCCCCAAAATTAGCATTATAGAAACACTATGCACTTATATTCATTATCTTTGTCCCCAAAATTAGCATTATAGAAACACATATTTTTTTGCATCTCTTTCTTCAAATTACTGGTTTTTTAGGCTTATTTTCCCACATGGATAGCTCTTTATAATGAAATCACATACAAATATTATTGTTATAAAAACATACATATTCTTATTTTATTTATTACTGAATATTAATCCAGTAATTAAATTTTCATAAATTCTAATTATAAATTAAAATATAAGCAAAATAATTTTACAACTTTCTAAAACTATTTTTGCACATTGATTATGCAAGTAATATTTACTAAAGCTGTGACCTCAAGAGTATGCATGTAAAAATGTGATGGTAGGGACCTCTATAGGTCTTAACCACAAGCTTACGCTTTGGAAGAAAAGAGGGGAACCCTTTTTATGGTTATATTGCTAATAGATTCCTTTCAAATTTCATTCAGTTCAGAATTTTAATTGGGAATTGTTGTCCCAAAAAAAAATACTTAAGTTTGCTCTCAATCAAATCAAAAACTGTCCAAGATAATGCTTTATTTTACATTCCTAAATTTCACACCTGACATTAATCTGTAACAAAATTCTAAATAAAAACAAGATTGAACTCATAATCATTGTAATTAATATGATATATAGTGAAATATTCCATAGGGATATATGCAATATCTTATTTCGTTTGTGTGCAAATATCTAAAAATCATAACAGAAATTTTATTTAGATAATCAATTACTGAAACATATAAAATTCAACTACTGAATATCAATAGAAGTATAAATTATTTTGTTTATATTTATCTAAATATATATTTTTAGTTTTGATGCATTCAACCATTTGACATTTAACCCTATTGAATAGACACTGCATTAAAGCAGAATTCATCATAATTATCAATAAACTACAAATGCTATTATTAAGAGAATAGCAAACTATAATTATGATCAAAGCTATCATTTGGATACAATACTGTATTATCTAGATAATCAATGTTCTGTTAATCAAAGTATATTTATACTCTTTCACTAACATATCTTCCCTTAATTGTGCCATTTGTTACATCATTATCCTGATATGGTAATATACAATATCTATCAATGATCATCATCATCATAAGTCATCTCTCTCTTGTAACTATTGTGACAATTTGTTTGCTCAGGCAACCAAATTTCCATCTTTTAACCATACACCATAATTCTGATTCTTTTTTAATATTCTGGACTTAAATGGCCATACTCACTTACATGTGGCTCTAGTGATAATGATGACAGTATTTGTAGAATGAAATCAAGAACTAACATTTCTTTAAAAAAGTATGTGGTCAATTAAATGGAACTGATGTATCTAAATCATTACTTTGAAAAAAAAAATTAATATGATCTTCCTCTTTTCTGAGAAACTAAGCATTCAATTATTTAATATTATTTTATTGGTAGTATGAAGTTTCTCTCCTCTACTCAATTATAATTTTGTCATGATTTTTTTTGGAAGTTTTTAGCATTTGCAATTGTTTTCACCTAGATATCCATTACTTCCAATCTTTTAGTATCTCATTGGTTCTTAGGAATTCATATAAACTAATTGCTGCACAAAATTTTTCATACAGAATTGTTGACAATGATTTTAGTTCTACAGCAAATGTTTATTCAATAATATATTTGGATCTTTGTAATTCCTTTAAGAATATCTTTTTTATAAACTATCTTTTATTTAAAATATAAGCAAGTAGATCAAGTGAATATTTGTTTTAGAGTTACTTATTTAGCATATGTATTTTTTTGTCAGTTAATCCTTAATAAACATTATAAAAAATTTGTAGAGATCCCAACCAAAAGACTCAGTAGTGGTTTTCAATTCTACCATGATATTCAGATATCTCAGTCATTAATATACATAAATCAGATTATTTATGATGCAAATAGGAGCAACAATGAGTGGTCATAACTGTTATTGAGATTCCATTTAAGATCTAAAATGAAATCTCACAGGCTTTACTGTAGGGTTCTTGGGGATGTGTGCGCTATTTCACTAGAAATCCATTTCTTCAGTTGTTTAAAGGAATTTTTGAATAAATATTCAGAAAGAGGCTTTTGATTTGAATTGTATCATCTTAGTGAAAATATATCTTAAATTAATAATACATCTGATCTGGTTCTCTGAGAGCCTTTTTGTGACCCACATCGTTAATATCATGCAATATTATATAAACTAGAAATCCACTATAAAAAATGGTAATATTAATTTACATTCTATAGTGCTCAAAGATTTGACAGACTTTTTTTTTCATTACTAACAATGCTTGATAGTTCAGATAGTTTTGTCATTTACATTTCATACAAGTAATATTTGTCATAGTAAATGATGTTGAACACCTCTGAAAAAATAAATATAGGGAAGGAAATATTTTAGTATTATTGTTTTATGATAACAAAGTATCTTTTGATAATAAATACTTTGAGTGAGCAACAACAAAAAAACCTTTCGTGGTATATAAAATTTTCAAATCATAGCATGATAAATATAAAAACCACTGAGCTGGTAATTTCTCATAGCTTCCTTAAAGAAGACATATGCAAATCATAAAAATCTTCAGCCACGGTCTTCACTACCATCTGGCTTTCCAACTTAATTACGATCTATCTTAAAAGATATTTCTCTATTAATAATTTGAATATTTTCTTTAGAGTTTAAAATCCATTTCTGAAAAGACCAACAGTGTAAAGAAAAAAAGGAAAAAAAAAACCTACACATCAAACTTGTCATGTAATAGTATTGTATAAGATTAAATCATTAAACATCATATGATCACCATTTCTTATGCTTGCTCATAACTGTTATTAAAACAGGCAAAACTCTCCATACAGTAGCGCCACTCAGTGTAAGCTAGAGTAATTAATGGATGCCAGAAGACTTGTACATAAAATCCCTATCCAGTGCCTACTCATCCAATATCCCCAGATTAGTTTCTAGCTCCTCAACGATGAAAGCTACAAGCTAGAAACTAGTCGGGATATTGGATGAGTAGGCACTAGAGAGGGATTTTATGCACAAGCTGTCTGGCATCCATTGATTACTCTAGCTTGCACTGAGTGGCACTACTGTATTTTGCTTGTTTTAATTGTATATGGGTAAAGCCCAAATTTTAATTATTTTGCTATTAGAAAAAAGTTTCAAAGCAATCATTTTTCTTTAAAAATTAAAAATAAATAAATAAAGCATTACTAAGAAATGCAGTTGCATTTAGAGTTTACATAAGAAGCTGTAGTATATTTAAATAATTATGAATTTATTTCTAGACAACTATACAAATTGTCTGATATACTCTAGGATGTATATAAAAAAAAGATAAACATCTTTAAATAGCCCATTTTAAGTCAAGAACCTCTTCAACAGTGCCTCTGTCATAGAGTAACAGTGAAAGAAAGCATTATTCATCATCTTGCCAATTTGGCTACTGGTTGTTTAAAATATTCCCCATTCTTGTCTGGACCATCCACTAAGAATAGTTAGAAATCTATTTACCAATCAATAATAGATATCAGTAACATGGACTATAAAGGTTTAAATTTGATACCATTTTTTTTTACTCAGGCCAAATTCGAACTCAGGATTGTAGGCATAGCAAGTGGTATGCATTATCACTATGTTATGGGCGTTAAAAAAACTTCCAGAATTGTCAAGATTTGCAGAGTTAATTTCTTTATCAAAAACTACAGCAAATTTTGTGTGCCAATATCATGCAGTGTATTTATATATAAGCATATAAATGTAGAAACGATTTAACGCATAATTTTTTTAAATTATCCAATAATTAATATTTCATTTTTAATATTAGATTTAAACAAAAACAGATCTTTAATACCAGAATGTTATATTGATCTATTTTACAAACAAAAGAAATACAAACGACCTGTCAACAACAAATCAATCAATATCAAATAATTCAAAATAATTTATCTGTTTTACTGATAAGAAAGCAGGCAAGATAGTCTCAAAAAATATTACTGCTAAATTTAACTCTTGTTATTGAATTTATTCTAAACAAAATATTATCTTGAATTATTATATATATATATAAAACAGAAATCAATATTAGATTAATGCTTTAAATTTTGTTAAAAACATTTTGTTTTTATTTTAAATTTAATAATGAAAATAATAGGAATAAAAACATAGAAATCCATTAGTTCAAAGAACTATTGGCTAACCACATATTTATATAGTGTGTGTGCGTATATATATATATAGGTAAAAGTAAAATAACCTTAAGATAACCCACTACAAGATAAAGATCTCTCCAACAACTTCTCATTGAGACTTATCCAAAAAAAAATTTATTTAAAAAAAAGTAATATATAATAGACCTCTATGGCACACATATTCGGTTAGAGTCATTCAAAAACTTTTTTAAATAAGGTTAATATACTGCAAAGCTATTGAATCTATATCCAATGGCAAATCCCTTATCACAATGCCATCAGACATCACAAAAATAAAAAACCACCACAATCTCAGAGACTCTTTGTTCCTTAGAATCCTTTATAATGGTAGCGACAGATTATATGTGCTTGTCCACACCTATAGTGACCATAGGCTATTAAATTCCATTTATGAAGCTGATGAGCATAGGGGTTGTCTACAATTTTTTGATGAGACTACAGTCGTGTCTAGAAAGATCAAGTCCAGCTACTATATTATTGGATCTGGAAAAAAAAAATTGTTTGAATATTGATAAGAATTCCATTTTCTATACCATAATTCTTTGATTGTAGATTCTCGGTTGAACATCCAAAAAAAGGAGAATCTGATTTGAAACAAATTTTAGGTACTGAAACTATATCTTCAATTTTTGGAAAGTCAGATCTGTGTAATAGTTTTTATACCTTTGTTACAAAATAACTTGCCTTCTGATATCTGGTGGACAAATATGCAAAAAAAGAAATCATTATAAAGCAATATACTTAAATGAGCCCTCAATATTTCTCAGTTTAAAATATAATTGAGCATCCAGATATTTAATGTGGATTTTTTTTTTCAGAGATATAATATTCACCAGTAGAATTTTACTGTCTGTAAAGTACTTACATCACAATCCCAAATAGTGCCAGACAGTTTTCCAAGGAGATTATTCTAAAAATTAGTTTTAATTTTAAATAAACAAGTCAAAAAAGACTTCAAGAGCTATTCCTAAATAGAATGGGTATGAATGAGTTTCACTCTATTATTGCCTTAGTTTTTGAAAAAAAATTATTTCTAATCATTCCATATTCTTAATATGAGATTTTTTTTTAATTCAGGAAAAAATATCTTTGAAGTCAACACAATATCATCAGTCTGGGTGAATTCCTTGCATTCTGTATCTGGAAGATGACTAGAGTATATTAAATAGAGTAAATGAGGAAATTGAACCATGTGATAGACCATTCTGTACAACTTTGTATTGACTATCTTTATCATTTAGTGTCATTTGAATTTTTTTTATTGGAAAGCATTTTATCAACAAATTCACGATTTCCTGCATTTAAGAAACTTTTAGCCAATCATTTTCTAACCTGAATTATAGGCTAAAATTAGATAGCAGCAGTTTTAATTTATTTTGAAAGCCTTTTTCAGTATGGGATGTTAAAAATAAAACATGGCCATGGCAGAATTTTTCTAGCTTAAAAAATCAACCTGGATTTATAGAGATTTTCAACTATAGGCCAAAATCTTGTTAATCCCCCCTACAAAAAAGTTTGTAGGGAACAGGCAAAACTCTCTATATGTATTGCCATTCAGCGCAAGCCAGAGTAATCAATGGATGCCAGAAGGCTTGTGCATAAAATCCCCATCTAGTGCCTACTCATCCAATATCCTCAGACTAGTTTCCGGCTTGTGGCTTTTGTCAGTGAGGAGCCTTGGATCTGAGACCATGATCATGTGATGTTTATTAGCTTAATAATATTGGGTGATACTTTTTTGGATACTTACTAAGTTTATTTGACTTTTAATTTTTATAGTTTTGCTTTTACGCCAATTTTTTTTAAAGTTCATATATGAATAATAATAGTGAATAGTTTTCCCAACAATGCTTTGACTTTGCTCTAAATTTTGTAAAAACTCAAAATACAATATTCCTAGGTTTTTCCTGATTTAATATAATCAAGGATCAAACTCACAACATCTACAGATTTTATCAGACTGATATTAGAACACCATCGTAAAGAGAAGTTTGCAATTCTGCTCAAATAATGCTTTTACTCATTCTATCAATTTTGGATTTAAAAATTATGTTTGGCAATGTGATTAGCACCAATCTTTCATAAAAAAGAAAAGACCTTATGATTAGGACTTGTGCAGTTTTATTTCACTATTTATCTCAACTTTTCTTTTCTGGCATCATCCAATGATTTTAAATGTTTGTCAGCAATTTCTAAATCTTTGACAGATAACAAATGGCTATAAAGAACACTACTGTTTTATTCCAATCTTGAATGAATTGCTTTTGATATCTCTAAGAATGGATGCTGATAGAAGGAAATGGAGATTCTATCAATATTAAAGTAGTTAGGTTTCCTTACATTCCACATCTTAACAGAGTAACTTTCAACTATAGGAATATAAATTCCAATTTAATGATTAGATTAGGTTTATATCAGTTCAGCTGATAATGGAAGACTCATTTTTTATTGAAACAAAACAAATTAAGAGCTGTTTCTCCCATCTTCCTGAATGGATGTTCCTTACCATCATAAAGTGCTGTTCAAATCCATCCAATCTAATCTTCTTGATCCTCATTTGCATATCCCCAAAACTATTATGAGAATTAAAATGTATAAATACTGAAAATGTAGAAAGATCTGGAAAAGGAGGGCAGGATGAATTTGTATTGGGTGCTTACTCAACTATCTTCAATGTAAGTTAAAATAGTGACTAATTCTCCATACAGTAGTGCAACCCATTGCAAGCCATAGTAAACAATGAATGCAAAAAGGTTTGTGCATAAAATCCCTATCTAAAGCCTACTTATCCAATATCCCCAAACTAGTTTTTAGCTTAAGCTTTCATCAGTGAAGGGTCTTGGATCTGAGAGCACTGCATTTAGATCTTAGCATCTAATGCAACTGACTAGCATCCACTTTTTTTACTAACTATAAAGCTTTGAGTCCAAAATGAAAACACTATGTTTTTAATTTGGTTGTAGTCATATAGATCTGAAGTTTAATATCTATACATTTTGGTATCTTTTGTTCTTCAATAACTATAGTCACTATTTCCTATGCTTAGACAAGCTGTTAAAACAATGACAAACACAACAAACAGTAGTTACACCCAATGCAAGCCATAGCAATCAATGGATGCAAGAAAATCTGTGCATAAAATCCTTACCTAGTACCTACTAATTCAATATCCTTAGATTTTTTTGTGGTTTTCATCAATGTGGAGGATTGGATCTGAGAGTAATGCACACCTAGATCTTAGGATCTAATACAACTCTCCAGCAGTCACCTTTTTCCTTTTTAGGTAATTATAAAGCTGAGTCCAAAATCAAAACACATAAACGTTTTCAATCCAAGGTCATTTGCTTGTATAGTTGTAAAGTTCTGAACCCAATTCATTATCTATACATTTTGGTGTTTTTGATTCTTTAATAACCATAGTTACCATCATCTCATAGGCAGGAATTGTATAAAACCAATAACATCACATGATCACCATTTTCAATCATACACAAGTTGTTAAAACAGTGATAAACTCTCCTTAAAGGTTATGCCACCCAGTGCAAACCATAGTAAACAATGGATGCAAAAAGGTTTGTGCATAAAATCCCTATCTAGTGCTTAATCATCCAGTATCTCTAGACTAGTTCAGTGAGAAACCAAGGATATGAGATCACTGTACCTAGATCTAAGAATTAAAGCCACAAGCTAGAAACTAGGCTTGGGATTTTGGATGAGTAGGCACTAGATAGGGATTTTATATACAAACCTTCTTGCATCTATTTATTACTACAGCTTGCTCTGGGTGGTACTACTATATGGAGAGTTTGTCACTGTTTAAATAGCTTGTGAAAGCATGGAAATGGTGATCATGTAATAATTAGTGATTTAATACCATTAATGCCCATGGAATGATGATAATTATGGCTATGTATAGATATTGAATTAAGTTCAGATCTACATGATTATACAATGAGATGAGCTTAGATTGAAAACATTGTTTTCATTTTAAACTCATATATTTATTGTTAACTAAAAAGATAGAAGGTGGATGCTAGAGGCTTGCATTAGATCCGAAGTTCTAACAGTGCTCTCAGATTTAAGGCTCTCACTGATGAAAGCCACAGACAGAAATTTTATGCATAAACCTTCTTGCATACATTGATTACTGAGCTAGAATTATATGGGAGTTGCAATAGAAGGGTTAACATATGGTAATGATGCATTATGTGTTAGTAAAGGGGTATTAGATTATTTAGAAAAAGTTCAAAGGGAAGTAGGAAGACATGCATTGGATGCAGATGTATGGACAGCAAAGGAGGCAATTCAAGGAGAAATGGGATCAAGTTTTCATATGAGAAATGCAAAAAGTAAAATGAAAATGTTTGGTAGATTGCAGTTTATGGATAATAAAAGAATAGCCAAAATAGTATTTAATTGGGTTATGAGTAAAGGGCAGGTAACAAGATGGGTGAAAAAGGTAATGCGGTATGCAAAAGATTTGAATAAAGAATTTATATCAGTATATTTGTATAAAAGATGGGATGATTGTGTTAAGAGGATTGTTGAGTGTTATAGTAATAAGGAATGTGATAAAAGAATAGATTTATTAATAAAGAATAGGAAATTAGAGAGATGGAGAAATAGTATAGAGAGTAAAAAGAGTTTAAATATATGTAGAAATAAACAGAATATTAGGTGCGAGTTAATATATGATACTAGTAAAGAAAGTAGTTTATTGTTTAAGGCTCGAACAGGATCTTTAGTAACAAGAGAATATACATGTAAATGGAAAAATATGGGTGATTTATTTTGTAAATTATGTAAGGAAGGAATAGAAAAAATTAGGCATTTGTTAACTGAATGTAAATGCTTGAAAACAGAAAGGTTACATATAATGAAGTTATGGAAGAATAAATATGAAAAAAAAGTGATTATACAGAAAGTGAATTATTGGTTTTTATGCTGAGTTTTGGGAAAGATAAGGGAGATTTAGATATAAAGGCCATAGAGTTGACAAAGATTATGTTGTGGAAATGGAATGGAGTGGAATATGGGAAAACTTAGAATGGGGAATGGAAAATAAAGTGGCTAACACGTTTATCTGGGCAAAATTGCAGAGATATTCTTGACTTCATTTAAGAAGAAGCCACAGTACATCCCATCACATCCTTTTAATAGCTTGTGGAAGCATAGGAAATGGTGATCGCGTGATGTTCAATGGAAATTGTTTATTTTACAAAATGGTTTGAAATAAAAGTAACCATATCAATGCATTCCATAAATAATTAATGTAAAATTACAATTTTTTTTTTAATAAAGCATCATTAGAAAAATGATAAATCTTTCTTACATATAATTAATGTTGTTCTGAATAATTAATTTGTAGAGGAACTTCATTTTTGACTTTGGTATACCCCCAGTGATAAGTTGAAGTAAATTTCATTGTGTTTTCTAGATGAAGAAAAGATCACTTTGTAAAATATAGACTTGGCATTTAACATGTTACATGGTTATAAACCCTATCTAGTCAATTTTCATTTTGAGAGCTTATGAACTTCAACACTGTGACCTAGCATAGCTATTTGCCATAAAACTACAAAAATAATATTAACTGATTTAGTGTGCCTTTTCATAATTTGCTATCTTTTACCAAAAATTCATCAAGATGAAATTTGGCTTCCATATGGAGATATTCATTTCACTTGCTATTCGTAGGATGGGCAGCAAAAGACCGTTATCCATTCATCTCTTAATTTTCTTTTATTACAACTTGCTGATGTATCAAATCTCTATTAATTGATTTGATTATATATAAAAGTGAAGGTGAGTGTTTTTAAAATTAAAAGACAAGGCCTAACATAATCTTTAAAAAAAAAAAGTGTCACAAAACACATGGTTAATAATCCAAAAATAGTTCTGTACAATCAAACAATTTATTGTTAGCTGTGATTATTATATTAGCCCCCCCATATCCTACAAAAAAAAAAAGAACAACTAGTACATTAGGATTAAAAATTATTTCAACTCAATTGAAATTATGCAACTAAATAATAATAAATATTTTATTGAACATTATGGATAAATTTATGTTTGACCATTATTAAGAAGTGTATTAGGATGTAGCAATGTTGGACATATATATTGAAACCATTATGAGTTTCACGACATACAACAACATAGTGGTGTGAGCACACACACACATATATATATATATAAAGTTAAAAGGAAAAATAGAAATAAACACAGTTAATTTTTTTTTTTTTTTTTGCAAATACTTTCTACAGTACACTGGAATAACAGTAAAGAGTAAATAATTTTGAATTTAATTTTTTTATTATAAATTAAGCATTTAAAAAAGATTTAATTAATATTTTAGTAATTCTGACTTTGAAATTAAAACAAACTTTTTTTTATGTTATAATAGATATCCCGGTAATTATAAAATTCCATGATCTATTTTAGACATCTCTTTTTTAAGTAAGACTTGTATAACATATTTTGATAAAGTTCCACTACATATTTTGATAAAATTCCACAAAGTGGTTTTTCAAAGAATTAAAGTGAATTTAAGTCATTAACTTTTTTCAATCAAGATAGGAAAAATATTTTAAACTAATGGATTTTTACCCCCCACACTGACTATAAAAGGGTCGAAAAAATATTGGATACTTAAGTGGTTCTTTAGAGTTCTTAGAGTTATCTAGATTAGGACAGAACTACTATGAAAATATAACTGAAGGCAAGAAGGCAGGTCCAGCAGCTACTCCATAGTTCACTAAGGTGGAATTTGAATTGATATGGAAGGGCCAACTTCCAATGTTTCATAGCCCTAATATGGACAAAAACAGACAACTTGCCTGAAGTCTATCTGATCCTAGACTAAATGGAAATGATTGAATACCATCAGTTACCGAATTACACTTTTCATGATGACAAAAAGTTAGTCTAAGGTTTAGAAAAGACTAGTTTACCCAGGGTCCATCAGCTTGCTGAATTACTTTATACATATGCTGATTTATCTGGTGAGTAGTGATAAATACAGAGAGAATATTATTTGAAATCATTTATTGGGAAAAAGTGATATTTAAAATCTATAATTTAAGAGTAAATAATTTTTGTTTGAATTAAAAATCTAAAAATAAAGAATTGATTCATGAACTCCAAAAGTATTTCTAGATTGGAAAACAAAATAAATTTGCTGTCATATTTTTTTTTAAAAGACATTCATAGTTA
Source organism: Epiperipatus broadwayi (assembly GCA_028023455.1). NCBI lineage: Eukaryota > Metazoa > Onychophora > Udeonychophora > Euonychophora > Peripatidae > Epiperipatus > Epiperipatus broadwayi. The sequence goes on from JAQFVV010006267.1 coordinate 4,818,577, forward strand.
ATCAATAGTAGCTATTAAAGATTGATATTTTTTTTAAAAAAAGAAAACTTTTATGAATTATATGTATATTTCAACATGGAATTAATTGTGAAAAATATATTAACATTACTTTGACAAATTAAAATATATGATATAAATGTCAATATTACACACATTTCCATGCACACACACATATATGTTAAATCAATCATTGATTATGTATTATAGAAAATGAATTTCATTTAGATTTATGACAATTCAAATACATTAATAAATTATTATACATCTGTGTGCTGATATGAGTGTGTTTTATGTAAATCCATTATGAGGTATTTGTAAATCATAATGGGATGGCTTTTTTTTCATATATGACAATTCCCAAATGTTACTGCATGGGCTGTGTACTGATATCAATGTGTGTCAGGTAGACACATGCTAAAATTAATCTCTTTCTTTGTTATATGCCAATTCAAATATTCATTTTATATTATATCATATATCTGTGCACTGCTATATGTGTTTTATGTAAACCTATTAGAACATATATGTAAATCACAATGTGATAACATTTTTTTGTATATTAATCAAAATCGGAAGGCTCAATTTATATATGCATAGCCATATTCTGCAGACCTTAATTTCATTTTTTTATTAATAATAAATTGATGTTTTATTGCTAAAATTATTCCAGTGAACTTACTCAATCCTAAATAATTTTAGATTATATGTTGTATTATATCTCTTGTTCACAATAACAGTTATAGAGCCTGTGTTCTCTGAGTTAGATTCATGCATACTGATCTGTATATATAAAAGATTACATTTAGTGTTTATGGGCATCCAGTTGATGATGATAATCCTGGATTGGTATAAAGAGGATATCCTTTAAAGTCCATGCACTACATTTAGCTTAATATTCATTTAGAAATTAAATTTATAGTTGGCCTGTATATTAATAGTACAACATGGCTAGAGCATTGATGATGAACAGCATGTTTTAATATCCCAGAAATATTTTTTGTTGTATTCTTATGGATTAGTGCTCAAGTTTGTGCATCCAAGTTAAGGGTTTCAATAATCTGCTCAAAGCAGGCAAGGGCTAAATAATTAACCTGGTCTATAGTAGACCCATTTCAAATCCAGTCACCAGATTGACTGTTGATGTATTTTATTGTTAATCATTCATGATGATGGATGGTCATTACTTCTGGGTAATGCTGGTAAAGTTATGCTTATATTTAATATGGTTAGCTGTACTAATCTCTCATGCTTATCACTTTTATATTAAATTTATATTTAATATTTTAAATTTTATATTTTGTTGACTTGGGATTGATAAGAATGAGTGCCATCACACCAGGTTCATCTCTATTGAGTCCGTACCATTACAATATATATATATATATTGATTAACACTGATTTTTAACTTGCTAGATATGATATTCAATGCATTAGCTCATAATAAACTTCATTCACGCATATTTATGAGGAATTTCATGTTTTTATATGGCATATTGATCCCACTTAAGTTACAGAAATTTTTTCAGAGAATATTTTATAAACAGGTATACTATTGATTGTTTTCATAGTAAAATTATAATTCAAGATAGAATACAAGGGCAATTTACAATTAGACAAATTGGTTCTCATACAGAAAAGTTGGACACTAAAGAAGTTAAAAGTATGCAGGATATCAAACAAGCAGACTAAAAAACTGAAGTTTGATATAGGATGGATCTACTTGTGGTTCAAAGGTTGGTTATCATTTTTTCTTTTTCAGAATTAGTGTAAGGCTCTGTTACAAGTGTTTGTCGATGATCTTGCAACGAATCACAACTTACGTTATTGAAATTGTAGTGTAAATTCTGTATATTGTTAAAAAAAATTATATATATATACACACACACACATCCACAAATTGTACATTTTGTTTTGTTTTAAAGTTTTTAGAAACTGGAAACATTCTTAACAGATAAAGAAGTAAAACACCAAACTCATTTGAGGACAGTGGTGGAGGCTCACAAAGTCTTTTCAGTTAAAAAACTAACATGAAGTACGAAATAAAAAATTTGTCTAAATAGGTTTGCTTAATGTCCGAATTATATTTTTATTTTGAAGCAACATTAATAATTATAACTTTTCCATTGACAGGATTTCAAGGAGGAAATACTTTTATAGCACTAAATCAAATCCTGCAGTTATGATACTTCAATAAGATATAATCTATTACCTATAGTGTCTACTTATAACTATCTACCCATTACATTAAATAATTCTTAAGTAGCCATTTGTAGTTTAGTTTCCCAAAATATTTTAATCTAATCCTATTAATTTATTTATTTTCACTGATATTACTTACACACTTGTATTTAGTTAAAAATATTACTCCAAATACTGACAAAGATGTTTTAATTCATTATTGATAATGTTGGAGGTAAAATAATAAAATGTATAAGATTTGCAGATGATATGGCTCTTATAACTGAGAAAAAAGATCTTCAGAATGTGTTTAAGGATGTACAGAATATGAAATAAAGATTAACGTTGACAAGACTAAGTGTTTATGGTTAGGGAAAAATGCAAAATGACTACAAATTGAAATCCATGATAACAGAGTTCAACAGGTAAAGGGATTTAAATATTTGGGTAGTTGGTTGAGAGAAGATGGAAGAAGTGAAGATGAAATTAAAAGAATAGCATTGACAAAGGAGGCATTTAAGAGAAAGAAAATATTTTGTGAACTTTTGAAGAAATTAATAAAAAGATTAATTAATTATGTGTGGAATGTACTATTATATGTTGTGAAATGTGGACAGTGAGTAATCAAATTAGAAGTAATAAAATTAGGAATAGATTGGAAGATTTTGAAATGTCGACATGGAAAAAAAAACCAATTGGATAAATAAAATAACAAATAAAGAAGTTTTAAAAAGAATAAATGAAAAAAGATTGGGGAAATTAAAAAGAGAAACTGGATTGAAAATATATTAAGAATGTATAGTTTAATGAAAGAGGTTTTGGAGGGAATGGTGAGTGGAAGCAAGAACAGAAAAAATTGACATTGTTGGAGAGTTACGTGAAATTGAAGAGCTGGGCAATGAAGAGAATGGAATGGAAAAATAGATGAACTGATGATGTCACTACTACTATCTGGACCTGTCCATGGGACAGAATACTACTAATAATGATTGATAATACTATTTCAGCAATAGGCATGCATTTATAATAATTTTGGAAAAATTTTAATTATTAATTATTTAATGGATAATTTCGTATCTGTCACGTAAATGACAAATGTTGACATTTGGATTATTATTTCATTACTTAAATTTGCTATGCTAAATTTTGAGTTTTCATTTTTCTGTTCCATACTTTAAAATTATTTGTTATATCATTGTGATAACATCTTATAAATTTTCACTCAGTTTATTTGACTACAACACTTCTTAGAAAGAGAAGATGTTGCCCAAAGTATTTTTTCTTTCTAATTAATTATTTGCTAGTCATCATTAAAATCATAGTTAACATTCACATACATGTATGCTTAAGCCACTATCATAGCTAGGGATAATTATATTAATCTGCTGCATCGGGATATTGATATACAATCACACATGCACAAGTATTCCAATGTAAATTCTAATAAAATAGAGGGATATATAACAATAATTTCTAAAAATTAAAAATTACATATATAATGAATATTTACAAAAATGAATATCAACCATTAATTTTTAATTTATTTTTTACTTCTCAAATCTATTTTTCAGATACATTTTTTTTTTCTAATTTTATAAAATTATTAATGTCAACTTAATTTTTTTTACTTTTTTTATTCCATTATTCACTATTTATGATTTAATCAACTTTCTCTAAGCATAATAATTATTAACTTAATGCGTTTATTGCTATAACTAGGAGTAAATTCTTGTTAGTCATATATTTCAAGAATGTGGGGTGAATAAGAGTTTTAAGTATAATATTGCTAATATTTCATAATTTTAAAAAGTAATAAGAATTAATAATAGTTGGAGTAAAAAAAACTACTGAAACTAGCTGTTTATTATTTAACATGCATTTATAAAATAGATTGTACCACCAAAAATAAATGGCCTTTGTAATTAATAAAATGGTAGTCGATGGAAAATTTATGAAATCAATTAATTAATAATTAACAAAACTATGAACATAACATCACACAGCTTTTATACAATCAATCAATAATTGGTCTTTTAAAAACAAATATTACAAAGAACCTTATATAATATAGTATCAACATTACATGATCACTATTTCTTATGCTTGCTTATAACTGTTATTAAAACAGGCAAAACTCTCTATATGTATTGCCACTCAGTGCAAGCGAGAGTAATCAATGGTTGCCAGAAAGCTTGGGCATAAAATCCCCATATAGTGCCTATTCATCCAATATCCCCAGACTAGTTTCTGGCTTGTGGCCTTCATCAGTGAGGAGTCTTGGATCTGAGGGCACTAAGGTCTAAGTGCAGTGCTCTCATATCCAAGGCTCCTCTCTGACGAAGGCCATAAGCCAGAAACTGGTCTGAGGATATTGGATGAGTAGGCACTAGATGGGGATTTTATGCACAAGCCTTCTGGCATCTATTGATTACTCTGGCTTGCCCTGAGTGGCAATACGTATAGAGAGTTTTGCCTGTTTTAATATAGTATCAACCTGCCATATCCATAAGCTGGATTTGAATTTAGATATTGTTTAGAAATATTTATAAGTAATTAATAATTTACAGAATATGAGGATTTCTATATTACAATATTCATTCAGTCTATAGTCAATTGGATTTTAATCCTGCAGAGATTGCAAACAAAAAAAAATGCAACAGAAATTGTATGTATCTGAGAGATAAATTCATTATTAGTGTGTACTGAAATGCAAAAATAAATTTAAATACTGCTAATTTGCCTTTATTAAATGTATATATCAAAATACAGTTCATTATTTTTTTAAATTTTCAATTACAATTGAGAAATTATTAAACAAAAAAAAAAATTGTAGCTGAGATCTGTATTTGCGATAAATTCATTATGAGTGTGTGGAAATTTACAACAACAAAAAGTAAATCATTGCAAATTTGTTTTTATTATATTTATGTAATAAAATATGTTTGTTTATTTTCAATTACAATCTAAACATTGTTTTCATAATTACAACAATACTGACTTGGTAGATTGTGTAATTCTTAAATACAATTTACTATCGAATATCACACATTGTTATGAAATATGTTATAATAAAACTGATGGCTTAAATGTTATGGCTTAATATTAGACACATGCAGCTACTCATAATCTGGAATCCATGTGCTCAATATATATTTAAGAAGAATTTTTGTTGTATCTCAGATCAGTTGCAAACTTAGCAGGTTAATTTATTGATTGGTAAATGATAATCTGGACATTTTTAGCCAAGGCTGAAATAAGAAAATTGCAAAATCTTTCATTACCAACAATTATTCACCATGTGCAATACTCAAATTAAGACATTTAATCCAGCCAACATATGATTAATGATATCAGGAATAGTATCTAAATTTGTTTATTGAGAATAATGGTGGACATAATAAATTCTGAAATAAAAGCTTTTGCTGAGTTATTTTTTTTAATTTTATATTCACTACAATATTCAGCTTAGAGGTCATTGTATATTGTATATTTAACATATACATATATATATATGATAGAATTTCTGTTTTATGAAAAAATTGAATTAAACATTCCATTTTCCAAAATCATTATTAATATCTACATTTGATGGTTATAGGTTAAATTTTAATTCAAGAACTTTTACCTCTCAAAGGCAAAAGTCTCACACACACACACACCCATATGGTATTTTTTCTCATTTATTTACACCTTTTTTTTAATCAAGTAAAATAAATTAGTAAACTTATCCATATTCAAGATGTTTACTTTTCTTTATATTTACATTACTGTCTTTTCAAATCCATTTTAAATGATTTCTCATGCTACATCAGTAGCTAATATTGCAAAACATTTTAACTGGTTTGGCCAGTTGAATTTTTTATTATTTTAAAATTTACTAAAAGATTTTTCAATTCTAGCTATATGCAACTAAAGTGTGAAAACCATAGTATATACATTATAATACATTGTTCTATATGATTTAGTGCAGTGACAATATGGTGGACTCTATAGAATTTAATTGCATTCTGTCACTTCCAGTACTCAATTATCTATCATTAAACTCACTTTTCAAACAATTACACTTAATGATGAATAATTCTGAAAATTATTTGACATTTTGGTAGTGATATTTTCTTTCATCAGTAAAATCACTTGAATTAAATGTTTATCAACCTGTAATCAGAAGTTTAACGTATTAAAAATTTGAAAATACATCAATAAAAAATAACAATGGCAAATACATTATTGAATGATAACGATCAACCCTTAAGCTATCAACAATCTAAATCTATAGTCAAGGCAACCTCCTTTAACAATAAAGGCAAATACCATCTTTATCTATAATCTATGTTTATATAGACAGTAAAGATCGCAACACTTGACAAAGTGTGCAAGATTAATAATATAAAAAAGTTTAAACAAACCTCAATAATTAGGCTAAACCTGTTCTGAAAGTAGACTAATAAGAAAATAAAAAAATTATTGCTCAAGAGGTCATGTGACGATCGAACATCAAAATGATATGCTGAGTTTTGATTTGGCAATATTTAGCTTTTGAATTTAATTGTGTTAAACATCATATGCAAGCTGATTTATTATTTGAAAAACAGAAAGCATAAAAAAAGTTTAACTGTCCTAAAGTTGAAGATTGTTTTGAGTTGAAATTAGAAATATTGACAATCTTTGTAATAGATTTGACATTCAAAGATATTTTTAAATTTAGTACACATCTTTGAAAAGAAATACTTATTTTTTTGTTTGGAATGATCTTACTTTAAAGACTGTAGCTAGACACTTGATCAACTATCTAAAGTCTCTTGACAAACAGCACTGTAAATTATCTCATCGATGACATTAATATTTCCTATTTTAAGTATTTTTGAAAAATAAGTTTAACTTGATATTAAATTAAAATTTAAATAATTATTTCAAATAGTAAAAAAAAAAATTATTTTTTTGTTTAGAATGATCTTACTTTAAAGACTAGATATACACTTGATCAACTATCTAAAGTCTCTTGACAAACAGCACTGTAAATTATCTCATCGATGACATTAATATTTTCTATTTTAAGTATTTTTGAAAAATAAGTTTAACTTGATATTAAATTAAAATTTAAATAATTATTTCAAATAGTAAAAAAAAACAACCTTAACATTCATACCATTTTCATTAACAATCATAAGAATAATAAATTTATTAATACAACAGAATGTGTTTTCTTCAATAAAAGCAATACTAACCTTATTGCACTTTGTTCCAAACACAACATGTTTGTCTGAAAACCACTGCGAAGTAAATACTTTATTAAGAGTTCCTAATGGCAGTTGGCTTTCTCTAAATAATCTGGGCATAAAATGGAAGGAATGATTCTGGACCAATGAATAAGGTTTGCATAATGTGTAATCAACTTGTCTCTTCTGAAGATAATTAAAAATCCCTTGTTTAGGACGGCTTTGACATGAACAATAAAAATGATAGCATGCCTCACTATTGTGACTTCCTTTATCTTTGGTCTTCATATGCATTCAACAATTTGAGTACCACAAATCATCCAAACAACATTGCAGAGTACAAACAGCTGAATAATCACAATCTAATAAATAAAATGCAATAAATTTTGACGTTCTGAGAATATAAAAGCAAAATAGCAAATAATTTAAAATTTTTAATTATAAACATGTATAACATTAAACTAGAATTTTAAAATTCCTTAAAGTTATTAATAAAAAAAATGTAATTTTTAGTTTTGCTCTACTATTAAATTTTTATATTATTGTCACTGCAAAATATCAACTTTTAGTAATATCAATTTATGAGGCTCATGGAACTACTAATCATAAGATTAATTCTGATAATCATGTGATGTTTATGCATATAATAAAGCTCAAGATCATTTTTTTATTCAGCTGAAAATCTATTTAAAAACTTTTCGTTTTTGAGTTCACCATTCTATTATGACATTAAATGTCACAAAGTGTAGAAATAACAAAAATACAGCACTCAAATAATGCTTACACACTAAGCTATATTAGTTCTAAAGTTAGTATATTATTGCTAATATGAAAAACAACAACAATATACTGTGAAGGTAGCTTAGAATCGCACCCACACAAACCTTAGCTACCTGAAATATTGGATTGTTTTTTTTCCATTAAGATATTAATATAAAGTAAATGATAAGTTTTGCTAGAACACTCTTAAAAATATATAAATATATAAGTAGTTATGACAGTGTACTAGTTGTATATTAAATAGTGGGAATAATAAGTCTACCATAAAATCACACATATATATTAGGAATATAATTCTAGTGTTTAATAAAAAAATATAAACATTGGTAAATTTCATACAAATTTATATATATGTTAACAATTGCATTGTGTTGAAGATAATAAATATAGACAATAACTTCAATGATGAAAAAACAATCATAGTAATGGGAAAAAAGGTCAAGTATTGTACTAGGTAACCGAATGTAAGAAGGAGATGATAATATTATATATATTTTTTTAAATGAATCAATAATCATAATATTTTTGTAAAGCAACAATATGCATGCGCTCCTTCTTCTTTAATAATTGTGCATTTGACATGAAAAGTCAACTTTATTGAAGCAGTTATTTTAATATTTTTTCTACAAAATGGACATTTTTGAATCAGCACCTCAACAAATGTTAATTTTTTATTTATTTGCCATTTAAAAAAACAATAATTTTAATAACATTAATTACAATAAAATAACTTATAAATTTAAAAAAAAAAGTGTTATGATTTTTTTAAAAAAAAAAAAAAACTAAAAAAGAAATTAGAACTTTTTTTCAGTTAAAAGTTTAATGACAGGAATATGTTATATAGCCAATATCATAAATAATAAATAACTATTCTATATACATATTAAATGTGAACTGCATATATATATATTGTACTGAAGTACATTGATATTAAATTAATTTTATGAGTCCCATGTTTTAAAATATAAAAATTTAAAATTAAAAGAATAAAATGTAAAAACTAAAGAGCAGGGGGGGGGGGGGGATTTGTATTAAATAAAATAAACTGTAAATGCTGTTTAAAATAATAAGATTTTTTTTGTTTAAAAGAAGAAAAAAGTCTTGTAATAAAAAAATGATTTAATATTCTTTAAATGAATTTATAATAAAATAATAAAGAGATTTCGTTTTATCTTATAATAAAATAATTAAATATATGTGCATGTGTGTATGTAATTTTTTAATAAAAAATAGAAACAAAAGCTGATTTTATTTCACGAGACGGACGCTGCTGCTAATAAAGTTTTACATTGTTTAAAACAGTATAAATACCTCAACTTTTGATCATTCTTGGTCTGACTTTCTCATTTTTTTAACAAAATATTTCTTGAAGTAATATCTCTAAAATGTTGCATTGTTAAAACCAATGTGTTTGCAGTCGACCGAAGCCGCTCTCTATGCATCTAAGATCTGCAATTAGTTCGGAAAGTGATCATGTTTAAATAGACTAAATGGACAGCGAAGTGCAGGTACGCTAAACCAGCCACAAAAATCAAACCATGTCACAGGATCTATGGAGGAATCATTTTACTGGTTGTCGATGAGTTAAGAAATAATTCCATTATGCTATTTCTGTCATATTTAAAAATTCCTAGGTAATTATTTGACTTTGATATCTTAACATTCCCAATTTCTTCTTAAAATAAAAGATAGACTTTATTAAAAGAACTTTGAACTTTATGAATTAAACTTAAAAAAAAGAATAAACTTTAAACTTCAAAAGATAATATTTGCAATAATAAAATAAGTAAAAGCAGCTTCTATTAAATAATATTTTTGAAACAATGGCATCCATGTATGTGTGATTTGATTTTTTAAACTTAAAAAAATAAAATAAAATATGATGTAACGTGTATAATTTATTTGCTAAAGTAATATATTAAAATGCTTTATTTTAATCTTTAAAAAAGAAGTGTGTGTGTTTCATTATTAGATAAAACGATTAATTTATTTTAAATAAAAAAAAACACTTAAATTATTTTTCTAAAATATTTATGTTTATTTTGACGTGCGGGTAAGTATAAATATTTATTTTCTTAATAAAAGTAGGAGGAAAAAATTTAATCATTAATAATACTATTTCAGAAAAGATTCGCTAAGTTAAATCTATAAATGTTTTGGCATTCAGTATAATGTTGCTATTATTGGTTTTAAAGGATTGAAGTATTATTTCGAATGGTTCGGGAAAATTATTTGTTTTTTTTTAAAAGTAGTAGTAGTTTAGAAGAGGCAGCGTTTAAGATATACCTTTTGTTTGTCTATTAGTGGGTGGTTGGAAACCGGTTGAGCTAGTGGGGATTTTTCAGGTACCAAATTATGCTGATCAGATAGGCATGCTAATTTTAATATAATTAGCTGGCACCTAAGGGATTTTCCTTTCTTTTAAAAATAAAAATGAAGTGTTTATTTGATTGGTATATATTTGGAAGTCGAGTGTTGAATGTTATTGGTAGTTCGCTATTGATAATAGTTAACACTTTACCTGAAAACCAACCACTTTCTGAAAGGGAAGTTTAGGAGGACAAAATATAATAAAATATTAGTTAATATTTTTATTTGTTGATGGTTGTTGTTGTTTCCCGTAGTTTAAGTAGAAAATTTGGTTGTCATCTGATCCATCGTGTCAGCCACTAGAGGCGCGATTTCTAGCTAAATTTCTATAAATATGCCGTTTCCGCGGCCGCACCCAAGCCTTTAAGCATTCTTTCTAAAATAAATCCTAGAAAGATTGTTAACTCGGAGTTAAGTCTACTTTCTACACTAAAAGGTAGAGTGATAACTCGGAGTTAAGTCTTCTTTCTATGATAAAATCTAGAAAGTGTTAACTCGGCTTAGCGGCTAGTGGTGTGGCTTTTTCCGATGCTAAAAGCAGAAGAAAATGCCGTAGTCGTTTGTGTCACGCACTATATCGTAATGCTGCATTATGTATTTGAAGTAACAATATCGTACGAGAGTGTGTTAATTTGATCGTGTCAAAATTATTTAAATTTTCATCGGTGCCTTTTTTTAAGACCAATTGATGTACTGTTACATTTTATCAATTTTAACAGTATCGTGATTGTTCCTCATAAATTTGTATTCCTCCTAAATTTTCGATTAGGGTGGAATAGCGTAAAAATTTAAAAATCATGCTTTGAGTCACGTTTTAGCGAGAAATTTTCCGAGACAAAAAGTATGGCTAATTCCCACAACAGAAAAATTAAAAAGATGAGAATTGCCAGACACAGAAGCCGGCACTGGAATATTTCTACAGGAGAAAAAAAGAAAAAAACATCCTGCTGCTGAAAAAAAAGATTGGGTTGTGCGGCAAAATATATGCAGATTTGAGGTCCAAAAACATCTGCTGATGGAAATGTTCACTTCGTAAAGGCAAGCTTGTTTGAGGGTATCTAAATGGCCTTCGTCAAATGTCAAAAATAAAAGAAGTAACTTCAATTTTTATTTAAATGTACATCCCTTCTTCTCCCGATAATTGTTGTCATCGGCAATCAAATGTAAAATAAAAGAAGTAACTAAATTTTTTATTTAAACATAGCCCCCAAAACCCCTCTTCTCCCAATAATTGTGGTCATCAGCAATCAAATAGTCAAATAAAAGGAACGTCAATTATTCTTTAATCATATAGAAAAAAACAAAAACCCTCCCACTAATTGTCGTCGGCAATCAAATGTAAACCAATCAAAGTAAGACTGTAAATTCTTAGTTAAACATAACCCAAATTACTATTTGAACATACACCGAAAAAGACCCGCTCTTGTCAATCAAAATTAAAGAAACCTAGACTTTTATTGTCCCATTGTCAAATCGAATATTATTTGGGAAAACCCAAATAATTTATAAACGAAAAAAAAAAAGAAAGTCAAATCGGTTTTCAATCAAATGGTAACCGATAAAAGTAACTTAAATTTTGATTTAAACATACACACAAACAAAAAACAAAAACAAAACGCAAAACCCTTTCTCCCAATAATTGTTGTCGGCAATCAAATGTAAAAAATAAAATGAACGTACAATTATTCTTTAATCGTAAACAAAAACACCCTTCCCACTAATTGTCATCGGGAATCAAATGTAAAGCATTAAAAATAAGGTAAACCGGTTATTTTTTAAACATAACCCAAATTACTATTTGAACATACACCGAAAAAAGTCCCGCTCTTGTCAATAAAAATGAAAGAAAACCACAACTATTATTATCCCATTGTCAAAAATATTAGGTTATGGGCAAACCAAAACCATAATTTATAAACGAAAAAAAAAAAGAAAGTCAAAACCATTGTCAATCAAATATAACCGATAAAAGTAACTTCAATTTTGATTTAAACATACACAAAAAAAACAACCTCTTTAGCTCCCAATAATTGTTGTCGGCAATCAAATGTAAAATAAAAGGAAGGTAAATTAGTATTTAATCATCACCCAAAAACACCCACCCCTCTCACTAATTATTGTCAGCAATCAAATGTACACACTACTAAAAGTAACGTAAACTACTATTCTTTAAATGATTACACCCCTTCCTCCCAATAATTAGTGTTGGCAATCAAATGTAAACCAATCAAAGTAAGACCGCAACTTATTATTTAAACATAACCCAAATTACTATTTGAATCTACACCAAAAAAACACCCGCTCTTGTCAATAAAAATTAAACAAACAACAACTATTATTGTCCCATTGTCAAAAATATTTATTTGTAGAACCAAAACCATAATTTATAAACGAAAGGAAGTCCAATCGGTCATCAATCAAATGTAAACTGATAAAAGTAAAGGTTTTAATTTTTATTTAAACATACACACACACACACATGCAAAAAAAAAAAACAACACTTCTCCCAATAATTGTTGTCGGCAATCAAATGTAAATCTATCAAAATAACGTAAATTATTATTTAATTGTACACAAAAAAAACCCTCCCACTAATTGTTGTCGGCAATCAAATGTAAACCTATCAAAGTAACGTAAATTATTATTTAAAGATCCATCAAAAAAACCCGCTCTCTTTTGAATTTTGGCAATCCAATTTTACAAAAACAGTAATACTATTTAAAAAAAAAACACAAATTACTATTTGAACACACACCAAAAAAGACCCTTTGGTAAAAAAAAAAAAAATTAAAAAAAAACAACTATTATTATCCCATCGTCAAAAATATTATTTGGGAAAAATAATTCAGAAACGAAAGAAAGTAAACTTTGTAAAAAAAAAAAAAAAAATCAATATTAATAGAGAATTGCTAGCCTGGGAACGTTATATTACTGTGTTTTTTGGTTAGAAATCGCGCCTCTAGCGGCTGACACGAAGGATCAGATGACAACCGAAATTTTTTAATAATTGAGTGTTCTTGAGAGGCAGTTGGTTCAATATATAAGCCTGTATATATGTTGAAAAATATGATATATTTTGGCTAGAACGAATGTCATCAGGCGGAGTATTTGCCCTCCACTATGGCTATGTGAAGTTAATATCTATCTGTCTACATTGAAGTGCCTGGTAAGCTGGATCCACACATGATGGAAATCTATGTGAAGAATAAAATAAAACCACCCACTGCCAAGATAGATATGTTCAGAATGTGCTATTCAGAATCAGAAAGGAGTCATCAACATTTATAATGAGTAAAATGCATAAAGTGTAAAAACTATTATGTAAGAAGTACTCTGACGAATAATTGTGCCTGATCATATAGATTCATGAAATGTTGTAAATATTATGATTTTTTCTTTTGTATAGATGTGTCTTATTTTTTTTTATTTTATTATTTCAGTCTTATATTTTGGAAGTACTAATGGTCTAATTCAACAGTTTGGAACAGTCCAACGTAAGAAAGTGTAAGGAAAGAAGGGGAGGGGAAGGTTGAAAAGTCTGATTTTTTTTTCTTTTAATAAAATTTAGGTAATTTTCTTTCAAAATCCTTGATTTTTTGTCCATGACTGTGAAACTGAGTGCTTAAACTAAATACTTAAATGGTAAGAGTTTTTGTCTTTTAAATTCACTAAAATAACCAATGCCACAACATGAAATGACCATTTATAGTATGTGTTATACGTTTTACTAATAGTATTCATAAGATCTTTTTAATGAATAAATGAGTAATCCTTTTAGGTAATATTCTTTACTATTTTCTTTGCTATCATATCATGTATTGTTTCTTTATTATATTTCTTCCATGATATATAAATATGCAAGGTGATATTTTAGATCAACCAACTTCCACACCTAGAAATGCATACTTCATCTGGAGTTGCACTTAAATTTCTAATTAAGTTAGTTAGCAATCTCACTTTTATCTAATAAATTTTTCATTACTTTTGGATAAATAAATATCTATATTATGTGTATCTATCATGGGAAATAGGGGATAAGTAATTTTAAATTGCTTAATTAACAATATGATAGATACTTTTCATAGACATAGAAGTTATAAGTATAGAAGAATATATCCAAATAATTCATTTGCACTTGTAAATATATATATATTTTTAAATTGATTGATAATTTGTTCTATATTTTTAATATATTTTGTTTTGTAAATAAATATTATAAAGTTTTGTTTAATTGACAAAGTCTCTCTAGTTTGTTGATCCAGCATTTACATTCAATCCTATAACCAATATTTTACACATGTACACACACATTATTGTTTGATAAGCATGAGAAATAAATGTTAAATCAAGGTTATTCCTTTCTAATAAATATGATGAACTAATTCAGTTATTGATTAATAGTATGCATAGGTATATCCCTGTTGGGAGAATCGAACACGAATTCTTCTAGAGTTCGAATACTGAGGCAGCGGATCCAAAAGAGAATAGTGAGATGTTAGATGAATTGACTTAAATGGCATGTAAATTTGATAGATAAGTCTTAGGCCAGTATATTAAAGATAGATGTAATCATGAGTCAGGTACTTCATCGTGTTGTCGCCAGCATCCTACATGAAGACCCTAAAGTCCGACCGTAGTCAGATGTGACCTTTTTTTGTCACATCATCGACCGGACCATTACAATACATTAAAAAAAAAATCAGTCCTAATCACTAAAATTAGAAATCACTCTTATATTACTATGATAGGAGTGTTCTGTGCAGTTTGGCACAGCAGTAGAGCGTCTGATTGGAAGGAATCCCAGGATTGATTCTGGCACTCGAATTTCTTTTGAATTCCTGAACAATAAAGCCATAAGTCTTTTTCTTAAATAGTAGAAGTAAGAAAAGATTGGAATTTGAAATCTTGATTTACATAAACTGTCTCTATAAATTATCTACATGACTTATAATAAAGTCAAAAATTCCTTTGATGACAATTACTTTAATAGAAAATATTGCTACTATTATCTAAGTAAAGTTTACAGTTAATCCATAACATTTATAATAAGCACAATTCTTTAAAACAATTCAGATAAATCCTGAAATTAAATTTAGATGCCATTAAATCTTCTTAATGTATTCAACACTATTTAAAATAATCCAATGGCTCGAAAAATATATAATGTTTAGCATAAATATATAGAGATAGATGTATACCGTGATAATATGTAAAATGACTTTATTACATGATATATAAATCAGAGTTTCTGAAGTATCTCCTAGTGAGTTCTAGGTAAAATAACTTTTGAAATATAAAGTGACAATATTATTTAAATAATTATATTACATATAGGTCTATATTTTACCTCAAACTGTTCATATGAGGGAGGGGGAATAAACAGCCTGTAAATTGCCAACTGCAAGGCAAAGGCCTCTCCAACAGCAGCTTCACTGAGGAGAAATGAAGAAGCAGATGCTATGGATTTTACCATCTATTTGGTGGTAATAATTTAAGGTTTTCTATATTTTGCTGCAATACCCAATTTGGGTATATTTCAGAAAACATAACAAATTGTTTTCCCATAATTCTGTTTTAAATTAAACTGTCATAGTATTATTTTCCATTATGTTAGAAATTTCCAATTTCATACCAATTTTTTATTGTCCTAATTAATAATAAGTTATTTATTTCTATGAATTAATATAATAATCGTGATGATTTTTTTTGTTTATCTATACATATTTGCTTTTGTCAAATTTAAAACAGTCTTCACACTTAATTTTATATATTTACATAATATACATAGTGAAAATTATCTGTTGATGTAAGAAAAGCAGCAGCACATTGCTAAAAATTTCAAATACTACATACAAATAGGACAGTGAGCTCAATTGGTTCTAAATGACTATAAATCAAGACTCTTGTATTAAAAAAATAAGTAATTGTAATGCATTCCTGTAGCAAAATATTAAAAATCAGAATTTAAAAAAGAACATTTAAAATTGAAACTAAGAAAAAAAAAGTACTAATCTATCTATTTTAAATATTATATATTAAATATATTTCAAGTTGTGATTTTTTTAAAAAAAAACAACAACAATAATTTAATATTTTGAATCTATGTCAATCAAGACTGATAATATATTGAATTACAGATTACTAAATTAAAATAAATCATATATATAAAAAAATTAAATTAACATTATGTATATTTTTAAATTTATTTTGATTTACTTTATGTTTTTCTATCAATGTTGTTTTTTTTTTAGTAATTGCCTGAAATAATAAAACTTATATTTTTTGCAGCATTATTAAAAAAAAATTTTTTTTAAAAAAATGAAGTTTATTTATTTAGTTTTTACAAAAATAAATACTTAATTAAATAAAAATTAGATCAAAAAATATAAAGTATAATTAATTACTGTAGTTTTAGTAACAAGCGATCTTTTTTTTTTTTTGCCAATACTGCTTATGCTTTTAATGACAAAGATTTTTTGCCTTGGAAGGTGGAGGTTTAAAGTTTTTATAAGTATAAAAATATTAAATTTACACATTTCTTATATCTTCACCTTTACTTTTTTTGTATTTTTCTTCATATGTTCATGTATATTAAATTTTTCTTTTTTTATCATCTCTTATTATACATTTCAATGCAATCTTTTTTTATAATTCCTTTATTTTGCTTACTGTTTCGACTGTCCTGCAGTCTTCATCAGAGCTACAACATTTAAACATATGTATATTAATATGTATATAAAATAATGATTATATGAATGTATGTTTAAATGTTGTAGCTCTAATGAAGACTGCAGAACAGTCAAAACTGTAAGCAAAATAAAGAAGGGATTATAAAAAAAGATTGCATTAAAGTATATAATAGATGATAAATTTTTTTTACACAATTCCTGATTTATTTTTAAAAGCTTTTAATTCTGCATATAGTGAAAGTATATTTTTAATTATAGGCTGAATATTTTTTTTTTATTATATTCACAATGAAAAAAATCTTTCTCTTCAATGGGTCAGAAATTCTATTATAAATAGTAGTACAAGAAGATTGAATAAAAATGATCTTCTTAAGTGCTTTCAATTACAAAATGAATTCATCTTGCACAGTAACTTATTTTCTTGGGATAAAACCATCTTATCTTGCAAGGATGAAATAGCTTTCATCTTGTCTGTATCCTATTCAGTCAATATTTTTACAAAATAACTTATCATTAAAAAAATATGTCAGCCACTTAAAAAAAAAAATTGATCATTAATAAAAAAGTGGAAACAAACTGAAGATAACTGCTACTGCAAATCCTCATATAAAAGCTCATAACCTGGGCCAAGGTGGATGTTGTGCACACATTTTTTATATAATCAAATATAATTCACTTATTGAATAGTTTGTCCAATTCTTTTTTCTTTCTCAACAGAAACCAATTTTTAATAACTTAATATTGAAAGTTTTATATCAGTAAATTAAAAAATAATTAACTCACTCACTATAATTCTTTCATTTTAAAAATCATTTTTACCCGCTACATACTGATTGTGAGTACTATTTTTTTTTTTAAAAAAAAAAAAGACAAAAACAATGCAATTACATCACTTGATTTCTTAATTTATGGGATTAAGTCAAATAATTTTTTTTTTTTGCTCTTAAATATATATATATTACTTACTATATTGTGTTTTGTTTGCATGTGTATTCAAGATTAAATTAAAAAATACTACTTAAGTAACCTTAAAGCCACTTTTATTTTGCTTAAATAGAAATTATTAAATTATAGTAAAAATAGGTTAATGCTATTTATTCTACTGTACAAGAAAAAATACAGTGAACTCTTGATCAATCATTTTTCAAGTGATCAGAAAAAATGATAGATGAAAATAAAAGAATGTAATTCTATTAAAAATTATAGATGAAATAATTTAATAATTACTCATTAAAACACACGACCATTAGTTTTAACTACAGCCCTAATTTTATAATACAAAATATTAGAACAATTCGCAAAATGTATGTTTGTGTTATAATATATAAATTAAATGAATAACTTTAATAAAATAATTATTTAAAAAATCAGAGTTAATATTAATTACTTATAAACATTAGATATTTTTTTTAAATGAGTAATTTTATTTGGTCATTAATTAATTATAATAAAAAAAACATTTATCTGCAAATAACAATTTTGCCATTTCAATTATCCCTGAAAAATTTTAAAAAGAACTTTAATTGAAAGTTGTAGACAAAGAAACAATCATATAATGATTGATATTTGAATAATTTTTGACATATCGATTATAATATGGTACTAAAAGATTGCTATTATATATCAATATTAAATCCTTGGATGATACATTTCTATATGATGAAGATATTTCAAAGATATGAAGTATTTTGATAATCTTCTATATGATACAAGAATTATAATAATATATCCATTCTGTTTAAAATATAGACCCAAGAAATTAGGATGGTTTAAAAATGCATATGGCAAATATACTCCAAGGATTTTATTGAATAGAGTGCAATCCAATCAAGAATTGTTACTGAAGACCCTAGTTGTTTTAGCTAATCAAGACTATGGACATGATTTTTGTATCAGACAAATATAAAAAAAAAAATTATTAGGATCAGAGGCACGATTTATATATAAGAGTGCACTTCTTTAAGAGTTATTTTGAAAAGTTTTAAAATATGGGTATAAATTATTTTTAAAACTATTAAGAATATATAAACATAAAAAAATTTTCCAATTAAAAAATCAAGACATGTGTTTTATTGCCGGGCAAAAAAAAAAAAAACTTTGAAAGCAAAAATAAGTGATTTAAATATTGCTTTTATTGAGATTTGATATAATAAAATTTTCATGCAATGTATAAAAACTTTGGTTTAGCATTTAATATTCAAAAATATTCAAATCATTTATCAGCCAGTGATAGAAAACAAATCTTCAACTTTAAGCTTCGATTGTTATCAACTTGAGAACTTAAAATATTTTTATAGCTATTTGGGTCCAAAGTGGACTTGGATGCTGAAGTATGTTTTAGACCTTAACGTTAAAAAATAGTAAATTTTATCAATGATATAATTATTGCAGTTAAATTAGTTATATAAAGGCCTGTTATCTTGTTATATTATAGCATATAAAAGCGATTTACCCGCTGACGAAGAAGCTGCGAAAACCAAAACAATTAAATCGGCCGAATACTTTCGAGGTTTTCCCTCATATTTATGGCCAACATAAGTTATAAATCATTGATGTAATGTTGCTAACTAATAAAATATGCAAATGCGAATTAATTTGTCCAATTTTTTGAGATAGAAAAACACCTGTGGCGTCTATTGATGGCATTATTATCACTGATAATAAAATATGCCTCCTTGATTTTTCTTTTGCAGTCATTGGCTTCAGAACATACTATTTTGGGGTTGCCAGGTTCAAACACATGGCCAGCCTACTTCTCATGTTCGAAAAATATCGAGAAGTTATCATTGTTCTTTTTTGCTCTTCTGTAAGTATAAATGTGTTGAGCAGTTCTATTATGAACAGTGGCCTTGGTTTCCCCGTAGTATATGGCACTGCATCTGGCCTGAGGGCATGAAATACTGTATATGACTTGGGGTGTCTGAGATAGATCCATTCTATCCTTCGAATTATTAATGAGTCTGTTAGTATTAGGGGGAGTATGGAAGCCAACCTTAAATTCGCCAGCCAAAGCCTTTATCATCTGTTGTGATAATTTGGGAATATAAGGAAGATTGCAAGAATTAGAAGAAGATCTGTCTTATATTAAATGGGACATTATTGGACTTTGTGAAGTTAGAAGAAAAGGAGAAGAAACAATTGATTTAAAAAGTGGACATATACTCTATTATAAAGGCACACATATTGGAAATACAAGTGGAGTAGGATTCATTATAAATAAAAAGTGAAAGAACAATATTGTGGAGATTGATGGTGTATCGGACAGAGTGGCAACATTAGTTATACAACTTAATAGCAGATACCAAATGCAGATAATTCAGGTTTATGCCCCAACAAGTTCTCATAGTGATGAAGTAGTAGAAGATTTTTATATGGATGTACAAAAATTGTTATGGGAGACTTTAATGCTAGAATTGGTAGACAAATGAAAGATGAAATTGCTGTAGGTAATTTTGGTTATGGTAATAGAAATGAGAGAGGACGTAGACTTGTGGAGTTTGCAGAAAAAGAAAAACTTTATATTATGAATTCATTTTTTGAGAAAAATGTTAAAAGGAAATGGACATGGAAGCATCCAAATGAAGGTACAGCAGAATTGGATTATATTTTGACTAACAGAAAATACATATTTCAAGATTGTAATGTTCTTAATAAATTTAACACAGGAAGTGATCATCGATTAGTAAGGTGTAAGTTACGTGTTAATGTAAAACTAGAGACAAAAATTATTAAGAAAAACAATATTTACAGTTGATATTCCTAATCTTCAGAAACATTCTAATGAATTTAAATTAGAACTTACACATAGGTTTCACGTGTTAGGAGATTTTGAACATGATACAGATTTGAATGAAATTAATATGAAAATAACTGATACACTTTTAAAAACTGCAACAAACATAGCTGGTAGAAAAAAGCAGCAATTGACTAATAAAATTTCTACTGAGACTAGAGAATTTATGAAGAAAAGAAGGAATATGAAGATATACAAAAATGATGTATTAAAAAGAATTGAATATCTCGAATTTTGTAAAATGGTACGGAAAAGAGTTGAAAATGATATAAGAAAGTATAACTGTGAATTAGCAAGGAAAGCTGTAGAAGAAAATAAAAGTCTCAAAAATGTCAAACAACATTTTGGTATTGGTAGGAAATTTATATCTGCAATAAGAAAAAAAGATGGAATTATTACTAAAAAGAGAGATGACATCAAGAAATTGGTAGATTTTTATCAAGAATTATATAGTAATAAAGAACAAGTACCTCCTATATTTATTACATCTTCCGAATTGCCCAGAATTTTAAATGAAGAAGTGAGACATGCAATTAAGTGTATGAAGAAAGGAAAGGCTCCAGGAAATGATGGAATTATAATTGATATATTAAAAGAAGCAGGTGAAGAAATAGAAACAATTTTAGCAAAGTTATATACCAAATGTCTAAACAATAAAGATGTACCGGAAGATTGGAAGAATGCAGTAATAATATTAATATTTTAAAAAGGTGATAAAGAAGATATTAGAAATTACAGACCTCCAGCCTTTTATCAGTTTTATATAAAATTTTTACCAAGATAATTACAACTCGTCTACAGAGAACTTTGGATTTCCACCAACCAAGAGAACAAGCTGGATTTAAAAGTGGTTTTAGTACAATAGATCATATCCAGGTATTGAGAGAAGTCATAGAAAGGACAAATGAATATGAGTTGTCTTTATGTTTTGGATTTGTAGATTATGAAAAGGCATTTGATTCTATACACATTTCTTCAGTGATTAAAGCATTGGATCATCAAGGTATAGATCCAGGATATTGTCATATTTTAAAGAATATTTATAAAAATGCAACAGCAACAATTAGATTACATAATGATACTGGAAAAATCAACATTGAGAAAGGTGTAAGACAAGGTGATTCCATATCTCCAAAACTCTTTACAGCAGTTCTGCAAGAAGTATTTTGTGGATTAAAATGGGAAACTAAAGGAGTGAAAGTAAATGGAGAGTATTTAAGTCATTTAGATTTCGCAGATGATGTAGTTGTTTTTTCAAATAATGCTTCAGAGCTGCAGAAAATGTTGCAGGAGTTAACAGATGAAAGTAGAAAAGTAGGACTAAAGATAAATGTTAAAAAGACTAAAGTAATGTTTAATCGATTTGCTCAAAATATGAAAATAAAGATTGATTATGAAGAATTAGAAGAAGTTAACAGTTACAAATACCTTGGTCAGATTATTAATACAGATGGAAACATAATGGAGGAAATTAATCATAGAATTAAACTTGGTTGGAGTGCTTTTGGTAGAAATAACTTGATACTAAAAGGAAATATGCCTATGTGTTTGAAAAGGATGGGTTTAACAAATGTGTTTTACCAGTTCTTACTTACGGATCTGAGACTTGGACACTTAATAGAAGAGCAATACAGAGACTTCAGACCACTCAAAGGAATATGGAGAGGTGTATGTTGGGAGTAACAAGAAAAGATCGAAAACGCAATGTATGGGTAAGACAACAAACAGGTGTTACTGACCTTATTGAAAAAATTAAAAGATAGAAATGGAGTTGGGCTGGACATATTGCTAGAAGAGATGATAATAGATGGACAATTGAAATTTTCAACTGGATTCCAAGAGATTGTAAAAGACCCAGAAAGAGACCACATGTGAGATGGATGGATGAAATAAGAAAATGTGCAGGGGTGTTGTGGAGAAGAGAAGCTAAAGATTGGAGAAGATGGATTAAACTTGGAGAGACCTTCATCCTGCAGTGGATTGATAATGGTTGATGATGATGATGATGAATTTGAGGTTTATCTTTACCTATGTGGTTAGTTATTGATTTTTTGTAAAATTGATATATTTTCTTTGTAATTAATCTGTAGCTGAAGCTGACACTTAATAAATCTTTTATACAGCATGCAATATTAGTCTTCCTATAAGCCTCAAATTTACACAAATTTTGATTCCTAAATAAAAACGTGTTTAAACCTGCGAATTTATATGCTGTAGGTGAAATGGATTTCAGGTGGGTAAAACCTCTGACCTCAAGAGGCTTAACAATCATGCAGTAATTCAGAGCTTTGCCTTCTCTCTGGACAAGCAAATCCAAATATTTTAGCTTCTGCCATTCGTTTTCCCAAGTGGTGTTTATAATTTAGTTTGCAGTTGTAATTCATTTTTAATGTTGGTGATTACATCTTTTGGAGCTGCCATAAACACATCGTCTACATAACGCAAGTAAATTAATCCAGAAGTGTTAGAGATGTATTTAGAAATGATTTGTTTTTCAAAAAAGTTTAAAAATATGCTCGAAATTACTCCACTTAAGGGAAGACCCATCGGCCAACCATCTCTCATATCATACCATCCACCCTCAAAAGTTGTAAAAATGTTATTGTCTAACCAATTAAGGAAAGCTAATATAAAGTTCATGTGCACATTTGGACAATGCTTATTAATTCTTTATGAATGATGTCAATCGACCACTTCCTGTTAATCGATCCGTATAATTCTGTTACGTCCATGGCTGCAATTTCAAAATCTTGGTCTATTAATGTATTCTTGATTTTTCTAACGAACTCGAAGGAAGACTTAATTGTGAAGTCTCCAAAACCTACGCTATCAACCAACCATTGATTTACCAGCTTAGCCGTTTCAAAGTAGTGCAATCCTCCAAAATCTAGCATTAATCTTAAAGGCTCTCCAGGTTTATGTAGCTTAGAATTGGCAAACATTCTTGGTGGCCTGGTGGCAGATGGATAAATTCTGTAATATTCTGCTCTCAATATACCTTTGTCTTTGTAAGCTCTGAGAATTGAGGAGATAAATTTCTCTCTATTAAGCCATTAACATAATATAAAAACACTAAAAAAAATTTCTTGAAAAATAGTTCATAAGATTCAAAAACCCTTAAGACTAATCAGTGTGTTTTTTAGATTGCTGTGCAAGATAATATTGTTAAGACTTACTAGTGAATTGGGCATATGAAGCAAATGAATGGCAGCAGACTTCTTAAAATAAATATTTCACAATGAGCTTAAGCATAGTTTTTTGTAGAATCAGATCTCATTTACGTTACAAGATTATCTCTAAGAAATTATAAAAATGTGAAAAATATATTGCTTTCATTAGGAACATATAACTAAAAAGATTACAATGATGAGAGATCAGGCAAATATTCAAGTCTTTCAAAATGTAATGTTTGTTGCAAAAGTTAAAAGACATCATTACAGGATATTAATTTAAACAAAAATGTGGACATATTTGTATTTCACATATTGGTTTATAAAGTCAATAAAAACTATCTATTTTTTCTTCTGACATGTTCGTTAATGATATTATAAGAGAAAAAATGAGTCTACAAAAATGCAATGACATTAATTTAGCACTATATTTGTAGATAATCTCCATTTTTATTAAGGTATACCCGTTGCATTTTCTACTCGAAAAGATTACCAAAGAATACATCTGGCATTTGAATTAAATCAAATGATGTGATCAAATTAGAACAATTTCAATCTCTTACTTGTGTTTCAAGACTATTTAGTTCATATTTTGCATAACTATATGATGTATTATAGTACGTTTACTTTGAAAGATAATATTTATAAGAAAATAGCATATTAAAATTGTTTTATTTGAAAGACCATATTTCTAATAATATTTAAAATAATGGATGCTTGGTAAATAATAAAATTTGTTATATTGCTAATAAATG
This sequence comes from Epiperipatus broadwayi, assembly GCA_028023455.1. Classification (NCBI taxonomy): domain Eukaryota; kingdom Metazoa; phylum Onychophora; class Udeonychophora; order Euonychophora; family Peripatidae; genus Epiperipatus; species Epiperipatus broadwayi. The sequence continues at coordinate 4,843,528 of JAQFVV010006267.1, forward strand.
AAGACATATTTTTTTATTAAGTTGAATTATTATTTAGCTTGAAGCAAAATACTTAGGCTCATTTTTCCACACTTAAATTGAATTATTGTTTGACTTTGAACAGTTTGATTTTAAAAGTTACTTTTACATAAACAAAATTTTCTTTTTTGTATTATTATGCCAAATTATTATTAAAGTTAAAATGATATGATAAAAAAGAGAATTTGGTGCTAATAATTTTTATCCTTTTTTAATACTATTAAACTAAATTATTATTCAATTCCTAATAGTATTATTTATTTAGAATGCATTGTGCAGGTTCTGTATTTCTCAGTTATCTTTTTATATCAGTAAAAATTTGTATAGATCACGTTAATGTAAGTAAGGAACTGCCTATATCCATTTTGTGCATTTCATTACTGTTCAAATAAATCTCTTATCCTTAACCAGTACCACAGTACAAAAGCATTACTACTTGTCCTATTCTTGTTTAGTGTCCTGTCCAACTTTTACATCCATACAGTCATGGGCAACACAATAGTTTAAACAATTCTGATTTTAATTTTCTTCGTAATGCATCTCTCAAGTATTTGGATTCTTTGTTGTTAATGAATAATCTAAGGGAAAAACTATCAACTAACTTCTGTCTTCATTATCACTGATGGAATAAGCTGCTAAGTCTGTTATCATAATCAGTCTTCATATTTATCTTTTAATCTTATATTTTCATTCTGTTATCGAGGTCTTCTGTATTTTCAGCTATAAATAGATTACCATTAGCATATCTAACACTGATGCTACTGCCATCAATTAAAATTCTGTTTATTCTCATTAGTAAATAGGCAGGATGACAATATACAGCTCTCAGTGAATTTTTACAAAATTTCAGTGATTATGGTTGGCATGGCATTTAAAATGGCTTCCCATTTCAGTTTTCACTATATCAATTTGTTTTGATACTGCTTCATAATAATGCCCTCTGATCAGTTTTGAGATTATCCCTTATCAGATTCATTCTCCTACATATGGATTTTTGCACTCATCTCTGCTTTCATTGCTATATACATTTAATAAAAAAAATAAAAAAAAACAACTTGCACAGTAATATTCAGCCCTATAGGAATTCTGCAAGAAATTTTTCCCATGACTATCAATAGTGTAATATTTTGATATAACATTGCTATATAAACAATTTGAATATTTGTAGGATTTCTTTTATTCAAGTTTTGCTTAAATATTCAAGTTTTTTATTTTATAGGGGATGTGGTCTGAAAATTGCAGATAAACTCTATATACATTTGAACATGTTAAATTTGACTCCAAATTCAATTTGATTTCTTAATATCTTCTCTGAGCAAGCAATTATTAGATGTTACCAAAATGTTGTATTGTGTTTTTCATCCTTTGGATGAACATGTCCATCTGGGCTCGAAAAATGTTTGAAATGCTCATCTCAAATGGCAATTAATTGTATCTAAATATTTGTGAGCGATGATTGTTAATAATGCTGATGATTCTGTCATCATGGATATTTGATGGAGAGCGATCTTTAAATTATTTTTTTCAAAATTGGGGACATGATATGAGCTGCATATCAATATTTATTAATAGCTGCTCTATAATCTCATAAATAATAGAGTTGATTGTTGTTTTTGGATATTATTAGGGTAGCCCACTCTTGAGTTCTCTATAAAGGGAAGCATTCCCCTTTTCACCAAATCATCCAAAGCTTTACTTTTACTCTCTGTACAAATAGAACTATCTGCACTATGCAAGCAATACATTTACTCTTGGTGTAACTTAGTTTATTCGTAACTATATATTTGTTTTTTTATTTATTTCAACAGAACTTGTGTTATAAACCATTAAACATTACATGATCGCCATTTCTTATGCTTGCTCAAGCTATTAAAACAGGAAAAACTCTCCATACAGTCGTGCCACTCAATGCAAGCCAGAATAATCAATGAATGCAAGAAGGCTTGTGCACCACATTTTATGCACAAACCTTCTTGCATCCATTGATTACTCTGCCTTAGATTGAGTAGCACTACTGTATGGAGAGTTTTGCCTGTTTTAACTTGGGTTATACTCAATATTTTAACAAGATTTCCATTAGTATCCTTAGCTTATGAAGTTGCCATTGTTAAGGGAGGAGAAAATAGGACTAAATGCAATTAGTTTTCCAATCTTATTGGATCATCAACAATACATTTGTTGTGCTATTTCCATAATTATTTGTTTGTTGAAAATCTTTAGTGAGCACTGTTCACTAAGAACTATTTAAACTTGCAGTCTTAATCGCTGAATTTTTTTTCTCCTTCTTTCATCCATAAATATGGCAGGAAAAGTTCCTTTTTTTACAGTAATTTCTTGTTAATTGACCCTACAAGCTATAGTCCCAACATTTCTTTTTTCATTTACAATCATGAGCTATGTGATAGAATTCTCTACATTAAAAATATTTCAAATTTCCTTTTTTAAAAATTCTAACCAATTTTCTTTTTGAATGATAGTGTGATAAATCTTAGCAGTGGTAAGTTCTTGAAACTCACAATTTCAGCAATATTTAGAGGACTATATCCTTGTCATAACTTTACAATGTCAGATCATTTACTTACGAAAACAATTGAAGTAAAAGTTCTTCACAAAAGGATTTCCCTAAGTAAGTATCACACAGGTAATCTTTTGGCAATTCTCTAATTACTATCATACTCAAATAGTTTTATACAATTTTGTATTAAAATAAGATGTTTGCCATTCAATCGTGGTCTTTGTATGGAACAACCACATTAGTTTGCACAGACAATTTGCTATTTTTTTCAATTTTTGGGTAACAAAACAGAATGGCTTAGGTATTTTTTATAGAGTCCTCTTTTGTATAGTTTATGAAAAAAAATATTTTCTCAATATGCTTAATTAGTTAGTCAGGTTGAGTGTTGGATCACCAATTCCAACTTTGGTGGATGATATGATCCTTATTTTTCTAATTTCTAATGAAGTTACTTTTTTAAATTGTCCTGCATATTGCTTTTCCTGCTCTATCCTCTGGTCTGTATTCTACAGAAGGAACTTGATGTATATAATTTGTTACAACTGTTATACTGTGCTATTTAAGTTTTGTTCTGCTTCAAAATCAAATACAGTTATGGTTTTATCCAAGTGAGATAAGCAACTAATATATACCATTAAAATGAATACAATAAGACTAAAATGTAGGCTTAGAATATTTAAATTTATAAAAAAAATAATAATTAATAACTGTATAATAAACTCTTGATCCATTACATATAATATTTTTTTGTATCTATGGCTTCTTTTTCTTTGTTTTGAATTCAGAGACTTGGAAATACACATCCATCATTTTTTCAAGCTGTTTTTTTTTTTTTGTCATCTCTATCACTGATCTCATTATTGCAATATTTATCCATACGGATTTTTTTTTCAAATCTGAATATTTTTATTTTTAAATATTCTCTCTTTCAATTCTTATAATTAAAGACCATTTACTTCAGATCACATTTTGGTCTTTATGTTAGTAATTCTAGAGCAATTTTTCAGAAGATATTTCCAAATGATCAGTGAAGATTATACATTTTTATTAACAGATGATAAAAGTTCACAGAATAATATAAAAACTTTATGTTTAAATGTCAAAAGAAGAAAACTCAATTTGTACAAAATGAGGACATTAGTTCACATTTTATTTGTCAATCACAAATATTTGTAAAGGTTTTTTTTTTTAATTTCAGGATGTTTTTGGTCATAACAGGGAAATAGAAAAAAAAAATTATATTTTCCCCATTACCATAAAAATTATGCTTTATTTATTTATTTCCTTAAATAAGTTTATAATTAACAATTTTTTCATTCTTTTACTTAGAGAAAAATATTATTCAAACTGGAAGCCAATTACGAAACTAAATTTTGCAAATTTAGCCATATTTTGATTATGCTAAGCTATTTAATGAGTAAAAAGTTAAAAAAGAGGGAATTTTGTTTAATTTAAAATTTTCTATTTAAAATCTAAAATGAGATTTTTATTTTGTTTATAATTTTCTATTAAAAATCTTAAGTTTGTCTTAACATTTCCCATGATTAGTAAAATAGTAAAAGTTTTTATAAACAAATAAATGTCAATTTAATTTTCTTTTATTTCTTATAAAAAATTAATGATTAGAAAAAATTATTTAAACATATGTGTACTTTATATGCGCGCACACATACATTTGCTGCAGAAAGAAGTTTGCTATTAATTTAAAGAACCTTCTTTAATTCCATTTCCAGACTTTACAGGAATGGAGCAGGAAAAATTGCTAATATCATCCACACATTATTAGCATTACAACTTAATATGCTAAAAAAACATAATGGATGGGCTATTCCCAATCATCAACTAGCATAGTGAATTCCCTGGCTTTTTGTCTGTGAGTTTAAGATCAGTTGCCTAACAGTTCTTAACTAAAATATCAACAGAGTTTTCTTGAAGGCAGAATTCATGAGGATGTAAATGATTTTTTTTTTTTTGCTCTCTTATAGATATTTATAATTAAGATAGACAAAAATAAATTATGACACTTATTTCTAAGTGACTGTAAATTCAAAAGCCAAAGTAACAATTGGTGGTGAAGACAGAAGATGTTAAGAAACCCTTTGAATTTGAACCCAGGTTGCAATTTGATGACAACTTTCAGTACCAATAATTGCATATCGCCTTCAATTGAGGAAGATGGCACAAGTTGGAAGAATAACTGTCTATTACATGAGAAATTGTTGAGCTTTGAGAAGTTAGACAAAAAGGTGAAAATATATTGATTTAAAAAGTGGATGTGTATTTACTACAACATTGCAAATATTGGAAACAAAAATGGAGTGGGATTCGTTAAAATAAAAAGTGAAAAAACAACATAATAAAGATTGATGATTTATAAGATAGAATGGTAAGATTAGTTACTCAAATTAAATGAAGAACCCAAATACAGATAATTCAGGTTTATGTCCCATTAAGTTCTCATTGTGATGAAGAAGTGGAAGATTTTTATATGGATGTACAAAATGCTTTTGATTAGACCAAACAATATTTTAAAATTGTCATGAGAGACATTAATGCTAAAGCTGAAAAGTAATTGAATATAAAAATATTGTAGATAAAATTGGTTATGATAATAGAAATGAGAGAGAGAGAACAGACTTATGGATTTTGCTAAAAAAGAATATATAATATAAATTCTTGCATATAGCAGAATTGGATTATATTTTGATTAACTCAAATACATATTTCAAGATTGTAATTATCTTGATAGATTTAATGCAGAAAGTGATTATCAATTAGTGAGATGTAGATTATGTATTAATGCAAAACTAGAAATGAGAACTATTAAAAATAACAGTATTGACAGTTGATATTCCTAATTTTCAGAAACACTCCAATAAATTTAAATTAAAACTTGTTAATCATTTTAAAATATTGACAGACTTTAATTAAAGATGGTTCAAATTTTAACTGAGATCAATAAGCCAACTAATACTCTATAAAATCTGCAAGAAACATAGCTGGTACAAAAAAGCATTAATTTATCAGTAAATTTTCAAGTATGACAATATATGAAAAAAAAAAAGAAAGAAGAAAATATTTAAAATAATCCATTATAAAGAAAATAAACTCTAGTTCTAAAACGTGTGTGAAAAAGTCAATAAAGAAAATATAAATGTAAATAGACAAATAAAGCCATAGAAGAGAAAAAATGTTTTAAAAATAATAATAAAAACATCTTGGTATTGAAAAAAAAAAAAGGCATTTCATCACTAAGGGATGATGAAACTACTTCTAAAAAGTGAGACATTGTAAAATATTCAAAGACTCTACAAAGAATTATATAATAATAAAGAAAATACTACAATTATTGCACATGAATTGCCAAGCATTTTAAATAAAGAGGTGATTAAATCTATTACTTATAACTTAAAAGTAGGTGAAGAAATAGACAAATTGGTGATAAAACTAATAAGACATACCAGTTGACTAGAAAAATGCAATAGTAATATCAATATTTAAGAAAAATGATAAAGATATTAGAAATTAGACTTATGAATCTTGTATCAGTTCTATACCACTAACTTCGAATTTAAACAACAACAAAAAAATATCAGAAGCTGGATAAGTGTTTTTAACATGGTAGATCACATCAAAGTAATGAGAGACGTTATGGCAAGGTTCAATGAATATAAGTTGCCATTTTGTAGACTATAAAAAAGCATTTATCTCTAAGGATTTCCTGTCATTAAAATGCAACAGCAGTGATTACATAAAAAGAAAAATGTCTCTCCACATCCCTCTATAGAAAATGAAGGAATCAAGTTATCGATTAATCAAAAAATATGAAAAGCGCGGCTGGGGGGGGGGGTGTCCTCCCTTTTTCAATCTCTTACTAAAAACATAATTTTATGGACATGTGAAAAAAAAAACGAATAACAAGATCTATTGTGATATCTATTTTATAACGCAAATTAGCAATCTATACACACAAATATATATATATGGGGGCTAGGTGAAAATCTTGCATTGCATTTTTTTAAAGCATGCAAATGATATTTGAAATATACATAAAATTTCATTTTAAGAATGTATATGCGGTTTTAAAAATCCAGAACTAAACATTAATATCAATATTTTTTGTTTAGTATAAAAGTTAATATTTTATATACGAAGTTAGCAATATAAAAAATTATACACAAGGTGATTCCATAATTCCAGAAGAAAAAAAACATTAAAGTTCTGACTTCATGAATTTCTTATTACTAAAATTAAAAATGCTACCAGAAAATCAATATCAAACTCTCGGCAAATTCTTTGTTCAAATCCACATCTAAAACTTTAAAAAAAAAGCATCAATGATATTATCAAAGCGAAAGATGAAAAAAAAATGCTGGTCCTGTGATAGAAAAAATAAATACAAACTGTAATTTGTAAGTAATAAGATCAAATATCGTTAAAAAAAAACTTTAACAATTGATATCTGTTGAATGTTATCTATACAACCCCCACCCAATTCGGGATTCAAAACACCGGGATATATTGATTACGAAAGTGATACACGTGACTACTGAGATAATTTGCTATAGCTTGATTAGGCATTTTCTGTTTAGGAAATTGTTTAATTATTTATTATTTTATGCCTATGTAAAATTTAAAATATAGGTAATACGCTCTAAAGTTTGGAGTTTCACCATATGATAATACTTTTTATATTAAGCTAGCATATATATATTAGACAACTATTTCCCTGCAGCATCTTTAATAATTAATTTTGACTGACGATAATATACATAACACTCGAGGCTAGCTTAGTATAAAAAAAATTAAAAGGTTTGAATGTTAGCATTTGATTTTTTCTCAATTGTATCCACTAAATTCATTTCTCAACTGTATCTATCCATTAAGCTCAATAAAGTTTGGTGAATTTTTAATTTTATCTAAAACAATTTAAGACATAGTGAAGAATAGTATTGCAAGTAACTAAAAACAAAATATTTATTTAAAATTCAATTACTAGCTTTTACTAAAAAAAAGATTTAAGTTGCAAGCACGGAACGCAATGTATCAACTTTTTAGACTAGAGCCATTCAATAATTTCATTCATGGTTATCAATTTGATGAGCGAAGAAATTTTTTTAAAGAACAATAATTAGGACTATCATTTTAAACCATCAAAGTTAATAAATTGAGAACTTATTAGCTTACCTATTTCATAATTAATAAGAATTATGTTACTAGTTTCTTAAATTGCAAATATTATAAGATTTCTTAATTTTGAAAACTACGATGTACAAGAGCAAAATAAACGAACGCCGCATGCGCTCGTTGATTTTTTTTTCTCTTTTTCTAATTTTTTTTTAGTAAACCAATCAGATGAATTTAATTTTGTAAACTCGCAGCTACTTTCAAAATGGCGGGATAGCATAGACTTTGCGTTGTTTGCGGATATCTTATTTTTCTGTGTTTTTATTGTTCACTGGGGTACTGGTAAATTATAAGGTATTTCTTTATGAACTCAAAACATTTTTTAAAAAAATCTTGTTAACATTATTAGCGAAACTAGAAGTAGAACAAATAAAATTTTCTTTATTTTTTATATATATCGTCTTCTTTTAAGTTTCTTTTTTTGAAATAATGTATACGTTTATGTAATCAATCATTTTTTTATTGATATTGCTACCCAATTTTAAGAGTATTTTAAATTAATTATTATTAATTTATCATATATGTAATTTAAAGTCCATCTAAATTTAGATATATGTAGTATATTTTTCTCCTCCCCTCTTTATCTTTAATTAAAATGAAAAAGCAAGAAATAATTAGAAATGTCATAATCGTTTCATTAATCTTAACATTTATTTTCGATTACATATTGACAGTAAGGTTTTCTTATGCATGCATTGATTATAATTTATTTTTAAATCAGATGACGCTGCATATATGTGCTGTTTCTAATCTATTATTAAATATTGAATTTATTATGAATATAGATAGTGCATAACGTTTTTTTTTTTTTTTGCTATTGTTTGTATGCTAAAATTACTCTACCTTAGAATATTTTTTGACTCGCTGGTTTTTTTTCTTTTATCACTTCAATCGGATTTTTCACTGCGATAAAACTATTAAACAATGATCGCAAGTTCTTCAGCATTATTAATTTAAAATATATTGCAAGTGAATAGTTTATATATGTATGTTTGTATATCATACACATTATGAGTAGAAGAAAACTGAGTATGTATATGTCAGTATTTAAAATTCTTTAAGCTCTTGTTATTCATTTAGTTTATCTATGCGTACGGAAATATTTTCTATATTAATGCGTTATGAGTTTGTGCATGGATCAAAAAAAAAAAAAAGAGATAGAGAATTAATAAAAGAATACAAACGCAATCAGCCAGATATCATGTTCTGATACTTATAAATTATAATAAAATTGTTGGATAATGTTTATGAATGCTCTGATATTATGCATTATAACACCATTAAACTATATAAAGTAAAATTCATATGAATTAATCAAAATTTATAAATGAGCGTTCTTATAAGTATATATAATTTAAATTCTTTTATTCTATTTGTTTTGATTTCTAAACCCTACCACACTTCATTATGCAAGTGTAAGTTTTTAGAAAGATAGACTTATAAGGAAATGTATTAAATCGTAATGAATGAAAATAGTTTCTTTTATTAAAATTATTGGGTTCTTTTGTTAAAAGTGTTGGAGTGTGAAATGTCATGAAGGCGTAATTCATACTTGGGTGTTAAAAACTGCAGACAGTGCTTCAGGTTATAGAAAATTTTATTAACTTTTTAAATTCAGGTTTTTTTAGCAAAAAATAGACTATACTGCATATTTACAATAGCAAGAATTGTTATAACAAAGGAAGATTCATGTTATCAACAACTGAATTTTGTAATTTAGAATCTGAAAGTTTGGAGCTAGAACAAATTAATATATATATATAAAACTATAATAAAATGAAAGATATTGGTAAATGATAATTTATCCAATGGAAAACTTAGATATAATTTTTTTTTTAGTAGATATAAAGTCTTGCATTGGTGGTCGAGAGGTCAGTGTAACTGCCTTGCAGGCGGTTGCCTGGGTTGCGGGTTCGCGTCCCAGCTGATGCTATGACACTTAAAAAAAAACCATATAAATTATGAGAAGTCAATCCTTGTTTGATCAGTAAGTCAAGACTTCTATATCTAAAAGACTCATCTAAGAATCATTATGAAATCTGATAGAAATTAGAGCCATCTAAATAAAGCAATGTATTTGTAATCTATATGGCATTTAAAGGAACTACTTCTCTGCTGAAACTAATATAGAAACTTTCTAAATGATAGTAATATTAGTTAATTCAATATAAATAATACGTAAAACACATATACTAAAAAAAGCTTGTTTAATACTTTAAAATAAAAATGTTAAATACATCACCATGGTATGCTGAACATGTTTTGATTAACTATTGTTAGTTGAAAGCATGCTTATTATACTATATTGATGTGTTTAACATTTTATGTGTTGCATGTATTATTCATATTGAATTACATTTTTTCGAGAAAAGTTTAAAACTTGGAATTATGTTAATATTAGTTAAATAAAGAAAAAAAAATATTTAAAAAAATTTCAATTCAGTTTCAACAATTATATTTTATCTAGAATATCTGCAGATATAAAATTTCTATATAGAGAAATTATTATTTGCCATTAATTCATTTTGCTAATTTTTTAAAAAAAAATTGTTTCTATTTTAATCTTATAATTTGATTTATTTCATTTTTTTATTGCATATCAAGTATATATTTCTGTTTATGTGTGTGTGTGTGTTTAATTTGTATATCTATCTATAATTATTATTTTGACGTGTGGTATAAAATCTTATTTATCAGTTATATCTAATAAGATATATTAGTATTCAATTTATTTAAATATAATTTATTTTTAATATATTATAAATCATCATCATCATCAACCATTATCAATCCACTGCAGGATGAAGGTCTCTCCAAGTTTAATCCATCTTCTCCGATCTTTAGCTTCTCTTCTCCACAACACCCCTGCACATTTTCTTATTTCATCCATCCATCTCACATGTGGTCTCTTTCTGGGTCTTTTACAATCTCTTGGAATCCAGTTGAAAATTTCAATTGTCCATCTATTATCATCTCTTCTAGCAATATGTCCAGCCCAACTCCATTTCAATCTTTTAATTTTTTCAATAAGGTCAGTAACACCTGTTTGTTGTCTTACCCATACATTGCATTTTCGATCTCTTCTTGTTACTCCCAACATACATCTCTCCATACTCCTTTGAGTGGTCTGAAGTCTCTGTATTGCTCTTCTATTAAGTGTCCAAGTCTCAGATCCATAAGTAAGAACTGGTAAAACACATTTGTTAAAAACCATCCTTTTCAAACACACAGGCATATTTCCTTTTAGTATCAAGTTATTTCTACCAAAAGCACTCCAACCAAGTTTAATTCTATGATTAATTTCCTCCATTATGTTTCCATCTGTATAAATAATCTGACCAAGGTATTTGTAACTGTTAACTTCTTCTAATTCTTCATAATCAATCTTTATTTTCATATTTTGAGCAAATCGATTAAACATTACTTTAGTCTTTTTAACATTTATCTTTAGTCCTACTTTTCTACTTTCATCTGCTAACTCCTGCAACATTTCCTGCAGCTCTGAAGCATTATTTGAAAAAACAACTACATCATCTGCGAAATCTAAATGAATTAAATACTCTCCATTTACTTTCACTCCTTTAGTTTCCCATTTTAATCCACAAAATACTTCTTGCAGAACTGCTGTAAAGAGTTTTGGAGATATGGAATCACCTTGTCTTACACCTTTCTCAATGTTGATTTTTCCAGTATCATTATGTAATCTAATTGTTGCTGTTGCATTTTTATAAATATTCTTTAAAATATGACAATATCCTGGATCTATACCTTGATGATCCAATGCTTTAATCACTGAAGAAATGTGTATAGAATCGAATGCCTTTTCATAATCTACAAATCCAAAACATAATGACCACTCATTCATTTGTCCTTTCTAATATAGGGTATATGAGCACAGACTTTCACACCACCCACCTCTCTCCACTCTATCTAATAACACTGATACAGCTAAACACATATATGCTGAAAAGATAAATAATCACCAATATACATATTTCATGCTAAACCAGCAATCATCAGTTGGTCCAGACTATCATCTTTACACACACATATATATATAAGTGCTCAGATATATATTAAGATAGACTATCCTCATAGTTTAATGGACAGGCTTCAATCCACTCCATACTCCAACTCTTCAACCGTCCATCCAATTGAAAATCTGATGATGGAATGCTCAAAGGCCACCCTGAGGCCGAGATTATTGTCACACCCATGTTGACCTAAGGTCAATCTGAACCTCATATGTACAGGACATAATCCATTTAATTCATATGCAAGGATGATCTATTGTACTAAAACCACTTTTAAATCCAGCTTGTTCTCTTGGTTGGTGGAAATCCAAAGTTCTCTGTAGATGAGTTGTAATTATCTTGGTAAAAATTTTATATAAAACTGATAAAAGGCTGATAGGTCTGTAATTTCTAATGTCTTCTTTATCACCTTTTTTAAATATTAATATTATTACTGCATTCTTCCAATCTTCTGGTACATCTTTATCATTTAGACATTTGGTATATAACTTTGCTAAAATTGTTTCTAATTCTTCACCTGCTTCTTTTAATATATCAATTATAATTCCATCATTTCCTGGAGCCTTTCCTTTCTTCATACACTTAATTGCATGTCTCACTTCTTCATTTAAAATTCTGGGCAATTCGGAAGATGTAATAGATATAGGAGGTACTTGTTCTTTATTACTATATAATTCTTGATAAAAATCTTCTACCAATTTCATGATGTCATCTCTCTTTTTAGTAATAATTCCATCTTTTTTTCTTATTGCAGATAGAAATTTCCTACCAATAACAAAATTTTGTTTAACATTTTTGAGACTTTTCTTTTCTTCTACAGCTTTCCTTGCTATTTCACAGTTATACTTTCTTATATCATTTTCAACTCTTTTCCGTACTATTTTACAAAATTCGAGATATTCAATTCTTTTTAATACATCATTTTTGTATATCTTCATATTCCTTCTTTTCTTCATAAATTCTCTAGTCTCAGAAGAAATTTTATTAGTCAATTGCTGCTTTTTTTCTACCAGCTATGTTTGTTGCAGTTTTTAAAAGTGTATCAGTTATTTTCATATTAATTTCATTCAAATCAGAATCATGTTCAAAATCTCCTAACACTTGAAACCTATTTGTAAGTTCTAATTTAAATTCATTAGAATGTTTCTGAAGATTAGGAATATCAACTGTAAATATTGTTTTTCTTAATAATTTTTGTCTCTCTAGTTTTACATTAACACGTAACTTACACCTTACTAATCGATGATCACTTCCTGTGTTAAATTTATTAAGAACATTACAATCTTGAAATATGTATTTTCTGTTAGTCAAAATATAATCCAATTCTGCTGTACCTTCATTTTGGATGCTTCCATGTCCATTTCCTTTTAACATTTTTCTCAAAAAATGAATTCATAATATATGCAAACTCCACAAGTCTATGTCCTCTCTCATTTCTATTACCATAACAAAAATTACCTACAGCAATTTCATCTTTCATTTGTCTACCAATTCTAGCATTAAAGTCTCCCATAACAATTTTAAAACGTTGTTTACTCTGATCAAAAGCCTTTTGTACATCCATATAAAAATCTTCTACTACTTCATCACTATGAGAACTTGTTGGGGCATAAACCTGAATTATCTGCATTTGGTATCTGCTATTAAGTTGTATAACTAATCTTGCCACTCTGTCCGATACACCATCAATCTCCACAATATTGTTCTTCCACTTTTTATTTATAATGAATCCTACTCCTCTTGTATTTCCAATATGTGTGCCTTTATAATAGAGTATATGTCCACTTTTTAAATCGTTTCTTCTCCTTTTCTTCTAACTTCACAAAGTCCAATTAGGTCCCATTTAATATAAGACAGTTCTTCTTCTAATTCTTGCAATCTTCTTTCACTTGAAAGTGATCTGCAGTTGTAAGTACCTAAATAAAAAGTCGTCATCAAATGGCAGCCTGGGTCCGCAATCAGGGGATTCTTAGCACCCTCTGCCTTCGGCCACCAACCGCTGCCTTGGTTAGTGACTTTACAGCCTCCTGGGAATAAGGGCATGCTTTATTTTTGTCTGTCATAATTATATATATGTATTGGAAAAATATTTATCATTTACACAAACATTTATTCTGCCTTATCAGGCACTGAGAAGAAAGACCATGGTGTTTCTTGATCTTAAACTCAGAGGTAAAAAGCCAATAAACTCACCACGCTGGCTAATGCGTGTTGGTGAGCAGCCCATCCATGTTCGTATACTATATGAATAATCACATAGTAATAACAGCTGCAACGACAAGAACGTATGGAGTGGACATTAGGAATTTGCCCTGCTCGGTTCCTTTAAGGCCTCCAAGAGGAATCAAAGGGTCTCCTTTCAGTTAATAGCAAACTCCTTTCTGCAGCCATATATTATAAATATTATATATTATAAATACACTAACATATAACTTTAAGATTGCATAAAATTATGTACACCTTTTGGATATTTTTTAAAATTGTTTAATAAATAAAATTTAAAAATGTTAGTAAATGTTTATCTTTTATTTCAAGATTTCTAAAAGACATATCACTCTTTTCCAAACTTTGGTAGGAATCTTTGTGAGAAAACTCAATAACTTTTTTTTTTTTTAAATCTTTGAAAATAGATAATTACAAAATAAATTTAATGTAGAACTTGAAATTAATCTGTAGTCTGAATACTATCGTTTAAAATTACAGTGATTAATTAATTATTGCCTTCTTATTTCTTAAAGAGTGCTATATATTAAATTTTTCTGGATGAAGAAAACTTTTACCATTGCACAGTATTTATCCATTTAGTATTGATCATTTCAATATACTTAGACTATTTCTCTTATTATTAGAAAGTCTTCAGATAGTTTACATCAGCAACTCAAGAAATTAATAAGGTTATACAGGTTTTGATTGTATATCATTTAATGTTCACTGAAAGAAATGCATTTGTATATAAATGCTATCGATCCAAGCACACAATTTAACATTAGATGAAGCATTCTTTTTATTTACACCCTCAATCTACATGCTAACATATATTATTCATGAAGCCAATTTATAATCACATAAAGTTATTTATGATAGCAAACTAGCTGATGTAGCTTGATAAATACAATTAAAGAAAGAGAGGAAGAGAGAATGCCTTCTTAGATGGTTGTCTTTGAGGATATAATGATTCTTCCAATAACATAACATATACATTTTTTTAAATATAAAATTTAACATTTCTCTTGCTTGATTATAAAATTACTACTATTCTGCTTTCCTAATAAGTAAAATCAAATGCATAGATGGTATGAGTGTTTAGACATATATCTTAGGACTCATCCGATAATTTCCACTTGTAAAATATTTCATATGATATAAAATCTCTCTCAGTTATCAATCTATCCTTGATTTGTTTCATTGGTAAGTAATATATGTTAATGATTTTGGTCATGTGTAATTTAGAGTTAAAACTACACACTCTGCCAATTGAAATTTGAGGATTGAGAAAATATTGTTATGATGTGAGCACACCTTAAAATAAAAGATGAGTGTTAAATCCCTTTTAAACAGAAGTGCTTTTAATAGGCGATTACTTAAATTTCAAATAAAAAACAAAAAATGTAAATGATGAAAATAATCTCATCACCATAATTTCAAAGATTTATCTAATGTTCTTCATGTGATAAATAATAAACCCTTGCCAAAAATAATGATTTAGAAGAAATTATTTTATTTCTTTCTGTGCAATAATAAATAAAAATGTAATTTATTATACATTTAAGTTAGTGATTTAAAGAGAGATTATTTTAATTAACATTCAAATCTGATGTAAACACTTATACTTTTATTTATAATCTCTCTTTTTATAAAAGAAATGTAAAAACACAAATATTATATTTTTTCCTATATATTTCTTTGGCTGCGGAAAGTAGCTTATTGTTAACTGAATAAAGACCCTTTGATTCTTCTAAGAGGCCTTAAAAGAATCTAGCAGGGGAAATTC
Source organism: Epiperipatus broadwayi (assembly GCA_028023455.1). NCBI lineage: Eukaryota > Metazoa > Onychophora > Udeonychophora > Euonychophora > Peripatidae > Epiperipatus > Epiperipatus broadwayi. Next base: position 4,859,273 of record JAQFVV010006267.1, read on the forward strand.
CTAATGTTAATTTCATAAATTTTTGTCATTGTAGCAGTTATAATTATAGGATTATTCCTATAGTGAGTGAATGTGAATGGGCTACTCACAAACGTGCATCACTCAGCATGGTGAATTTATTAGCTTTTACTTCTGAGTTTAAGATCAAGAAATACTTCTAATAATTTTAAACTGAAATATCAGTTGAGTTTTCTTGATGATGTGAATGAGCCTTTTTTAAAATAGATATTTACAGTCATGACCAACAAAACTAAATTATGTCCCTTATTATCAGGAGGCTGTAAATGGTTGGTGGCAAAACAGAGGATCCTAAGAATTCACTGATTGTGGTTTAATGATGATCTTTTGTTTGAGTACTTACAATGGCAGATCACTTTCAAGGGAAAAAGATTGCATGAATTAGAATTGCCTATATTAAATGGGATGTTGTGGAACTTTGTAAAGTTAGAAGGAGAGGTGAAGAAACTATTAACTTAAAAAGTGGAATGTGCTTTTCAACAAAGGCATAAATATTAAAGGAATATTATTATGGAACTTGATGATATATAGCAAGATGAATTATTCAATTGCTGATAATTCAAGTATATGCCACAACAAGTTCCATTATGATGAAGTAATGGAATATTTTGATATGGATGTATATTCATTATAAATAAAAAGTGGAAAAATCTGACAGTAGCAGGATTAGTTATTCAATTTAATGAAAGATACATAATTCAAATTTATGTCCCAACAAGTTCTTATTTTGATGAATTAAAAGATTTTTGTAAGTATATACAAAATGCTTTTGATCAAACCAAATATTTTAAAATTATCGTAGGAGACTGCTAAAATTGATAACTGAGTGAAAGATGAAACTGCTGTAGTTAAATTTCACTATGATGGTAGAAATAAGAGAGGACCCAGACTTGTGGATTTTGTAGGAAATGAAAATCTATATATTATGGATTCTTTCTTTGAGAAAAATGCTAACAGACATAGGCATGAAAGCATTCAAATGAAGATACAACAGAATTGGATTATATTTTGACTAATAAAATATGTATTTCATTTTATATTTCAAGATTGTGGTATTCTTTATAGATTATTAATGGATGATAAAATATGTGCTAATGCAAAACTAGAATAAAATCAAGAAAGTCAGAATTATATTAGAACTTGCTAATCATTTTTGAAACTGTTTTGGATTTCATTAATTAATACTCCTATTAAATATTGCAAGAAAGATAGCTGGTACAAAAAAGCAGCAATTTACCTATAAATATTGTACTAAGAAAAGAGAATATATGAAGAAAAGGAATATGAAATTTTTTTTAAATGATCCATTAAGAAGAATATCTAGAGTTTTATAAAATGGCACGATAAGAAAATATAATTGTGAATTGGCAAATAAAGAATAAAGAGTCTCAAAAGTGTAAAATATCTTATTATTGAAATGAAAATTATTTCTGCATTAAGAAATGGTGAAACTTACTAAAAAGAGGGATGATGTCACTAAATATATGAACAAGTTCTATAATGAATTATGTAGTAACAAAGAATAAAAAAATGAAGTAGCTCCTAGAATTATCACATCTTCTGAACTGACCAGCATTTTAAATGAAGAAATGAGATATAATTAAATGTATAAAGAATGGAAAAGCTCAGGAAATGATGGAACTATTATTGATATCTTAAAAATGGCAGGTGAAGAAGTAAAAAAAAAAAGTTATTTAAAGTTATATTCCAAAGGTCTAATTGATATAAATATACCCAATGATTGAAAGAATGCAATAGTAATATTTAAGAAAGGTGATAAAGAAAATAGAAATTTAGACTTATCAGTTTTCTATCAGTTCTGTACAAATCTTTACCAAGATAATTCCAACTTGTCTACAGTGGACTTTGGAATATAATCAATCAAAAGAATAAACTATAGTTAAAAATTTTAGTATAGTGGATCATATATTCATATATTAAAACAAGTTATAGAAAGGACTAATGAATATGAGGTGTCATTATGATTTGGATTTGTAGAGTATGAAAAATAAGTTGATTGCAGATTCAGTAAACATAATTGTCAAAATATTCAAACCTGATCCATTCTTTCCAAATTGATTATCTCAAGTAAGTTTTGATCAGTTTTAGTCAAAACTTTTCGTCTGATGCTACAGACATTGGAATTGTCAAGAAAATCCCAAAAGCAATAAGTAAATTTGGAAATGTAGTATACCTATTGTTACAAACAAAGAATTTAAGCATTCATTTATTTAGCATATTGATTTGTTTTTAAGACAATTTAACTATTAATAAAGTATCATAAAAAACATGCAAAGATTCCAACCAGAAAACAGATTCACCATGATTTTATTAAGTCCTTCTATTCTGCCACTTTAATCATAGATTTAGCAATCATGAAGTACATTTACATAGATCTGTAGCTGATACATTCTATTGATGAAGCAGATGAGCATACTGATCGTGAGAATCTGTTGATGAGATTCCATTTGTGTCTAGGAAAATCAAATCCAGATAGCATTATTGTTGCCTCTGGAAAAGAAATTTGGAATATTGTAAGAATTTATTTTTAATGCAATAATTCTTTGATTGTTGATTTTTGGTTGATCATACAAGATTTTGATTTAAAACAAATCTTAAGATAGTTACAGTCTTGAATTATTAGCAAGTTCTACATTTTTTGTGAAGCAAATTTTTTTGTGACATCTGGTGGAGGAATATGTGAAAGAACAGGAAGCCATTTCAAAGGAATAGACTTAGTGTACCAGTAATATTTCTTATGATAATATTTGAGTATCCAAAAATTTAGTGTGGGAATTTGGGGCACAATATTTACCACCAAAATATTGTAGTACTAAAGAAGCTGTTTTTGTGTCACAGCTCAAGAAGTGCATGTTAGCTTTCCAGGTATTTCTAAGGAAATATTTTTAGAAATTAATTATGATCCAAGCTTAGTTAAGTGAGGGAAAAAATTTAGACTGTGATACAAGATTACTTCTATAATGCATTGGATAGAATTATATTTCAGTCTATTACTGCAAAAGATTATATTCAGATTACAAAAATGATCCCCTGATGTTTAGATTAAAACTTAAGCATACTGTCTGATTTGATTAGAAATAAGACCCAATGTTTAAAAAAAATTGACAATCTTATCCTTATTGAGATAATTTTCTATTTCAGGAGAGAAGTCAATGCAATATTATTAACATAAATAAATTTCCTGCATTCTATTTCTGGAAAATCACTAATGAATGTTAAATACCCTATAGAAGACCATTCTGTCAAATTTTGTATCTATTATAATTATCATTTAGCATCACTTGAATTTATTTATTAGAGAGCATTTTACAAAATTTTAGAAAACCATTGTTCCAAACAGTATCATAAGCTGAGGTTAAATCACTAAAGGTCACACCAGTTTTTAATTTCTTTTTTACTAAGAGTTGTTAAAGATAAAACTTATTAACAGCAGCTTTTTCCTGCTCTATAAATAAGTAAATCTTATCTTTTGGTATAATTCTTATTGATATAATTCTTTTAAATTGTTTATAGAAAGATATATTAATTTTAGGTGATAATTTTTTTGGATCACTGTTAAGTTTATTTATTTTTAGGTTATAACTTTATATATATCAAATTTTTGGAATACAGTAGTTCTTATATTAATAATATTGGTAAATAGTTTTTCCACCCATACTTTGGCTTCAACTTATAATTTTTGTTTTAGAAATTCTGAAAGTATTTTGTCAGCTCCAGGTGGCTTTTTATTTAAAACAATCAAGAACAAGTTCATTGATATTAGGAAGAACATTATGGAAGTTTCTACTTCTACAGGAATGATGCTTTTTTTCAATCTTCAGTATACAAGTTTAGTATGTTTGGCAGTCTTATTAGCAGTGACATTGATTGGTTTTTTAGAAAGCTACAATTACTGGTTTGCATAAAAGTAACCAGGTCTTTAAATTAGGTGCTGTAAAGTTTTATTTTTTCATGGCCCCTTTTTTTTCTAGTATCATCACCCAATAATTTTGAAAATTTGTTAGCAATTTTCAGATCTTTGATAAGCTATAAAGTACACTTCTGGGGTTTTTCTAACCTAAAAAAGGAAGGGAGGGATTCTTTGGCAAATGTTAAAGAGTTCATTAAATCTATCATTGTAAGAGAAAATTGATGAAAGGTGGCAAGCAATAGAAACTACTATCAATGCCAATCTCTTGATTATTGTACTTGATGATTTGGTTTATCTTGCTTTAGGCAGAGATTTTAATTTTGTTAATAATCCATTTCTTTCCTAATTCAATTCTTTTGTCTTAAAAGATAGCTTCAATTTTAACATTATTAAATTGTGAAAGAATTTAAATTAACTTCAAAATGGACATAATATTGTTAAATTTGCTCAAATCAATTCATAATTTTATTTTAACTTTCATCACCCAATAATTTTGAAAATTTGTTAGCAATTTTCAGATCTTTGATAAGCTATAAAATTCAGTTCTGAGGTTTTTCTAATCCAAAAAAGGAAGGGATATGGACTCTTTGGCAAGTGTTATTAAAGAGTTCATTAAATCTATCATTGTAATAGAAAATTGGTGAAAAGTGGCAAACAATAGAAACTTCTATCAATGCCAATCTCTTGATTATTGTATTTGATCATTTAATTTATCTTACTTTAGGCAGAGATTTTAATTTTGTTAATGATCCATTTCTTTCTTAATTCAGTTCTTTTGTCTTAAAACATAGCTTCAATTTTAACATTATTAAATTGTGAAAGAATTTAAATTAACTGGACAAAATGGACATAATATTGTTAAATTTGCTCAAATCAATTCATAATTTCATTTCAACCTTTATATATTTCTTATTTATATATATTTATTACATATTCATTAGTATCTAAAACTTTTTAACTTTACATTTTTATTATTTTTTACATCTTACCTGTAATCTAAATTTTTAGTTCTTTCCTGTTTTGTACTACAGCATTCCAACCTTCAGCTACTGTATTATCAGTCAACAATTTTTGTACTTAAAAAAAAAAAAAAAACACTTTATTTTTATACAGGATACCTAATTTCTTCATTATAATGGCTATTGGTCAACATATACTCACTCATGAATAGTTTATCATTTTCATTTATAGGAATTTTATGTATAAAACTATTTCACACTTGGATTATTAAATTATGCTTAAGTCTGCTTTTAGATAATATAATATCTTCAATATTTTTTTTAATGGTCTAAAGGTGCTTAAAAATTTTTGATTTTTTTTTCATTGCTGTCAAATTTATTTTTTGATTTTTTTTTTTTTTCATTTCTAGCATTTTATGTAGCTATTTTATCTTTTTAATTATCTCCATCCTCTTTCCATTCATATTTTAGCTTCTAACATTTTTTTTTTTTTTTTAAAAAAAAAAAAACTAATTAATTGATTACAAATGGTAGATATGAAATATTGTATTTACATTGTTTGTATGTACTAACAATTTATCATTTATGTTTATTATCTGTTAATTTTTTTTTTTTTTTAAAGTTTCACTATTTATTTTGCTTCTCTTCAATACTTCTTTAAAATTTTTAATTGCCTATGTTTTCTTTTTAAATTATTTAAATATAGTATCTTATCATTTTAATTCATTTATAAGTCTACTTTATTTTCAATTAAAAATTTAATTTGTTTTGATTTTGTTTGTGCTATTTGTGTTTCTTTTGTTTGATAATGGCATGAAATTATTTCTCGGATAACATAAATATTCAACTTTATCTAAATTATCATAACACTGGATTATGCAGATATTAATTTTATTTCTGTTCAGTATTTTATTATTATTATTTTGTTTGTAATCTTTTAGTCTTTTGGGGTTAATATTTAATTTCATATTTTAAATTATTTATTGCTATTTTATTAATAAGAATTCGCTGTAATCGTAAAGAGCCAATAATATCTTGACAATATTAAGATTATTAAATTCCTTTTTTTCTATTATTATCAAGTGCTCTGTTGTCAGATGATTCTGAATATAATATTAATAATAAAGAAAAATATTATTCTTCTCTTGCTGCTTTAATTAATTTTGATTCAATCAGTTTCTTCTTGACCATTTCTTTCTTTGTTCATTTTTACTAATAACTTTTTCATAATAATAGTATCATATTATCAAGATTGATCGTATATATATTTATTAGTTTATACTGTTTAATGTCATCAAATGTTTCTTTTGTAATCAATAAAATATGAAAAAGAGAAGAAAAAAAGTATATTATTGCTTCTATATTTTTATTAAGGACATGATAATTATCTAAATTGGATGTTAATTGAAATTGAGTTGTGCCAAATTTATTTATTTATCTATGTTATTTTCAGCCAGATCTTAATCGTACTGTTTAATAAACTGATTATTTTATATTTTAAAGCTTATTTATATTAGCTCTTGGACACCTGTATAATAATTGATTAATATTCAATTATTTTATTTTTTAAATTTTTTTGTCCTCACCAGATCTAATGTATATTTTGTCTTAACATTGCTAATAGCTTTATTCCTTATCCCCAGTATTTCTTTGAATCTTGATTAGATTTTTCTATTATTCTAGTTCATTAAAGTGTTGCCAATCCATATACTTTTTTATTTTCTTCATTTGTTTGCTTTTATAAAGTTTTCATATATTATGACATATTTGGAATTGATCTGAAGGGTTTTCCCATTTGTTTTTTTATCCATATTCTTTGATTTTTAATTTTTTTCTTTATTTATTTGTTAATCTTTTTATACTTTTGATGATCTTTGTTTTCATGGTCTTTCTCATCCAGCATTCATCAATCTCTTAATTTTGACAAAATTATATATTGATATCTTACTTTTATGACTCCCAGTTTATTATTTTGGTATGAATTAAGGTTTACTCAAGTAATTTTTTCATATATGTTTTATTAATCACTAATATATTTCTGTTGATTATATTATATAGTTTCCATAAATATTATAAAAAAAAATTTTAACTGCTAAGTTTTTTTCATTTATAATATACAGAACATATTGTCAATATGTATTTAATAGATATTAAAGTTAATGGCTATTAGTTTACATTTATATTTAATCCAGAAACCTATGGTATTTTAATAATTCAAAAAAAAAAATATTACTATAGATTGATGTAAATTGCTAACATTACTATATGAGCTTTTTGATCTTACATTGTGGAGAAATCAAGATCTTTAGATTATTGATGCTCAACCTGTATTACCTTTTTAGTTGCAATAGTGTTAATCTGGCATTCTTGGTTTTTGAAACCGCTCTGATTGTTGATTTTCCAGATATAGAATAATTAAACAATGTCTTTCCTATTCCTTTTTTATAAATATCCTGTCTAAATCATCATGTGATTGCTACAAAGTTAAACAAATGTTAAGTATTAACAATATGGGTTAATTTTAATATAGTGGATATGGATACATTTTCTATGCTTATTTTGATTTAATCAAAAAACAATAATTTATTGAGTCACTTTGTTTGCCCTTATTTTTTTAAATAGCTGGTTTAGAGTTAATTTTTTACTTCCGTTATTTTCAAAATTTTTCACTTTCTACATACTATAACAAATGAAAAATGTATTTTCTAGTAAAAAAAAGTAAAACTGACTAAAAGATTAAATAGAAATACACTGTTCACAGAGTTAGCCTTATTAATTTAAAAATATTTTATTAAATTATTTTGGAATGTATATTTGTACTAATTTATTTATCATACTTTTAATGTTTTTTAATGTAGTTGCATTCAAAATTAAATAAAATATTACTTAAATAAATTGTAATTCACGATAATGTAATAATCAGACAGGCATGGTAGTTTAAAGTAGTAGTTTTCAATCTTTTTTTTTTGCCATGGTTCCTTTTACTGTCCCAGTTTTCTTTGTGGGCCCCTTACCACAAAAATAGAATTATAATTTTATAGTCATCTTTATTGTTATCAAATTTACAAAATCTATTATATTTTCTAAACCAACATACATAGTGTACAATATTAGAAAGACCTGAAGGAAACAATTTTTACAAACATTAAAAGATTATTTAAAATCATATGTAATTCTAGAGTCAAAAACACAAATATTTTTATAGGAATAAGAAAGAACAAATTTAAATATAATATGATTTTTAATGTGAATATTGCAATTGATGAGATTTATAAGGTCTTTAATCTTAAGTTAATTGATGTTAACATTAATCTCAGATCACCTCTGATCATAATATCCAAAGGATGTCTCTGATTAAGAGTATAACTCAGTTAAAACCACTTTTAATCAAATATGATGTTGGAAATGGTATGACAGATAATGGGGAAGTATGGAGATGTTTATTATATCTATAAAGATATTACATATGGGACAGAGAAAGGTGAATAACTCCAGGTGTGTAAATTTAAAAAAAAACCATATATATCAATCTTTAACTGAGGTTTAAAGTTTATATCTGTGCTAGAGATAATCTCTAGTTTCAAAAATGATTAATAATAATCATTAGTGTATTTATCTGAATTGGATGGCGTCAAAGTTGTGAGTGGAGGAAGTTTGACAATGGTAAATGAAAATATAACAATTTATTCTAGATAAATACTTTGCACATAATAAAGATGTATATGAGAGATTGTGACCTGGGCCAACTGATGAGTGCTGGTTCAGCACTAAATGCATCTTGGGGGTCATTTGTCTTTTATTATATCTTTATTTATGTGTATTTAAAAAGAATGGGGAAGTATGGAGATGATTATTATATCTATAATTGAACTTGTTCACAAAGTTTTTCATATTGTATTTTTGGAATTTATGTTTTGACTAACTTTAAAGATAATTTTGTTATTGGCAAGCTTTAAAAATTAAAATACATTAAATATGATTGACTAAAATAAAAACAAAAATAATTAATATTAAAACTTTTCTCATTGTTTACCATTTATTTAAAATAACATTTCCAGAAACATCTTGTTTTAAAAGGAAGATTTATATCAAAATTAAAATTTCATGAAATTCAAACATTCATTACACTTTATTTTCTCTAATAATTTCAATAATATAACTTTTCCAAGTATTGATAGAGATAATATATAAGTGGACAATGTTTATAGTTAATTAACTTATGTACAGGTGATACAAATTTATTTATATTAATAAATTTGCAAAAATTCAAACCATATATTTTTTCAGTAATTCCTATATGTACAGGAAATAAAATGAGAATTTGATTGTTTAATTTCAGTTTATTTTTAAAACCCCTATTCAGATAATGAAACAAAATCTCAAAAATGAAACTTAGAAACAAAAAATTTAAACGATTTTAATTTGTAAATTAAGAAGTGTATGTTAAATTATTTTTTAGAATTTGGATTAAAATTTTTATAATATTTTTTCAACTTAGTCTAAAATCTTGTCTCATTTTTCTGGACAAAATTGCAATGCAATTAATATTGTAAGTGTTGCCATAGCAAAATAACATCTATGTTAATTGTAATAATTGCATTATGTCCTACTTTTTACAAATTGCATCTTATTTTTCAATTGTTTTTAAAGATGTGGTCATTTGAGGTTATGTTTGTCACGTACTGATGAATATTCTTTTTATAGAATGCATTTTCATTGCGAGATGCAAGTATTATATTTCAATAACACACCAAATTTAAAATGTTTTCATATCTTTGCAATCTTATATTTAACATACAACAAGAAATAACATAGTACATACAAAATCATCTATCTCAGATCTTTTAAGATTATAAACATGATAATGTAATATTCAGATTGTACTGTCAATTAGCAGCAACATAAAATTCTTGAACATGTAAAAAAACAATACTAAGTGTTGTATGTGTATTTTGTTTTTGATACTTTTTGCTTGGCTCCCATTTCAGTTTTGATTTTCTGTCATCTTGAAAAAGGCTATGGTCTCCATTAAGAAACATTAGTTTAAAAAATGGGCTCTTTGTAACTTTTATACACAAATATTCCTTTGTTATCACTTATTTTATTTGTAATTTAGGAAATTACTGTTACATTTTGTTGATTTTTAATTTTATTGCTGTTTTTTAATTCTTTTTTGTAGTTTGATATTGAAGTTTGCCTTCATCCATTTTTATATAAGTAATGGAATTAACACCTATTAGGAATATTATGACTATCCTACTGTAGGGAAGATCATTCACTGTCTTGTGATCCAGCAGCTGATCATTTACAAGACAGGTGACTATAATCCTAAATTTACAACATATCTGATTTAGCTCATGTTGATAGGCAGATTGAAGCCCTCATTAAGCACAAATCTTAAGGTAAACCAAGGTCATATCCACTGATCATCATCTTCCCAAATATACATATTTCAACTCTACATATCAAACATATATCAGATATTTGTCTGATTATAAAAACACAAGAATAAAGGCTCTTTAATGAATATTAATTAATTTAATAAAAAATAAACAAAAAAAATTGTTAGTCTTCTATGTTTACAAATGTATATATTAAAAAAAAAATGTTGGAGTAGATGGATGAAAGCAATCATATTATGACTTAATTTTATTCTACTTAACCTTTTTTTTTATTCCTCTCTACACACACACAAGTTGATTGGGTTTCCTGATTAATAATAGTAAACTAAATAAATTCTATAATATCTAAAAAGATGTTTATATTAAATAAAGTTAATTTAACAGTAACTGAAGGTAGCATTTAAATTAAAATAACAAGGATTTTCATGGAATTAAATTAACTTTATCTGTTATTAAGAAGATTGGAATGATCTTTTAAAGGTGTTTTTTTTTTTTTTTAGTTTGTTGAGCTCAACCTTGTTTCTTCTTTGGCATTTTGAATGTTTGATATATTTTAATTTCAAAAAAAGATTTCATTTGTTGATATACACAAATTTGAATTCACTGTCATAACTTTAATGAATCTTCAGGCTTATTCGTCAATGGAGAAAATCAGATAGATTCTTTCATACATGTCATTTCTCTTGCTGACACAATTTTTTTATCCATGGATCACTTCTTGGTTAATCTTTTCAGCAAGCTTTTTAGATATATAACAACAACAAACAACCCTGATAATGACAGTATTAATATGGCAATTCTTCAGGTGTCTTACTGCATCACTTCAGCTACATCTTGAAATGATGGGGCAAACATTTAGCATGTTATTTATTTAGACATTTTTGATATATGAGAACACTAGATTAGAAATCATCTTTATGTCTTATAACTGATTAACTATTGTGAACTGACAGGATTCTGGAACAGTTTGACTGATTGAAGATAATTATTTGTTCTTCATGTTAACTTGGATAATAATGGAAATGAATTCTCTTACAATTGAACAGCAACAAAAAAATCTCATAAATAAAAATCCAAGCTTTTTTTTTATACTTAATCTTCCCATTGTCTGACACATTGTTTACCTTCACTTTTTTTTTTTTAAATTAACATTAAAAAATTTGAAAATAATTTTTATTGTTGAATCGTAATAAAAAAAATTTTGCTTCAATTACTTGCATTTTATAGATCAAGATATAATAATAGAACAAAATGGACAAAAAATATATTTTAAAATAAATCCTTAAGATTAGAGATTTTAATTTATTTCAAGTTATTTCTTTCATCCTATAGTTGAACTTTAATTAAACCAACTTTTATCTAAGTAACTTTTTTTAAAACGAAAACTGCATTTTAAGTAGAAACAAAAGAAAACGAACTTTTATCGGTGCCGATTTAGTTTGCGCTCATGGCCATTCTGAAATCTAAAGACCAGCCGAAACTACTGCTGACACATCCAACCGATAAATGACATAAGTATTGAATAAAAGTACTTTAAATTCATATTTTAGAAATTATAAGCTAGTAATAATATGTGTTATTTCATATGGGCGTATCGTATAATCTTTTAGCATTTGGAAATTATAAGCTTTCAGACTTCTGCAACTTTTGACTGATACTTTGTATCAGCCAACCCATCCTTCCCCGCAAATGAAAAATTTTTTTAAAAATGGAGATTTAGTTTCTTTTATTTATACTTAAAATGAAAAGATAAAAAAAAAAGGCTATTTTCAAAAAAGTTATTTAATTAAAGATAAAGTAGACTTTGTAAAATTTTAAAGTGGAAGTTTTGTTTCAACTTAAAATATAATTTTTTTTTAAAAAAGGCTTTCTAGGCAGAAGTTAGTTTAATTAAAGATAAAAGGATCCTGATTTAGTTTGCGCTCTCAGTCATTTTGAAATTAAAAACCACCACTGATAGATACATCCAATTGATAAGTGACATAAATATTAAATAAAAGTACTTTAAATTCATATTTTAGAAATTATAAGCTAGTAAAAATAATATGCTTTATTTTATTAGGGATTTTTTTTTTTAATTTACCTTCATAAAATATTTGAAATATGACAGCGCAACGTGCCTGAATTTTCGGGAGGAGGAAGGATGGTTTGGCTGATACAAAGTATCAGTCAAAAGTTGCAGAAGTCTGAAAGCTTATAATTTCCAAATACTAAAAGATTATACTATATGTCCATATGAAATAAATCATATTATTAGTAGCTTATAATTTTTAAAATATGAATATTTATGCCATTTATCGGTTGGATGTATCAGCGGTAGTTTTGGCTGGTTTTTAGATTTTAAAATGGCCATGAGTACAAACTAAATCAGCACCTTTTTTTATTATTATTCTTTAATTGAATTACAAGTGAATTATGCTTAAATATGTACATGCTTGTTTTTTTTAAAATCATACTTCTACATCATGTATGTATTCGAACAATTTATTTGGCTTATTATTCTTTTATTTTTTTTTGATGGGAAAGAAAATCTACATACAACTATATACTATGCATTATAAATTATGTTTAATGCAGTAATCAGTTTTAATCAAAAAATGCCAAATTTTCTCTTCCCTTGCATATCTTTATATTTCAGTTTTCCAAAATTATATTTATTTCATGATATTAAATAGACTTTAAAACATTTACCTTTAGAGAATATTTTACATTCCTTTTCACTTTATATCTTTAGTTGGCACATATATCTGCATCTTTAGCAGTCATTGGTAAATGAATATGGCCATTATAACTTCACAGTAATTCAACACCTATCTTAAATGTAGCTTTTTATTGTATTTTGTTCTCTACTATATTTTTGAAATAAAAGCACTCAATATTGTATTGCTTTATGTAATCTTTGAGATCTTTGTAATGTAAGTGGGATCTGCCTCTCCCATGAAAACCATGGTCATCACTATCATAAAAGACCTTTTTATGAAGTTTATCACTGTTCATTTGCTGTATTTATCTAGTATAATGAAGGTGTGTTTTTACAATAATTGATTCAATAGAAACAAATTTAGCAAATTGAAGGACATACTGGGTGGTATTATGATCTTGCCATTGTATTTTTAGAATATAATCTTTAAATGAAATTCTTCAAATGCTTTTATATTACATTATTTGGGATGGAGTCCATATTTCACTTTCATGTTAAAAAAATGGGGCAGGGTAAATGTTTTATTTACAATTTAGTTGCAGTATTTTTATAATTTTGATGAAATTTTTTAACCCATTGAATATAGCAGCAACGTGTTATAATCTGTTTGAATCTCAATATTCAAATCTATCATTCTGTTTAAAAACTTATCAAAGCATTTAATTCACATTCTCAAGTTGATAACTATCCAAACTAAAAATTGTAAGAACTTTTTCATCTTTCATTAGCAAATAAAGGATTTTGTTTTGGTTCCTGAACCATACCATTTGCTGAATAAATGTATGTATGTTTTTTTTTTTATTTGACAATAAAGTTGATTATCGATCTATTTATCAATATAAGTTTTATTAGCATTTATTATTAAGTCAGTATGGACATTATTCTTTGAATGGACAGGAATAATACCATCATTATATTGAAGCCAACAAGAATTTATTGTTTCTTTTAATCTGTTCAAATTAAAAACTGATATATATATAATGTTTTCTTCATAAAGCTGTCCATAAAGTATTCTAAAAAATCATTTTTATAAAAAATTAAAAACTTTGTTGGAGTTAATATACATTCTTATTTTACATTGATTTCATTTCAATTAATTAAAATTTTACATCAGCAATAATAATGTTTCCTATCTATTATAAAGAAGTTCTATAATATGATAAACATTGTGGATAATTAAATAGTTTCAAATGCTGCCACAAATCTCTCATATTAATTGAGGCAAGTGCCTTGATCAAATCAATAAAATTTATAGGTAAGTCACAGTTGTTCCTGATACTTCTCTTGTATTTGCCATGTAAATAAAACTATCTGTAGTGCTTCTTGTTTCTCTAAAACCATATTGAATTTCTGATAACTATTCATCTATGACTGGAAGTAACTTTTTCAAAGGACAACAATGATATTCCATGATAATTACTTCACTCTTCTTTGTTTTTACAAATTGGAAAAATAGAAATATCCTTAAAAATCATAATTCAACTTCATGAATCCATATACACCTGGATCTCGTTTTACACGATAGATAGGTTCCTCAGAAAACACGCACAAACAAAATCGTGCAAAAATAGATGTAACTTACATTGAAAAAGGGGGAATGCGTTCTGTGATTTTTCAAAATTCGCATAAAAGCAAAGCACCAATGTAAAATTACTTAAAAATTCGCGCAAAAAAAAAAAATAAGGAAATAAAATATGACTAATAAAAAATTTCAAATTTGAAAAAAATTGATACAAGACAAACTTTTTTTAACTATAATATTTAATTTTTTTCAAAATAATATATTTTTATGCATAATTTACAGTACAGTAATTTACATTTTTTTATACACGTTTTAATTATTAGAGCTATTTGCCGAAAAACACGTTCGTTTGCAAACAACTAGCACCAACTTCACACTCATGTTGTGTCAGTAGTTTTCTGGTGATAATGTAATTAATCTTTGGGACGATGATTTTATTAATTGTTTATGAAACTAACAACTAAAAATTAAATTCTTATTTTTGTCTTTAATTTTCAATTCCGTTTAAAAATCAAATTTCACATTAATTTTAAGTCGCAGTAAGTAATTTTTAAATTGTTAATTACAATTAAAAATCAGTTTTTAATTGTCAAATTTAATTGTGTCCACTGCTATTACTGACCTTTTAAAAATAAACTTGCGTACACTAAATGATTAATAATTGATTACGTTCTTTTTTAAAAAGCAAAAACAATGTGATTTAAAATGCAAAATTAACACGCACAATGTTTGAACAAATTTACATTATAATCTTGTAAAATTTAATGTGTGTATACATAAAATGTGGAAATTATGATTTTAATTTCATTATTGCATAAAATCTTACTATTATAAAGCACTGAAAATATTGAAATTACTAAGATGAAAGTCGAATTCCAATAATGTGCTATTACTTTCAATATAACGTAAGTGCGCAGAATTTATTATTTAAAGTAATAGCTCATTATCGGAGTTCGACTTCCTGTCAAACACGAATCGCATAACTTCAAAATCGTGTTAAATAAGTCCGTGTAAAAAGAGACCCAGGTGTATTCCTAAAAAATTTCAATAATTTTGAAACTAACCTATCACCACCATATTTTAAAACTTCTCCACATATCTCATCAGATCCTACAGCTTTTTCATTTTTAAGAGCTTTATTAAATGAATCTCTTTTTTCAGTTTTAAATTATGTAGATAGAATGGATACATCATTAAAAACCATAATCTATTATTCACATAATGATTAAAAACTTCGCTTGTTTGAAATGTTACTATCTTATAAACATATCATTCCTGAGTTTAATAGCATTATGATATCATTTTTTAAAATCCATATCTCCATAATTGTTTTGTTTTATCTGAAAATTCATTCCTATTTACGAATTGTATTCCATTAATAAGCTTTTTTTTTTTTTTAGGTACCAAATTGTGTAACTTTTTTTTTTAATTTCTCATCTTACTTATGCCTAATATATATATATTTTTTATATATAATCTGTAATGTAAAACCACTAAACAGCACATGATCATTATTTCCTATGCTAGCACATAACTGTTATTAAAACAGGCAAAACTCTCCATACAGTAGTGCCACTCAGTGCCAACCAGTGTAATCAATGGATTCCAGAAGGCTTGTGCATAAAATCCCCACCTAGTGCCTACTCATCTAATATCCTCAGACTAGTTTCTGGCTTGTGGCCTTTGTCAGTGAGGAGCTGGTTGGCACTGAGTAGCACTACTGTACGGAGAGTTTTGCCTGTTTTAATAATCTGTAATGTATTTATTTGAATTCATTATATCTTTAGAATATTGAGTGTCAGTATATATACATTCACATCTGTTCATCTTATATCATTGTTTTTTAATCTCATTACTGGGCTACATATTTAAACAAATTTGCTACTATGAAGGAAACCGATCTTGGAAATGAACTGCTAAAGGACATGCATGTGATAAAATTAATGGAAATTGCTACAGTCATGTAAAAAATATTTTAAAAAAAAAATCAAAAATGAATACAAAAATATTTGTGCAATGAAGACATATTATAGATTAGGCAAGAAATGAGGGAGATGAATGGTTGTTTTATTAAAAAATGATTAATTTAAAAATGAATTCATAGCTTAAAAATCAAGAATATTGGTTATACATGGATAAAACCATATGATTATAATAGTTTAAGAATGCATGCACATATTGTAGAGAGGATATAGATTTACGCTACAATTAATAGTGATAGAATTTAAGAATAAAAAAATTTTAGCCAAAAAGAAAATGAGCCTTTAGTAAATTAAAGGAGAATTTTAGGTGGAAGAATTTTAAATATGAATGATAATAGTATTAGGTTTAATGATAATGGAAATTTAAATGAAACATAGGAAATAGGCAAGAAAAAAATAAAATTGCCTTGCTTATAATGAAATTATAAAGTGAGTAAAAGTGCAAAAAAAGTATTGGATTAATTATGACATTATTATTCAAATAGTGTTAAAATGGAAAAATATAAATACTGAAATAATAGCAGTGTATATGTGTTGAATGTCTTTTTAAATTCGCAGTCTTAAAAAAAGAGACACTTGTTTAGAAGAGATCTTTCATATAGTATTATGTGGATGGCTTGCAAGGATTTTCATAGGCTTTGAGGCAAAATCAGCCAAATGGCAGGTAAATTGTACTGCTCTTATTTTGAGAATAAATTGTATTGAATGTAAATTATAGTCCCCCACAGATTTTCTTATATCTTCAATGAATTTAATATATCTACCGATGTTTTATTCTGTATGTTAGAAACATCCTCAAAATAAAAGGCACTTTACATTAAAAACAATCTAATTATTATTACTATCAAAGTTTGCTATCTTTTTTGATTTGATGTTAGTAATGCATTATTTGTTTCCAGAATTGTTCTGTTTGATATTAGATTCAATTAAATGAACTGGTTTGTTATATTTATTTGACTAATCGAATGCTTTGATATTGTAAAATGAATGCTGAGAAGAAATAGAGCTACCTTTATTAAAACTATTAGCATTTTTATGTTTAGAAATACTTTCCATATATTTTTTCCAATAATTTATAATTTTTGCAAAACAATGTTTATTGAAGAACATGTGATTAAGTGTTTAATACTTTTTTTTATTTTGTATGATTAATAGTTGTTGTTTTTTTTGTATGTAATGTAAAACTTTTGTTTTTTTATCTAAATATATTTGGCTACATTTTCTATGTAATTTTAAAAGAATTTATTTAGCTCTCTGAGAGGGAAGATTATTATTCAATTTTTGACAAATTGATGAATATTTTTAATCCATGTGTCACTACTTCAGATTTTATTGGATGATTTTGTAAAGAAATTTATTAAAAATGTCTTTAGCATTGTTATTGTTGAGAAATGTTTTGTTTTTATTTTTGGTAATCATTTGAATGACAATCCATCCCGCTTGGTGGCATTGTTCTTCCAACAAAATGTCTTCATATATAGTTTTATTATGAAATAGGCATAATCCTTGAAAATAAAAATAAAAATCTAAACTTCAGGGTTGAGTTAATAATGATGATTATCACTGTCTGAGCACCACCTGATGAGTATTATCAGGAAACGTTCTAGATGTATCCTCCCTCTATGACTTAAGATTTATGAATATTCTCTGTATATGCTCCTTAAACCTTTAGGCTAATTCTCCAAAAACTCGATAATTAACACTGGCAGCACCCTTAATTTTTTATACCTGACCAAATCTAGGCTCATCAGAATTACTCCAGGATGATTACACCATGAATTAGTATTTTGATCTGACAGTATTTGGTTAATGATGTAGTTTAATAAATAATTAAACAAAATGATTTATTTACAGATTAGTAATTAAAGAATTTATAGTAATTTAAATTTCCTTATTTGAAATCCCCAAATAAATATTTTATTAATTGACATTTATATATAAACATAAAATGTAACATTTCAATTACTCCTTCTTTATTCAATCTTTTTTTTATAATGAATACAAAACAATTCACCTTTCATTTTATATTAGACTAACAGACTCCTAATTTAAATAGTGTTCTTGTTTACATTAATAATGTTATCACTTTTAAAATTAACAATAAGTAATATATTTCTTTATTGATCTTATTTCGAAATTATATTTTCTTATATGTTTTACAAACAAATGTGGAAAGATAGTATGTAGCAAATAAATTTCTCAGAAAAATGTCCAAAGTTTCAATATGATCAAAATCAGTAAATGTTAATTATATGAATCATAGTGTTTACTATAATATGATCAAGCGTTGATTGCCATAAATAAATAACAAAGTCTTTAATGCATATAGGATATAATTTCAAACATCAATAACCCCAAGAATGATAATTGATTTATTTAGTCATTTTTACATTCACACTTATCACAAGTATTCTCAAAATAAGGTTGTCTATTAATACACCTCCAGTATAAATCTTGGTAAACGTATATCTCTGCATAAACTAAATGATAATTCATTGAGGTGGTTAGTCTTGGATCCCACCTCTTACCTCTTATAACTCCATTCTTACTATTTAAACTCTTATTTTTAAACATATAATTCTTGGAATATTAAAAATTTATTCAACTAGAAATAAAAGTTCATATATAACTGCAATTATATAATAAAGCATAAACATATCGTAATGCTGATTAATGCAAGAGTCTAGATCACAGTACAAAGCAGTACTCAACCATATTTGTGCTAATAAGACAATTTTTATTTTAAATTTAAATGACTACCGTGCTGTCTTTTATTTTATTTGCATACTTGCACATACAGTATTTTTATAAGCACCCACATTTTATTTGACTAATGCATATATCTATTACTATATTGTAGTTATTGTTCTCTTATGTTATTCTACCTAAATATTAAAATTATATAAAAACCTAAAGTATTATTACATGTTTTATTTAAAAGAAGACAATTTGTAGTGATAAATTCTTTTCTAAACAATACCATTTTTTTTATAAAAAAAAATTTCATTGTTGAATTAGAAGAAATAAAGATTTGGGTTTTAAACTTTCTTAAACTAAATTGGTGTAATACCAATGAAAGTTAGTACTTTTAAATCAGTTTTAACACAAATCCTTGCTTCTACAAAGACAGCATATATGTACATTTTAAATCATCAATGTTATATACAAGATTAACTCAGTAATATTAATTACAAAAATATATACATCCATGATATTAAAGATTCTTTTAAATAGTAAGTATAAATCATAAAAAGTTTTTTTTTTTTTAGCGAATAATTCAAGTAACTTACATTTGCATGAACAGTAAAATAGTTTATTGGCACAAATTCTTGCAGTAACTTCTTGCAAGGTTTATATAATTCATAACTTATAGTTTCCCTTGTTGATCTGAATATTTACATTATTGAGACAAAGCTAGTATGTCCAATTGTAAGTTTTTCTGTGTAAAATTTAATTTTTTTTGTGTGTGTATGTGCGTGGCTTACCATTTTGCTTATTAAAATTTCTTTTTTAATAAATACTTGCCAATTCATTGTAAATAGATTTTTTAGTTGTATTAGGAATTAAAACTTTTTTTTAGAAAAAACTTATTCAAGTTGCTAATATGAGTTCCAAATGCAGATTTTATGCAGTTGGTGGAGTTTCCAATTATGTTACACTATAGTGTCTAACGTACCATCTTTATATATGTTTTGTGATGTCACTTGTTTTTTTCTTATCAAACTTTGGATCAATTCATATTTACATTTAATTTAAAAAAAAGATTTACTTATTAATTAAATTTTCTTGCAGTATAAACTGTAAATTATAGATTTATCTACTTATTGGAAAAAAAAAAATCATCTCACAAAGTAACACAAAAATGCTATATAATATAATATAAATTTAATTATTTTATTTTATTTATTAAATTAAACTAAAAATGTAGAAGCTTTAATTATTATTTGTTTTTGTTTTCAATCTATTTTCTTAATTAATCTGTGGAATCTACTTATGTTTTTTTAAGTAATGTAACATTTAAATACAAGTATAGTAACATACTACATTCATTCAAACACTTTCCTGCAATTATATACTTAAATACATTCTTTTTTTCTTTTAATTTTAAATCTTTCAGCTACTAATAATCATATTAATTTACTATAATATTGAAAGATTATTTGTAAAATAATATGAAATATCTATTTCAGTATATATTAAATGGGAGTTATTATTTTATAAACACAATGTTAAATTAACTGTTTAAAGGCAGAAGGTTCTAAGCAACAGAATACTACAAGTAAGGAAAACACGTGAACATGACTGCTATTTTTAGCCATATCTATAATTTATTTCCAGCATAATAGCTTTAATGAGCTCTAGTTGCATGTTTTTGCAAATAGTTTGCTCACATAAAGATGAATAATATATGTAGTAAGGAAGAAAGAAGTAAAGATTATTTGAAATGAAAGCCAACAAAGCTAAAGAAAATAAGTGATCAGATTGCAGATAATTTAAAGATTATGGGAAGAAAGAGTTTATGTAAATTAATTCATGTTTGTATATAATTTATAACCCAGAAGAGTAGCTACTAGATTTTCTTTCAAAAATTATGATTCTCATTAAAAAAAATCTTATGTAATGAAAAGTGATTTTGAGAATATTTAGCTTAATTAATCTCATATCACCTATGAAGTAGTACTTAAGATCTTGAATTAAAGTTTTTCCAAGGGATTAGATATTTTTCTATCTGAAAATTAGTTTGTACTTTGAAATGGTACAAGAACAAGAGGTGAATAAGGAGTTATGAAATCTATCATTAAAACATAGAGAATGATAAGTTGGAAGGAAAAATTATCATTATTGAAGTATTGAAAAGATTAGTGAAAAAGATTTATTGAGAATAATTATAAAGAGAAATTGAATTGATGAGTCAGGGAGAAAATAAAAAATATGTTGGGAAGGGATTTAGAGAGTAAAAGGAGAGAGAAGTAAGAGAAGAAAGGAGTTAATGATTTAAAAGAAGTAGCTATAACTATTTGAATAGCACAAAAGTTTGTTTATTGTGTGGAATTTGTTTTTGAGAGATAATTAATGATTAAATCAGAAGCTAATTTTAGAAAAAAAAAACTCATTAATATCAGTCATAGTTAATAGATTTTTATTTTTTTTTTAGTTGTTCTATTTACCTTTGAGGATGTTCTGCAAAATACAAAACAAAATGTTGAATATTTTAAATTCTAGAATGAGAAGATCCATTAAAGAATATTGTGAAAACTATTTGAAATAAATTCATTGAACTTTGTAAGCATTTTATTGTCATCTGCAAAAAAGAAATTAGACCCATGTTCAGTAAAATAATACTCCAAATATTAGAATAAAAAATGATAATGCCCTGTCAGCCATTAATGACTATAGATATTCTAACTGCAGATATTTTATTTTTGATTTGTCATCATATTCTATTCAATGTGGTTGATATTAGAGTCATTTGCCAATTTCAATTGTTTTGTTTTCAATTTTAATTGTCTACAAACTTTTGGGACTCATTATGAGGTCATTTTTATAATAATTCAGAGCAACCTATGAAGTCTAATTTTTATAATTGATGCTCGTGTATTATGCTTCCCAGTAAACAGATTTCACGGATCCAAAAGTATTTATTTTAATTTTACATAGTAAATTCGGATTTTTTTTATTTGATACATATTTGCATTTACCAAAGTTGTGCAGATCATTAAAACATTAGATGCAAATTTTGAAAAAATTATCATTTTTTTCTTTGATTTTCTATTTGGAATTCTTTCACTTCCAAGATAAGTTGGAAGAATAACTATGAAATGCAATCATCTTCTATATTTTCTTGACAATTGAAAATACTCTGATAGACTTTTAGTCATATATTGATTTTTTTTTTTATTATTGTATTTAATTTTTAAGTAATTAGTAATCTTTTAGAGTGATCTCTCAATAAGATATAAATATATCTTTTGTACTAGAGATTATTTTCATTAAATTATGTTTATTAAATATTCGAATTTGAAGAATTATTTATATATTCATTATTAGCTACAATGAATTTAAAAATTACTTGGGGTTAAATTGCTCCTATTCAATCTCATTAAATGAATTAATTACAACTGCATGAATAAAACTCATAGATCCAAACTTAAACAAATATAGGACTTTTCTGGCAGATTGTTTTAAGAAGCTCAGTGAGTAATATTCTAACTAGCTAAAACTTGGAACCATGTGTAATAGATTGCTTAAATTTTAAATAGCTGTAAAAGATATATCTACTCAGGAAATAAGTTTTAAGAGATGGCAAAATTTGGGGAAAAGGACTAGCCATCATGACTCTTTCTCATTCCTGTTTCTGTTAGTTTTTGTTTCTTTTCCAAGCATTTGTTAATAACTAATTCAAGTTTTTTGCCTGTGCTGATACAATAAGAACTTCCTAATTGTCCATTTTTTTGATTATGAGATCTATAGGTAATACAACAAATATTGTGAGTAGACCAGTTATGATCAAGAATGGTAGGTCCATGTTTATCAAGTTCTTTAGACATTTTTTACTGGTCAGTTTGTGAATAAAACTTTTTTTTTTTTGCAAAGTCTGTATTATATCAATGGTCTCCGACCTTCCCTGTGATTACTTTTCTAGAAGAGATTATAGTGTAAATAACTGTAATTTTATCTTTACTCTAGATGATCAAGAAGTGACTGAAAACTTCTTAGTCTTTCATAGTTTTCCTAAGAAAACCATTAAGCATTCTAATTTAATTAGATTTCAATACTAAGTGAATTAAATCTGAAATTTATTATATGATCATTGTAATATATTAATAAATGTTTAAATATTTTAAACAGAAAAGTCTTACATTGGTTTAAATCTCTTTATTCTAGCTAAATGGAACTGTCTACACACAATTTCTCAGAGGTATGTGTTATAACTAATGTTAATGCTTTAACTTGGTGCAAACACATGGAATATTGTGAGCATAAATTACAGGAATCAGTTTTTATTTATTACTTTACATACTATCTTTTTACAAAAATTTTTTTTGTTTTGCAAATTGTACTATTAGTGAAATACCTTAAATAAAATTTGTTTATGAAATTAAAAATGTACATTTTTTTATTATTTCATTCATTCACTATGAGCTAAAAAAATTTTTTTTTTCTATTTTCATTAATCACAAAATTATTTTGATACTTGGAACACCTTTTCTTATATTATAAATAAATAACCCTCATGGGCAGAAGATATGTATATATGTATTTACATACATGCATTACTGATAATCTGACTTCCTTAATTCCTGAGCCTTTCTTAGTTAGGGAATAAGAATATTTCAACCATATACTTACACCTTCTCATTCATAAAACTTATATATCTTTAATCTCCCATATGCTATTGAAACTTTTAAACAAATCTTGGATGTCAATGAAACTATTTTAACATACTGTACTATAATCAAGGGAAAGGGATAGACTAACTTTTTGCCAACTACTTTTTCACAGAAATCTGTTTTAAGACTTAAAATTTAATGTCAGCAGCTTTAAAGATAAATTTCACCTATTACTATAAATAATTAAATAGAAACATGGATTTACAAGTATTTTCTTAATTTTTTTTTCTTTTTAATTTTTTGTATTTTTTTATTATTGTACTTTGTTTGATATTATTAAATAATAATGTTAAGTAAATAATTGCTAAAAGTTGCCATGTTATAGAGAGTTAATATTCTTCCTACATGTATATATGTAATAATATTTTTAAATAATGTATTAAATGTAAACAAAAAATAAAATGATTGTAATATAAAGCTCAAAGGATTCACATTTCATGCAGTTGCTGAATATGTAAAATTATAATTGGCCTATGCTGGATCAGATAATTTTAAAAAATTTCTTTTAATAAGTTTATTTAAAAAATTTAAATCATAAGTAATAGTTGCAAATAATATATAATAATTTAAAGTTGTTTATTAAATGTAAAGTAAAATAATTTTGAGAATCCTTGATACAAACTAATATATTCATGAAATTCAGTCTACTACCACTAAAATGGTTATTCTGTAATCAGACAAACTATTTTGGGTTAAATTGCAAGCCACCAATCAAAAGATGTTATGTATAGCAAGACATATTGTACATGTTTATTGTAGTTGTTGCTGTCACAATTACCTAGTTAAAAAAATTGCATAAACTAATGACAGGGAAAGATTCATTTATATCTGTAAATCCTTAGTACATTGTGACTTCTCCATATTCTAGATAATAATTGTCTATTGTGCCTAAGAAATAGTTATAACCAATCAAATTTCAGATTTAATGTATGATCCTTAATTGCAATTTATTTTATTGTAAACTGTTTCTCAATATAAAAATTTTAGACCACCACTATTCATATATTTTAAGAAAACATGTATAATAAGACAGTAATATTTCTATAGTACAATTTTCACTACACCATTCTCACACAATGGGTTTCTATATGGAGGGATATAATTTTCTATATATATATACTGAGCAATGTGTAAGAGATTGTGGTCTGGGCCAACTGATGAGTGCTGGTTCAGCATGAAATGTGCTTCTTGAGGATCATAGATCTTTTTCACATGTCTTTGGTCATATGTTTATGATTATATTCTTCCACAAAGTGTTAAAAACAGATAAAAAACAGTCCCTGAATGACTAATAAAAACTATTGATAATGAGAAATAATAGTTTGAAAATTTTACACTAGTCTAATGAATGATTAATAAAAATTATTAATAATGTGACAATAGTTTGAAAATTTTACACTGGAAAATAGTTTAGGAAATGCTAGATTGAAATCAGGGAATGAGCTGTAAATTTGAAATTTGTTTGCAGATATATATACTCATAAATTGTCCATCTTGGGCTCAGCTTGAAAAATTGCTTTAAAGTAGTAGCAGTTTACATTTTGAAAAATGTAACCTACATTATATGCCAAATGAATCCCACTGAAAACCTTATGTATTAATATTGTTTAAAATAAAATGAGAAACATTGATTTGTCAATCTAGAATGGGACTGGAAAATCCATCCATTTTAAAAGAAATGTTAATCTTTATTATTGAATTATAAAAAGAAAGCATTTTTTTTGTAAAAAATATATATTTCTCTAATGACATGCATTAGTTAGTGGCAAGTTATTTTATTTGTCATTTAGAGAAATATATTTTTAGCTAAACAAATACTTTTTTCTTATTGTTATGATTCAGTATGTTTTAAATGATATTGTTGAAATATGTCAATTTTTTTAAGGGTGGGAAGTAAACTTAGTTCCATTAATGACAAATATATGAAACCTTTGGGTTTCAGAAATCCATAACAGGCCTAATGTTATTCAAAGTTGTCAAAAAAAAAATAATATTGTACTCACAAAGTAACAATAAAATTATTCTTAATAACTTTCAATTATGAATAAAAATTAGTCTAATTGAAGTGAAAATATTAAAAAGAAAAACTATGCAATAAATAATCTACTATTACATTTACAAACAAAAACTGTGTAATTTTTTTCAATTAATTAATCAGATCAAATGTTTTTGACAAACTTCCTAAATGATAATAATAGAGGTAATATTTTTAATTGAATTCTTTTATTGATAAATTAATATACAAGAATAATAATAACTTTTAAACACATGAAATTAAAATCATAAAAAGAACCTTATAGTGTATTATTTTATGATTTGTCATCAGTTATTTTAATCCTATAAATTAAATGTTTTTGGCTTTTCCATCGATTTGTATGTTTACAGAGAAAAAATATATAACAATATATGAATTGAATTTTTCCTCTTTTTTTATGTGTATATAATATCTATTACCAATAGTGATTTTTTTTTTTTTTTTTTGCCTACACTAATTTATAATCCTAAGTATTTGAATTACATTAAATAATATCTTGGACTTTATTGGAAGTCCATTTATTTTTACACCAACTGTTATTATGCCATGGTTCTTCTAGGTTTTTACTTCTAATCTTAGAGAGCAAGCATAGGAAATGGTGATCATGTGATGAGAGAGGAATTTCTTGAATCAGTTTATTAAATGTTGACTGTAATACTAAAATCTCTTCAGTACTATTCAACTATTTACAAACTACTGTTGTTCACAGTTATTATTTTTTGTACATTTTCATTTTTATTAAGCTGTGCATGTAAGCTATTGGTTCTTACATTTATTTATTAATCATTCTAATCCTTTGCCACTTGTTTTTAAGTTGTGTACCTACATTATTTTGATTTTTCAGCTATACAGTCTCAGCATCTGAGTTGAGAAGTACAGAGGCCACCTTTTTTTTTTTTAAGTTATCATTGTTTATTCATTTTTAGCATATCCATATTTTGTATGTCTTTAGCAATTTTCTAAGTTTTTAAAATTATATATACTGAAATTTGATCTATCATTTTTCAAGGTGATGGATATATATGGGAAAACCTTATGTACCAAGAAGCCATTAAAAAAATTAATCAGTGTGTGTGACATTTGAGAACCAGAAATGACAAGTTGAATTTATAATTCTTGAGTCTGTCACTCTGTCATTGCAATAAACTGCATAGGGCATTATTAAAAGTTATAGATAAGAACAGTGTAATAAACTATAACTGAGATTTTAGAAGATTTTTTACATCTATTATGTGTATCATAATAATGTTTAAAAAAATGGAATTAATTATTACATATAGGACCACATATTTACAATTTACAAATTTTTATATTCATAATTTTTTTTTAATTTTATGAAAATATTACATGTTGGAGAATGGCAGGCTTTTTAAATTTTTGTTTGTTTTGTACAGACCTTACCTACTAATTCAAAGTATAATCTTTCCAGACTTGAAATATTTCATGGTTGTTTTCATTGCTACTGTGCACATAAAAGTTATGTTGTAGCTCCTTGCTGAAAATTTTTATTGTCTTCAGTGATTCATGCATTTCACTAATGTTCGGACAAGTTCAAATCATCTTCATCTTTTATTCAGTAAATATTGTATTTTACAGGAGTAAAACATCAGAAATAAAATATTAAAAAACCATCATACAAATGCAACAAAAAAGCACAGAAATTACTTATAATGAATTAGAGGCTGAAAAATGGATATTGTAATATCTGTTGCAATGCTGCATGACTCAATAACTATGGTGCCAAGTTATTAAAAAAAGTGGATTGAGAGCAAAATGCATATATATTTTAAAAAATTCATTTGTAAACTGATTATATCAATACCATGATTTGTCAGTGATCAACATGATAAAATGAGACTTTAAAAAATGATTGATTCTGGAAAAAATAACATTTATATGAAGAATAGTTTTGAAAGTGAAAAAAGCAGATGAAATATATGAAAAAATAAAGTGAATGGAAAGAATGCAAAAAAGTCTCACTGTATTGCATATTATATATTGAAACTTATGAGTTTCATGGCATGCAACAATATAGGAATATGTGTGCACATATATATATATATATATAAAGTTGAAAGAAAAAGTAAAAATAAACAATTTTTTTTTGTAGTTATTCTCTACAGTGTACTGAAATAACAATAAAGAATAAATAATTTTGAATTTAAATTTTTTTATTATAAATTAAACATTTAAAAAAGATCTAATTAATATTTTATTAATTCTTATTTTGAAATTAAAACAAGCATGTTTTTATGCTACAATGGATATCCTGGTAATTATAAAATTCCACTATCTATTTTAGAATTTTTTTTCTTTCAAATAATGCTTGTATAACATATTTTGATATAAAATTTCACAATGTTTCAAAGGATTAAAGTGAATTGAAAAGAGACATTAACTTTTTTTAATCAAGATAGGAAAAACATTTTTAAGTAATGTATTTTCCTCCCACTACCTGATTATAAAAGGGTTGAAAAAAGATTAGAGAGTAGTTCTGGGTAGTTCTTAAGCATTCCAAGATTTGGACAGATTATGAGAGAACTTTCATGAATAAATAATGGAAGACAAGGGACTGGATCTGGTTGCTACTGGTTTATGATGTTGGAGTTTGGATTCACCTAGGAACAAGACCCATATTTTCTGTGTTTTCCATAGCTGACATTGTACTAGATGCTTGCCTGAAGTCTATCCAGTTCTAAAGGAGATAACTGCATGCCAACAATTACCTGAATTGTACCTTTCATGATGATGACGATAAACCAGTCTACTATTTTAAAAAGGGTCAGCTTACCAAGAGAATTCATCAACTTGCTGAAGAATTAGTTTATACATATGTTAATTCATTTATATGCAGAGAATCACAAATAAGTGTGTATATGGTGATATACATAGAGAGAATGCTATTATTTTAAATCATTAAAAAAAGTTACATTTAAAATCTATAATTTAAAAGTAAATAATTTTTGCTTGAATTAAAAATCTAAAAGTAAAGAATTGATTCATAAACTCTAAAAATATTTCTAGATTGGAAAACAAAGAACTTTGCCAGAGTATTTTTTAAAATCATTTAATCCACAGTAACCAGTCAAATATGTGATATTATTTTAAAAAAAAAAAACTTTTATGAAGGGCCGTTAAAGAATTTAATAACTGTTTCATATTATTTATATATATATTCACACGTATGTGCTAATTTTATGTATATTGGAATTAATTGTGAAATATATATTTTTAATAATTTTATTATTTTGATAAATTAAAACATATGATATAAATATCAGTGTGCACATAGATTTCCATGTGCACACACATATATGTTAAATCGGTCATTACTTATGTATTGTAAAAAATGAATCTCATTTATAGATTTATGACAATTCAAATATGTTCATGAATTATTATACAATATGTCTGTGGGTTGATATATAGATGTTTTATGTAAACCCATTACGAGGTATTTGTAAATCAAAATGTGATAGCTTATTTTTTTATTATTATATGACAATTCTCATAAATTATACTGCACTTTTATGTGCTTATATCGATGTGTGTCGAGTAATATATGTAAAATTAATGTTTTTTCTGTTATATGACAATTCAAATGTTCATTTTATATTATACCACATGTCTGTGCACTAATATGTAAATCACAATGTAATAGCATTTGTTTTCTGTATATTAGTCAAAATCAGAAGCCTTAATTTATATCTGTATAGCTATATTCTGGACACCTTAATTTCATTTTTTTTATTAAATAAATTGATATTTCATTGTTGTGACAGGCACTCTAAGAGTAGCCATGCACAGGCCATAGTTAAAGCTATCACCACACAGGTATATAGATGTATAGTTTGTTAGCTAAATTATATTAAGTATGAAATTACATTTGCATACCATTGAATAAATAATAATGGCCTGTGTAGATATTTTACTTACACACAGGAGTAAATAAAGTATTATAAGAGTTATGATTTATAGTTCTGATATATGATTATTTTTTATTTTTAATTATTGGGAATTTTACCAACTTGCGTTTTTTAATTGTTTACATGCAAGAATATATGTATAGAAAAAGGGATCATCAAAATAGTTTAAATATTCTGCACATCTTTTTATGTTTATCTTTTTTTTTTTTTATTAATAAATTAATTAAAGCAAACACAAGTTGTTATTGTATGACCAATTTTTAATTTTCACTAATGGATTGAAGTGGTCATCCTGTACTTTGTATTTTATTTTAAAGACAAAAATATAAAGTAATTTAATGCCAATATTGGCAGAGAAAATCTAGAGCGATTTTATTTTAGATTTGTTGTTTTTATTTTTAATCTTTTGTAACAGATAGCGAAAAACCTTTTCCATTATTTTTAAAATTAGAAAATTGATGTACATGGAACTCCTTGATAAAGTAAAGTGGATCTGAGTGCAAATTAGAGAGGATAAAGAAAAAAAGGTGTAAAAAGCTGTACCAATTGTTACAATCAATTAGCCAATAGTGATAGGGGGATACTCAATTTGTGTTGTATTCAGGGTGCTGGTTGGGTGGTCTCTTCTCTCATATATTTTGTTCACCTTCCTACTGTTCGTTTTTGGACTAATGTGAGTTGTGTTGTGAAATATTCAGGCAATCCAGTGAGGGCTGAACTGGGAGAAATATTATAGGCAGTACAACATATAGAACTTTATGAAAGGAGGGAGAACTGCTACGAGCTTCAAATTTTAGTTCCTTCAGAGTGATGAGATTGATCCTTCGGTAGACACCACCATTTTTGGTTTAAATATGGAAATACCTAAATTGATCCTTAAGATGCCAATGGACTAAACTCCCCACATCAATGTACCTGCCTACCTCCTTATACTCCACTGTCATGCAGCCACCAATGCCAGATGATGATGAACACCTCAACGCCTACATTCTGCGGATAAGAAGGGAAATTCTCACTGCCTTGTTGCCATGTTTTATAGCACACTCAAAAGTTTTGAAGTCTGGAGATGGCTAATAATGAAAAAACCAAAAAGAAGCCGGATGGTTTTTTTTGTTGTTGTTTTATTTTATTATTGTTAGTATGTCTGATGCCATGAATTTTATTCATTTATATTGTAATGATCAGGATGTGTTCTCAACAGCAAAATCATTATTAGGGTGACTTCAACCATCACTACTCGAGTATTCCAACCCATATACTATTTCATTTTTTTGTAGGCTCGGTGATCAGGGAGAGATAGAGACTCTTAAAATTAGTTTACAAATATATGACTTCCCTGTGGCAAATAAGACAGCCAATGCAATGTATACATAAAAAACACACACTTTATTAGTATTTAAAGTTAGAAACAAATAAACAAAAGAAATGAATACCACTTAATTTGGTTGCTAAACTTATAAGATAGTGGGAATTACATTAATTAGTGAATACATGTGTCAAGAATTTCAAAATATAACATATATATAAGGAACTGCACGACATTTAATTCATGGTTGCATATATGCAAAGAATTTTAATATACAAATATATATTTTTGATGGTAGATTTGATGATCTCTAGAACAGATTTCACTTAAGCAGGTACATGGTTAAATAGATGATCGCATAGCTCATAATAATAACCAATAAATGTTGAAATATCAGGCTTTAATATACACAAGGAAGGTAGTACTGAGTTGCTAAAGTAATAAACAAATAATGAGGTAGACTGAAATATGATCGCCTCCACGATATCATATCCAAGTCTTATAATAAGGCATTGATGGGAATATATTCACTTTTGGGAAGTTAAATGGGTCATGGAATGAAGGAATGAACATCTTCATATAACCCTTAATAACTCATTAACAGGAAGAAATGATCCATTGCACTGATAACAAAAAATAAGACTCTCTGGGTCTGAAAAATGAAAGGAATGTTCTGCATTCTCGGGGAACTTATTTAGAATGAACTCCGTCAAATTTTCCAAAGCAGGAATATACACCTGCTGAGAATGCAATGATGAAATTAGACAACCCAGTAATGGTATATTTATGTAAAATAATAAATATTTGGATCTAAATCAGTATAAAATAAAATGTGGTCATATCATAGGTTTATAATATGCGGAGATCTATTATATGAGGCTAAATCAAGGTCTATGCAGTTATTTTATATAATAAATTTTTTTTATGAAGAAATTACTCCCTGCTTAATTAGAAAGGCACCTGATAGGTTTTACATATATAAGGAATTGCCTAACTGTTGATAACATATTAAATTGAATTGATAGTTTTAGAGGATAAACTATCATACAATATACATATACTCCTGGGTCTCGTTTTATGCGGATTATTTTAATGCGATTTTGAAGTTATGCGATTCTTTTTTTTTTTAATACCTTTCATATTTCATTATATTTATTAGATATCAAGAAATTTAAATTATTAATAACTTATTTTGACTTGAAATACTTTTTTTTTTTTCAAAAATATAACGTTATATTAGCAGTATATGTCCTGAAGCTGTATTTAGAATCTTAGCTTCTGTGTACATAACCTATTTATACTAATGAGTAAATAATAATAATAGATTATACTTACGTATAAAAATATAGCAATAAATATTCAAAAATTTTAAACTTTTAAAACGTATTTTGTTAGATATAACAAAAATAATTTTTTAGATTGTTAAAATAAATAATGAAGATTTTATTGATTTTTAAACTGAAAATAATCTTTCTAATGATAATGTATAATCTTTTTGTTTTGATTGCAATCTCATTTTTTTAAATATAGAAACAGAAAACCATTAACACAGCACAAAACTGAAAGTGGCACTAGTTGTACATCATATCACGAATCTGATTTTTATCAGTTCACAAACAAACACATATTGTCAAATAGTGGTAATGATTAAAATATGTATGAAAAAATGTAAAATTAAATATTGTAGTTAATAAAAAAAGTTTGTCTTGTATTAATTTTTTTCAAATATTTGAAATTTTTTATTAGTCATACTTTATTTCTTTATTTTTTAATGCAAATTTTAAAGTAACTTTTCCTTGTTGTTTTGCTTTTATATGATTTCGGAAAATTACTGGAACATATTCCCCATTTTTCAATGTACGTTAAGTCTATTTTTGTGCGATTTCTTTTGTGCGCGTTTTCTGAGAAACCTATCTATCACATAAAATGAGACCCAGGTGTATATATATTGTAGCCCTCCCCCAACACCAATCCTACATCTCCTATGAATAAATACCCGGGGCACCAATTCTATTGACTATAGAATAAACTAATCAATTGACTCACTTTGAGTCACTATTGAGACTCTTAGAATAATGTCCAACTATAGCTTAGATCAGTAGGGAGGGGGGCATAGAGTTCCATAATATGTAAAATGCAAATAAAATACAAGAGGAAATATTATAAATCAATAAGAATAAAATATCTATTTGGTTTTGCAATAAATAAATAATTAAAATTGATAAAGTTCCATCCATCCAAACTAATAAATTACAGTTCAAGTTTACCTCCTCCCGTAGTCTAAATGCACTTATCAACTTTTACTATATAATAAGTTCAAATTAAATGAAACGAAGATATAACACTAATTAACTTTTACTGTATAATGAGTTTAAATTAAATGAAACAAAGATATAGTACTAATTAACTTTTACTGTATAATAAGTTTAAATTATATGAAAAGATCTAGCACTAGTCAACTTTTACTGTATAATGAGTTTAAATTAAATGAAGCAAAGAAAGATATAGCACTAATCAACTTTATGATAACTTTAAATTAAATGAAACAAAGGTATAGCATTATTTAACTTTTACTGTACAATAAATTTAAATTATATGAAACAAAGTTATAGCATTACTCAACTTTTACTGTATAATGAGTTTAAATTAAATGAAACAAATATATAGCACTAATCAACTTTTATTATATAATAAGTTAAAATTAAATGACTAAATTAATGTTTATTTGGAATCAATAAGGGAATACCTCAGGGATTTTATTACATAACTTATTTAAAAATTCATACTATTTAATAGCTACCAATTACCACCATAAAAGGTAACTACATAAAATTGAGTATTGTTCTAATGGAATAGTAGTTACACAACAAAAGAAAGAAATAGGGTACCTTTTTATTTCAAATCATCTAAATAATAACTAAGTACATAAACTTCCTCAGAAGTTCATCAAATAATTAGGCATTTCATATAATGTTTGGATCGAGAAAATAATATCAGATCTGAACATGTTCATTATTCAATTCATGAAATAGTGCATTTACATCATATTGGCTATGTGGGTGTGGAAACTAAAAATACAAATGCATGTAAAAGAATAACTCCCAACAAAGTTTTTAATAAATAAAGCATTTATTACATTATGTAATCAAAATAAACATTTTATACTTTTACTTCACACATATACTTGTTATTAGCTAATTCTAATATGCTTTACTAAATATTTATTAACAAATTAACACTGGAGGAATTAAACATTAAAAGAAACATCTTTATGCCATCAGTCAATTCTAATATTTTGTGTCAACCAAACCAACACTGGGGTAATTAAACAATGCAATATGGATCTAAACATGATTTAGAAAAGTCACATTATCCTTTATAAGTCAATTGAACAATTCTATTAACAAGCTACACTTTTTCCCCCCTTTTTGTTTACTCGTTCAAGATGAAGATGAATCATTCTGAGGATTTGATGATTTGAAATTTAAAATAAATTAGTATGATATGATTTGAAATATTTACCCAAAACTTACAAATCCAGTAATGGATCTCTTCCATATCTTCAGAATCAATAGTATTTCATACATACTTCTGTATAATGCAACCTGTTATAATATAATTAACACAGCTACATTCCATCTGTTTGGTTATGGAATTAAGAGATAAAATATAATACGGATGATGCCATAGACCAACCAATGACTTTAGCACTACTGCTTTAGATGTTCCATAAAAGAGATTAATCCTATATTTTATTTTAATTGACAAATCACATTACACATAGCTATGAATATACAATGGAAAAAATTCCAAAATGGACACGAGGGATGAGGAGACCTTAATTCTAATAATCTAAACAATAAAATATAGTGACTCCCTAACCTTACTCAGAGGTTCAATATTGGTGTGGACTCGGCCATATCACCGAAAACAAGGGAAACACTGCTTCACTTCATATAATATAATCATAGTGCACAAATACTTAATCTAGGAAATATACCACTCATAATAAGTATTTAAATAAACTAAGGGAGAGTTCTATCAATCCATGACAATATAATATATATCCTTAACGAGTTCTTTCCTCATAGCTACTTAACACATTTCATTCTAAACATTAAAAAAAAAATTAATTCTTAGATAAATTCCTAATTCTTTCACCTCCTTTGGCATATTAAATCATCCGAAACTGATTAGAAAAATACAAGTCAAGCGACTATAAATTTAACAATTATATAAATGAATCACACAAAACAAGCACATATATGTATAAAGATGCACAAAATAATTTTAAATCATATTCAATACATAGCTATTATACCAACATTAACTAATAAATCGAAAATAAATCTCTAATTCATGATGAATTATAAATGCTTCAAATTTGAAGTATAATTATTAAATAGATTTCATCATCTGTGACAACACAAAGATAAAACAACAATGTGTGTATTTAATATTAACTAATAAATTGAAATAAAATTTTAATTTATGATGAACTATAAATGTTTTAAATTTGATATAATTATTATTAAATAGACCTTATCATTTCTCACAGCACAAAGATAAAATAATACTTTTTATGCACTCCTTTTTAACATAAGCATATAGAATACATGTATATAAAAAAAATTACATCAAAATAACGATCAATTACCCAGGATAATACTTTTTGTATGATATGTATCCGAGACGATCTTGGAGCAAAAGAAAATAATAAAAAAACAGAAAGACAAATTGATCTACCATACACTAACAACAAAAGAAATTATTAAATCTTCTTTAGCTGGAAAATAAAAGTCCATTTGTACAGTCTGTAAATAATGCCTCTTAGATATATATACAAAGATAATAACTACAAATGAATAGATGTTAGTAGACATATAGACATTCCCACAGGATGTACAATATGCATTATTGGATCCAATTGAAGAGCAGATTCCAAAGGTCTTGGCTAATTGGAATTGCTGATAATATAGCATGCAAAGTATTTAATATATTTTCTCTTCATAATGACATTATGTTTACTGCTGCAGATTTCTAGTAATATTTTATCGTTTAATTGGTGGTTTTGCTGTTTTATAACTCCAATCAGTCTTGCAAATTTCAAAAGAAGCATTAGCTTTCCACCAATTAACATTGGCTATAATTACATTTATCAAGGAATTCATAATACTTTATCAAAGGCCATCCATTAGGCGATTAATTAGTTAATTTATGGTATTCACTTGATTCTACATAATTCCTTAAATGACAATACATTTTGGTGATAGATTAAGTATAAACGAGAGAACAATGAAAAAATGTATACATTTAATATTCATGCTTTTCTACTCACATTATGTTATATGCACATAAGCCACGCATTCAATTCCTTAACCCTATAAGATATAAATGGTTAGATATAATTCTCATCCACTAATAATAATTTATGGCATGTTATACTAAGTTAGACACACACACATCCTTTCATTTGTGTTTTACCTTTATAGGCAGAAGAATTTTTTTTTTAATTTAAGAGTTTATGAAATGTTTTGTTAAAGAGTTCAGCTTATCTTTTCCCATAAAATAGCAAAATTCATGCAATTCCATTTTTTCCTTAATACTAAAGATTAAAGTTAGGTAAGTTAAACTTGAGTTATAGACTCACGTATGCATTTTAAACGACTATATTAAATCTAAAGTTATTTAATTGAAAACTAGTTGATTACATTCTCATCTTTTTCTTTATATTCCAAAAAAAAATTTTTTTAACTAGTTTCATACAAAAAATACTTAAAGAAAAGTCGTACTTTTGAATTTAAATTGTATATTAACCACCTGATTTGGGTGAAGAACCACATAGAGAGAGAATTGTAATCAAGCAGATTACTTTCTTGTCTATTCTCTTTTTGTTATCAATTATTGCTTAGATATCCATTTCTCCTACCAATCAAGAGGTTACTCCCCCCAAAGGTCAACTTCAAGAAGGTCAATCCCACCCTTTGCACTGAGATAATTTGCTGAAAATATTCAATAACTTTTTATCTTGAAAAAGAAAAAAAATCATTCTTTTAATTCTCTACATTTTTAGAATAATAAAATAAAAATAATTATTTAGCAAGTGAAGTGATTGATAGTGTATCCGGTCGGCCTAACAATCCACCGATTCATTAATCATTTAGAATGTGTTTAAATTGGTTATCAAAGATATTTATTATAAATTTAAATTTTTCACTGTAAAACATTTTGTATCATATCCAAATACATGAGTGAAAGATGAAGTAAGATGGCACCAACATACATGCCGCACTATAACTACTAAACCAATCTGATCAAAATAGAAACCTATATGACAACTGTACTAACTATGCTGTGCACTGGAGCATCAATGAGCAAATAAACTAGAAAATCACTAAACAAATATCTTACAGATAACAAATCTGTATCAACTCAACCTATACACTAACAGTTTCTGTGACAAGGTACCCCCTTTCTATCATTAAATACTCATCAAAGAAATACTAAATGTTTTAAATAATACCTGTAAGTGATGTTCTAAGCAAGATCTTGAATTATTAATGAATTTTTTTTAAATTTCATGCTATTTCACTTTTTTTTAGTTAAACGCAATTAGTTATTACTGATGCAGTGCTATCTACTTAAAATTTGTTTCTTGTGCCTATTCATGTCAAAAGAAATGAAGTTTTAACTTTCAACTTCCAACATTCAATTTTATTTTAACACTATAGATTGTTTATAAATCACCTTTGTGCAGCATACATATATACTTGTCCCTTCTAAAAGAAAATTTGTTTTAAACATCTTAGCAGTCTATCTTAATTTTTATTTTGAAAGTTTTATATAAAGCATTATAATTGTGTTATATGGCTAAATGACATTTTCAAAAAACCGAATTAAATAAAGCTTAAAATCGCAAACAAAACAAATTAGAATCAGTGAGGATGGATTTAAATATCTTGTTTTTATTTAATTATGGGATTTTTCTTTAATGTCAAATCTTTTAATTGTTGAAATATTTTACTAAATTTATCTCCATGGGAATTCTTAAATAATTAGTAAATTTAAGAAAGATCAAGTATTACAAATCTATCTTTCTTAATATGTATAATTAGTTAAGTGTGTGTTATACTACAATAAGAAAGCATTTTAATAATACAAGAAGAATATATAGTGCTAGAAGAAAACACTTTAAAGAACAGTTAACAAATTGTGGAAACAAAGAAAGTAAAATATTAAAGAGGCTTTAATCATTTACTGGTAAATTGAAATTTATAGACTAAATTATTTTACCAGACCTTCACGGAGGATTTTGACAAACAGTAGAATTGGCTAGCTGTTCACTCAGT
This sequence comes from Epiperipatus broadwayi, assembly GCA_028023455.1. NCBI lineage: Eukaryota > Metazoa > Onychophora > Udeonychophora > Euonychophora > Peripatidae > Epiperipatus > Epiperipatus broadwayi. Next base: position 4,897,796 of record JAQFVV010006267.1, read on the forward strand.
AGCATTATATACTGGGTGCCTTCTCTTGATAGCAGTAGCATAGTACATCAGAAATTTGGATCAATTGTAAGCAGGGACTATAACAGCATCGCTTGCTATAGTACTAGGGAAGTCGATACTCAGTTTCCTGGAAATGGTCAGAGAAATTGCAGTGGTCTACTCACTAGTCATAACATGACAATTTAACAGTCTAAAAAAATTTTTACAAGAAGTTTACAATAATAATATTTTTTTCCCCATATATATATACCTCTCAAAAACAAAGGCATCTGAATGTTTCCAAATTGATTGATTAATTAATTTCAAAAGGAAAATTATTTTTTTACCATTTAAAAAATCTTGCTGATCACAATCTCGATACAGTTTAATTTAATTTTTTTTACTAATTGCATTTCTCAATTAAATTCCGAATGACTGATTTTATCTAATCTCCACAGTAAATATACATTTCTTGTCACCTTTTCCCCTAAAATAATTACAAAATTAGAATTTAATTTATATATTCTTTTATCATCAATTGATTTTAATTATTTACATTTTTTTTCACTGACTTGAAACCCCCATTACTATAACATTAAATTCCGTAACTAAATTAAATTTCATAATAGAACTAAATTTCTTTTACACATTTTTTTTAAAAAAAATACCTTAGAATTACAACTTAAAGACAATAATATGTACACATGAAGCACATATATACATATGAATGTATATATACATGACTGCTTCATATCCCCAAAGGTAATGCAGACAAAAAAGGAAAAATCCTTTGCCTATATAATCAATTATTAAACTGAAATAATTTTAGTGTATATATATATATAGGGTTTAGTAAATGATTACATAGATTAACACAGTATTGAGAAAATTCCAAAATAGATTATTTAGTTTATCTGAAAGCAAAAAAAAAGTTCTATGTTTTCTTCATTCTTAGTTCGAGAGATCTGCTTGGTACGGTTTGAGACATCTGGAGTTGTATTTCCTTTTATACCTCGGTTCCCTTACAGGATAAAAGATTCTCTGTATTTTTTCTTATAATAACTGGGTCATCATAGAGTGGAAATTAACTTTATATTTATGCTTGCTCCTCATATTCTGGTTCACCTCTTCATTTTCTGATTTGACTTCTTTTTTTTTATCTTCCTCATCTTCAGGTGAAAGAAGAGCTCTTTTAAGTTTTCTAGACAAGTTATATTTCTTAAATGCATGCAGCTGCTATCTTCTCTGTTTAACTATGCTGCAAGTTCTGTTTGATGTTTCTTGTGTTTTGCTTCCACGGACATTTCATTCCATAACTCATTCTCAGGTATAGTTTCAATTTTAAGTTTACTTTGAATAAATCCAGATCGGTTATATTCATTTTTCTTTCTTATATTACTATCTCCAAAGCATCTATCATTCTTTTTATATGGATGATCTTTGTCCAAATTTTCTGTTATTATAAAAGACATAACTATGGTAGTATATGTTGGTAAAAGACAACAATACATTATGCAAACACATTTGTCATTGTTATACTATATAGTAAATTGTGTTTCTTGACAAATGATTAAGATTGTCACATTATAAGCCATCTTTTTGAAAAGTGCTCCCAAACATATTTAGCAGTGAACTTGAACATTTTTGTAAATTATTAGTTGCTACAGATGTAATTTCATTTAGGACAGAAATCTTATTTTTTTCTGGATATGGAAAGCTTACTCTTTCAAAATCTGATATAATAGTAATAATAAAAAGTCAGATGTCACACTTACAAATATGTAAAATTAAGATCATGCTAATGAGCTCTAAGCAAGCTTTTTTTTTATTTTTGATAAATGCTACTACAAGAAAAGGCATTCAAATCATTTTTATCTTGGATTGTCCCCATTCCCAGACCGGTTTCGACCTATGGGTCTCTTCAGTGAGGAGTTGGGACATTAGATTCAAAAAACCAACTCAAGCAAAGCATTTATCTAAAAGTTAATTGTTAGAAGATGATCTGAAACTTTTAGACATCTACATGTCTTTAAAGTCAGCTCTCCAACTGAAAAAATCATATGGGCCTGAACTTCATTCAGATACTTTATATATTAGTAGGCTTAGCCATTTAATTTAGCCAAAGCCCCAGCAGTAAAATAATAATAGTAATAATAAAAAGTCAGATGTCATATGACTTATATATAGCTTGCACTTACAAATATGTAAAATTAAAATCTCATAGAATATTTTCCATTAGATTGCTTTCTTGAAGTAAATTTCTTTTATTTAAAACATCTTCATCTAGACTAAAATTAACTGCTTTATTGTCATTTATATTTGAATATTATTTTTAACAATAATTATTTCTCAAACTTCTTTTGAATCACTATTACTTATTTCTGATATATTCATGTTATGTTTAGAATGAGTTTCATTAATTGCAGACTCCACTTCAAAACCAGGTAACTAAGTAGATAAGCATGTTGTTCATGACCATAATAAATAGTTTCAACTTTTTGCCCTTACAGCAGCTCAAAATTTCATCAAATTCACTATCATGATGATTCCCATCTTCAATTCTGGAAACTGATTCTCAACTTTGTTCTTCAAATGTTCTATCATCTTCCTTAATGTGACTTTGTACTGAAGATGACACAAATGGGGTTGCTCATGGGTAAAACTCTGTCTCTACAGAATAATCAGCTCACCTTCTCTTTACACTAAAATCTATTTCAATCGATAATTCTGTTTCATGCGGTGTGTCTTCTAAGGAGGTTTCTTCCTCATCATCGTGCTTGTGCTTTTCCCTCTGATTCCAAACTGCTTGGTCATCTTGAACCTGTTTTCTGGATTGATGTATGAACTGTGCTTGCCTCTTGATGACATCATAGATAAATCACATGAGTCTCTTCTTCATTTGTTCTGATATTTTTTCATTTCTACCATTGTTTCTGATTGCCTTGTCATTTGTTCCAATACTCTGCCCGATTTTTTTTTGTGTATGATGACCTGATCCTGAGGATAAATGACTTTATCAGGTTCTTTAAAAATAATTTCTGAACTTTATGTTTGAAATGAGTGTTCTCCTAGCTGTCCACTAATATCAGCTTCCATGTCCTTTGATTCAATATAATCTTCTAACTCTTCATTTGTATCAACTTCAATAATCTTTGATTCAATATCTTCCAGCTCTTCATCAATTTCAGCTTCAGTGTCCTTTGATTCACTATCTGCATTAATATCCATTTCCATGTTTTTCTATTAATTTATTTTTATTTTTTTAAAAAATTGTCCATTTCTGTGAACCATATTCCAGTGAAGCGATTGTTAATAGAGTCACCTGTTTTCCTATATTTCGAAAATCCTGCATTGCTGACATACTGTAAGTTTCACCTACATTGAAAAATCCAATTCCACTAGTAAAAAAAGTTTCTGTTCTTTTTTATTTTTTACATAAATATAAGTTAAGCCCCTAATATGGTTGAAAAATGTTTTCTCTTTTTTTGCTTTACCCTCATACAAATATAAAGTACTGGTGTTCAAAATGCCAAAACAAAATCATATTAAAAGTATAATTATAATTTTCTTTTTATTATTAAATTTGAGTAATTTAATGTCAGGGGTTCATTGTTTAAGTTCAAGCCCATGTTGGCAGTGCCATGCTCAAAAAAAATATGTATGTAGAGGTCAGAATGTGCCAACAGCAAATTCACCACCACAATTTATTCCAGCCTACATACTACTTCATTTTTTTTAGACTTAATGATCAGAGAGAGGTAGAGACTTAAAATTAGATTACAAATATATGACTTCCCTGTGTTGCAAACAAGATCCCCAATGCAATGTATATATAAGTTACAAACACTTTATTTGTATTTATGGTTACAAACAAATAAACAAAATAAATGACTACTACTTAATTTGGTTGCTAGACTTAGAAGATAGTGGGAATCACATTAATTAGTGAGTGTTATGTGTCAAGAATTTCAAAATATAACATATATAAGGGACTGCATGACATTTAATTTGTCATTGCATATATGCAAAAAATTTTAATACACAAATATTTTGGATGGTATATTTGATGATCTCTAGGGCAGATATCCCCTAAGCAGGTATCGGATTCTAAGTAAAGAAAGTAGAAAATTTAAATAGATGATTGCATAGCTCTCATGATCATTATCAATAAATGCTGAAATATCAGGCTTTAATATACACAAGGAAGGCAGAACTGAGTTGCTAAAGTAATAAACAAATAATGAGATAGCCTTGAATATGATCGCTTTCGCTTTGTCATATCCAATTCTTATAATAAGGCAATGACGGGAATGTATTTACTTTTGCGAAGGTAAATGGGTCATGAAATGAAAGAATGGGTGTCTTCATATAACCCTTAATAACTAATTAACAGGCAGGAACAATCCACTACACTGGTAACAAGAAATAATAAGAGCCAATGGGTCTGGAAAATGAAAGAAAAGTTCTGCATTGCCGTGGAACTTATTTAGAATGAACTTCAAATTAAATTTTCTGAAGCAGGGATATATGCCTGCTGAGAATGCAATGGAATTAGACAAAATCTCTATAAAATGTGAAATCATAATGTCATAAGTTTATAATATGCAGGCATCTATTATATGAGGCTAAATCAAGGCCTATGCAGTTATTTTATATAATAAAATTTTTTATAAAGAAATTCCCTGCTTAATTAGGGATCCGCCTTATAGGTCTTACATATATAAGGAACTATTGATATGATAGCCGAACAGTTGATAATATATTAAATTGAATTAACAGTTTTAGAGAATAATATCATACAGTTCATGTACATATATGTGTGTGTGTGTGTCAAAGGAAAAAGAAATGAAGTTTTAACTTTCAACTTCGAACATTAAATTTTATTTTAAAATTGTAGGTTGTTTAAAATCACCTGTACGCAGCATACTGAAGCAATCGATGTCTAATCATCATCGATGCTTCATGTTTCACCATCTATACTAACTTCCTAGGGGTCAGCAATCCAGACTTGTGTATCTCGGGCAGGATTGGATTCGAGGTACTTTTGCTTAGGATTTGAATCTTGTTAAGTGAGCATACTATTTTGACCGGTACAGTGGATTTTTTTTTCCTTTAAATATATTTACGCTCTATCTTAAATTTTATTTTGAAAGTTTTATATAAACCATTGTAATTGCGTGAATGGCTACATGACATTTTGAAAGCTGATTTTAAATAGACAAGTTTAAAATCGCAAATAATAAATTAGAATCAATGAGGAGGGATTTAAATATCTTTTTTTTTTTTAATTATGGGACTTTTCTTGAGATAATGTTAAATATTTTATTAAATTTACCTCTGTCTGATTCTTAAATAATAAGTCTAGCAAATTTAAGAAAGATTGAGTATTACAAAAGTTAATCTTCTTTAATATGTACAATTAAGTGTGCATTATAGAACAATAAGAAAACATTTTAATAATACAATACGAATATTTATATAATACTAGAAGAAAACACACTTTAAAGAACGGTTAATAAATAGATTGTGGAAGCAAAGAAAATAGAATATTAAAGAGGTTTTAATCATTTACTTGTAAATTGAAATTTATAGAGTTAAATTATTTTACCAGACCTTCGCAAAGGATTTTGACATACACTAGAATTGGCTAGCCGGTCACTCGGTAGCATTATATATTGGGTGCTTTCTCTTGATAGCAATGGCATAGTATGTCAGCAATTTGGATTATCAATTGTAAACAAGTTTAATGGCATCTTATGCTATAGTACCAGGGGAGTTCATACTCAGCTTTATGGAAATGGCCAGAGAAATTGTGCGGCCTACTCACAAGTCATAGCGTGACATAATTTAACAACATAAAAAAAAAACTTTGCAAGAAATTTAATATTTTTTATCTTTCCCCTATCTATATACCTCTCAAAAACAAAGGCATCTGGATGTTTCCAAATTGATTAATTTCAAAAGAGAAAATTATTTTCTCTACTATCTAAAAAATCTTGCTGATTGCAATCTCAATCTAGTTTAATATTAAAAAAATTTCTAGTTGAATTTCTTAATTAAATTCCAAATGTTCTTATTTTATCTAATCTACACAGTAAATATACATTTCTTGTCACCCTTTTCCTAAAATAATTACAAAATTAGAATTTAATTTATACATTTTTTTATCCTCAATTGATCTTAATTGTTTATATTTTCTTTGCTGACTTGCAACCCCCATTACTATAATATTAGATTACATAACAAAATTAAATTTCATAATAGAACTAAATTTATACATTATTTTTTTGAAAATGCCTTAGAATTGCAACTTAAAGTCAACAATATGTACACATGAAGCATGTATATATATGACCTTTTCACTATATTTATATTTTTCTTGTAATACATATATCTATCTTATCTAGTTTCTCTCTAAAATATTTTGAGTTAAATACCTTGAATGATTTTCCCACAATAATTTTTGGGAAAGCTTGATGTGCATATATATATATGTTGTTTGTATGTTTTTAACACAGATATACCTATTCTCTCCATTGTTTAAAAAAGGAAATTTATATTTCTTGAAATTTTTTTTTTTTTGTTATTGTTTGTGTTTATATGCACATCAAACTCAGACCACATTATTCAGTAGTACTTAGATGAAGAAAATAAGGGGGGGGGTCCATAGTGAAATTAAATCAGTTTACTTTTTTTAATCATAACACTTATTTTAACAAAATGTGTTTTATTCATGTGTAGAAATGGTAGTGGGTTATTAGGGGGAAATAAATATTCTTTTAAATTATTCAGGTGCAGGTGTTACATCTTATTTCTCCAACAAAATTATACATATTTTTTAAATAATATTATAATCCATTATGTACCTGAGATCTGAAGTTGACTGAAGAAAAACCTATGGATGATACTTTATCGGGGTTATTAAAAGTTTGTTATCATGCTAATATCTGCTTTAGGATTTTCTGTTTTTATTTTGTTTGTTGCATTAGTGATGGTATATCCTTTCTGGAGAGGATTTTCTCTCTCCAAAAGTGGTGGGTAAAGGCAAGGGTAAAGTTTCTTTCAAATATATGCCGTGGCCAATCTTAGGATATTAATTCATATGGCAATAGAGTTTGATAAGGGAGAGATCAGGAAATATAACCAGCTTTGGTTTGATCTGTCACATTTAAACTTTGACTAAATAGTTTTAAGTCATTAATTTTGAAGTTTATTATGATACCGTAATTTGATGCACGACATTAACCTTAGGTTTAATTTTTGTGCGCGTTGTGTAAATTTTACAGGGTAGCTATCGATCGGTACATCTGTTAAAATTATTCCAGTGAACTTACTCAATCCAAAAAATATAAATTATTATATGTTGTATTATATCTCTTGTTCACAATAACAGTTATAGAGTTTGTCTTCTCTGAACTAGATTCGTGCATGTTAGTGTTTATTGGCATTCAGTTGATGATGGATGATTCTGGACTGTCGCCAAGCGGATATCCTTTAAAGTCCATGCAATACATTTATTTAGTTTAGTATTTATTTAGAAATTAATTTATAGTTGCCAGTACATTAGTGGTGTTAATTGGTTAGATCATTGATGATGATCAGCATGTTTTAATATCCCACCATTGTTATTTTTATTGTTATATCTAATGGATTACCACTTAAGTTTGTGCATCCAAATTAATGTTTGAATAATCTTTCCCAAGCTGACTTGGACTAAATAATTAGCCTGATCTATAGTAGACCCATTTTAAATCCAGTCACTAGATTGACTGTTGATTTACTTTTATTATTAATCATTCATGATAATGAATGAGAATTACCTTCGGGTAATGCTGGTGATCTTTTATATTAAATTTTATTTATTTGGGGATGATGATGGATTCCCGTCTTATTATTATACCCTAAAATGGTGTACTGTTACAAATATTCACCCAATTGTGGGACATTGTAACCACAGATTCTCTTTGTATTAGTTCCTAATTTCTATACTATAGCAATATATATATATTTATTTTTGTCAATCACTAAGTAAAGATATTATATTTTAAAGATAAACAATGTTTGTTTAACTTCATATCACTGCTTTATAAGTCCTGCACACTTTATGTATAATTGTGTTAAATATGAGTGAAAGAAAATGCCTTAATTTACTTAATGGTAAGGATCCAGACTCTAATGTGCTGTTATTGTGAAATATTATTATATATAAAAGAAAATGTGATAGAATTATGTAGGTGTTCCCTTATTTGTAGAGACTACAGAAACATTCTAAATTTGTCAAATCATTCCACAATGTATAGTAATTCAGTTTTGCAACATAAAAAAAAAAGGAGAAAAATGTTGCATTTATTAGCACCAAACTAATGTTGCTTTTCTGTTCTATTATTCGAAATTGAACAACAATTCAATTTAACAGCACATAAAAAGATATCTTTCTTGTAATCATTAGCTTCAAAATAAATTTTATTAATAGTAAAATTGGTAATTATATAATATTTGTTATTTTCAATATTCTTAGAAATATGTTTCAAGTAATATGTTTTATAAAAACATTTTCAATATGATAATGCTCTGAAAATGTGATCATTCAAAATAGAGACTAGTAATAGAGATTTTTTTTTCCTCAACTTATATAAATTAGGAAGTGACTATATGTAATTATACCCATTCAAATTAAATTTACATTTAGAAATGAAATGAATATACAATTAAAAATTGATATAATTAAATTCTGTATTTATATTTCAGTATATCAAAAAATATACTAAAAATAATTCAATAAAAAATAATATATATATTATAATATATATTTCAGTATTTATGATAATGTCTGCATGTACTATATATATATATTTCTTATACTATAATTTACTTCTGGTTTTTTTTAGGGATTAATGGTCATTGGTAGATACTGCAGAAACATGTCATCATAAAAATAAAGGTATCTGATTGTATTTAATTAAAGTTTTAATATCTAATATGAGAATTCTCACTAATAATCTAATAAGTTGTGAAAATAGAAAGCTGAAAGGATTTGATTGCACAAGCATTTAATAAAATAAAAAATAAATTAAGGTGATCTTTTGAAATCATTTGTATCTTGTGAAATTTCATTTATTGATATATGCTATCTGTATTTTCTTTATTTTATAAGTTATATATCCTGTGGAGGGAGGATGGCCATTTAGTTCAGTGTCATAAATATATGTGTATGATGAATTACTATATTTATGTGTCTGTAAATAGAATAAATATCCACAATCTGTAATAGAAATAGCCAGTTAATACAGAAAATTATCATTGGTCAAAATTAATTGGTTTGGAAAAATGTTTATGATGAATAAGATTGTTGTTAGAATAATATTAAATTATTACAGTTTATTATGATGATAAATTTATTGCCTATATAACAATGACATCATCGGGAAATTATTTTTAGATGATATATATATATGTGTGTGTTTTTTAAACTAAGATTAAATATTAATCTTATCTCCATTCCACGTTTAGCAGTATATAATAATATAAGAAATTATGGCTGGGCTAGTCACATGAAATGCATTTTGTGAATCATTTGCCTTTTTTACATGTTTTCATTTATGTGATAAAATGAAAGTTATAAATGGAATAATTTTTTTGTAAACTTCCAAATAAGCCAATAATGAAGACTTGGCTTTTTCCCATAATACTCAGTGATTTTCATTTTTTACAAACTGTGTTCCATTTTTATCATAGTATTCATTGCCTGGTAATGTTGCACAATTTTTTGATACTTTAAAATTGAAAATTTTTTTAGCCCTTTATATATTTTTTTTTGAAAAATTTTAAGCCCAGGAAAGTTTTCCATTTATTTAAATAAGACCTTAGATAATATATTTAAAACTTCTATCACACATATTTAAAACATACGAATTAAAACATCTGAAGAGATAATCTCCAAGATGCATTTCTGGTTAAATTAACATTTATGTAATTGCCTCATGTCTTAATCCCTCCTGTCTTTGTTATCTTTATTCAGTAATCATCAATATCAAATTATGATTTAATCTATAAATACCTAATTTATTATACTCACACACTTGTCTATACCTCCTTAGACTAGTGCATTAATGATTATTAATCATTCATTAGGTTAGAAAGTATCGTATATTTTAATCCCAATATAAACTAAATCTAATTGAAGGTTTATAAATCTCTTTTTTTTAAATAGAATTTTATTAATCCAACTCCATTTCTCTTTTTTTATTATGCACAAGTAATATTTACTAAGGCTGTAACTTCAAGAATATGCGGTAAAAATGCATAGGGAAAAAGAGGAATGGAGTTGGGTTAATGATATCATATGGCATTTAATAAAAATAGATTTATTAATCTAAATTTAAATGTTTATATCTGAACTAAAAATGATAGGTAGATCTCTAATCTAATCAGTTAGCAATAATCATTAATGAATTTATTTAAAGTGGTTGTTGTCAAATATGTGAGTGCAACAAATGTAGCATTTGTAGAATTAAATTGTAGTAATTTATTAATATTGAACAAAGATGAGACATGGTAAGTTGTGACCCCTGTTCCAATTAAGAGTGCTGCTTTAGTCAGAAATGAATTTTGCCATTATTTACATTATTCATATGCTTTTATTTATTTCTTTGAAATGTATGTAAAATAGAAGTTTTAATTATATCTAAGATATTATACATAGAAAAAAAGAATGAAGATGGATTTATGATACCATATGATTGTATTTAATTGGAATAAATATATAAATCTTTAATTAAGGTTAAATTTTAATTCTGGAATAAAAATGATATAATCTCTAGCCTAATAAGTAATGATTTGTTATGATTAATGTATTTATCTAAAGTAGATGTTTTTAAACAACATTATAACAAATATGGCATTCATAGATTAAATTTTAATATTCTAACTGGGAATCTTCTTAACTCAGAAATTTATTTCACCTGAATAAATTTCCATTTACCTACACGACCATTTTCTTTTTGAATCTTTTTGTATTTTTAATGTATAACCTGGGCTTGCTTTTTTAATTTTTTTTAGTATATTCTAATTTTGTCTACCTTTGATAACTTATAATTTTCCACTTTCTTTATATATATATGATAATATTGCATTTTTTTTAATATAGTAAAAATATAACCTATCATTGTTTGTGTGTTAACAGAAAATAATTATCATATTTTTAATAAACCGCTCATGATTTTTTTTTTATAGGTTGTTTGTGTATTTTGAAGCAATTTTATTTTGTGAGCTGCTCCATGAGACTTTTATCATGTAGAATTATACAATACTGTGATGAATAGGGAATTCTCAGTATCTGCACCCATTTAAAGGCAAGTTTGACATTTATTTTTATTTTTGTCAATGTTTTTATCAAAAATGAAACTCTAATTTGAATAATCTTCAGATTCCTAATTTTTTATTAGCTCTGGTAATGTATTGGTTTAACTTAAATGTTTTTGTTTTTTTAAAAATAGCTATTGTAAATAATTTTAGAAGTGCAGTCAGGAAATAGATTGAATTGTCATTAACTATGTAGTTCAGAACATTTAATAATATCGTATCTTGCCGGCTTTATTGTTGAATCCAGAAAAATTAATTTGCTTGGGTCTTTGGAAAAAGCTTATATCCTAAACCATAATTTTTCAGTTCTTTGAAGGGTTTTATTAGAATATCAAGAAGAAAAAAAATGTTGATTAAGAAATGTCTTAAATAATGAAACTGTTTTAAGTTAGTGGTAAATATTTTCTATGAAGCAATTTGTATTCTGATATTTGGCAAAGATTTATGTGAAAGAATTGGAACCTGCTGCATGATGGAGTAGGGCTTAAATGAATTACTAATATTTTTCACAATAATATTAATTCCCTTTTAAGAAATTCATGAGGACTTTTTTTTTTATTGGGTGAAGTATACAGTACTGGAATATGCTAATGCTAAAGAAACTTGTTAGAGCATTTACATCATAATCAATGAGCTCAAACAGTTTTCCAAGATGGTTATTTCTAGCACTTATTTTAGTTCAATAAATGAATAAAATGTTAGATTACAATCCACATGAGGTAATATTGCAATTCAGTTTATTGTTGTAAAAAATTATCTGAAAGTTTATAACGTGTTTTTTTATTGTTTAGATGGAAAATTGAAGTAATGCTGTTGTAGGATTAGTGATAAGATCATAAGAAAAAAGTTTTCAAACTTTTCATAATCTTATTAAGAGAATTTTCTTTTTCTAGAAAAAAAATCTTTAATATTATCAAATTAATGTTATCAGCACAGTTGACATTTCTGCATTAATTGTGGAGGATCACCGATGAATATATTAAAGTAGATGAGAGAATTGAACTTTGCATGAGAGACATTTGCTATGATTATAATTCAAGGTTGGCTTAAGGTTTTTTTTACTGTAAAGTATTTTGTCGAGTTAATTAGTAGTTTTTTTTTGCATGTAAGGCCTTTAGAGATTTTTATGAAATCATTTTTTTAAATTTTGGTTAGATCAATAAAAATAGGACAAGTCTTTAGTTTATTTCAAAACTCTTTTTAATGCAAATGGTTAGTGATAGAACTTCATTATAGAAGCTTCTATCTAGTTAAATTCAACTGTCATAAAGATAGATGGTTTTCAATTATTGGCATAATTCCTTTTTAAAAATCATTTTTTCAGAGAACTTGTAAGAAATATATAATAATGATATTGGTCAATAATTTTTGATTCATTGTGAAATGTATTATAGCAGGTGAGATTATCAAACTCATATGTTGAAAAACCAGGATTGACAATATTAAAACTTTTCTTCCAAAATTTCCTCTAAGCCTAACTATAAAGTTAAATTTTCACATTATTTTTTAAATTTATCTGCTTATAGATCCTTTCTGATTTAAGATAAGTTTAAATTCATTAATATTTATTAGTTTTGTTAAATGTAAATTAGAAAAAATTATGAGGGAAAAGCATTAATTGTGTTCTAATGATACTTTTCTGGTATAGGTTCTGTCATTCTTAAAAGTTTGATGTATAAGATTAGCAATGTCATTGGCTTTCATAGTTTTTTAGAGTGGATCAGAGCTTTTGACTGGACCATTTCTATAAGTTTGTTACAACTTTTGTGTGTTTTGTTTTATTCCAACTTGAAATGAATTGTATTCAGTTTTGGGGGGAAATAAACCTATTGGAAATTATTACAAGTTTGTTGAAATTATAATCTAAAGATAATAATATTCAATATATCTTTTTATACATTGACTCCAGTCAATTTTTCTTGAATTTATCTTGGACTGAATGGCATTCACATATAAGAATTAATATTCTAAGAGTGATGCCTTTTTTATGTTGACCGTGAAGAATGTGATTCAATAGATCGGCAAGCAATGATAAAGCATTTTTGTTGAGACAAGTAACGAGGAGTTATCTCTGTTGTCTCATCTATCTTAATAGTAAGTCACTCTACAACATTAAGTATAGTGTAATCTATGCCAATTAAAACATCAATTCTAAAAATTGAAAATCTATTTTGTACTCAATTTTATATCATCAAAAACTTATCTACGAATCTGGAAGAGAAAGTAGACTGCTTTGAATTGGGAAGTTTTAAGCCAATAAACATCACATGATCACCATTTCTTATGCTTGCTTATAACTGTTATTAAAACAGGCAAAACTCTCCATACTGTATTGTCACTCTGCAAGCCAGAGTAATTCAAGGCTCCTCACTGATGAAGGCCACAAGCCAGAAACTAGTCTGGGGATATTGGATTAGTAGGCACTAGATGGGGTTTCATGCACAAGTCTTCTGGCATCCATTGATTACTTTGAGTGACAATACTGTATGAAGAGTTTTGCCTGTTTTAATTGGGAAGTTTATAAATGTTTGCTTAAAGATAAGTTATTCTGATACTATAACTTTGAACTATTTTTAATACATATTATTGGTTTACTAGATGATTTGAAACAAAGCTAGAAATTAGGAAAACCAAAATTGAAATTCTTGTATACAAATTCATCTCATGAAATTTTAATATTATCAACAAAACTTTGGACTATTGTATAAAATGATGAATTTTCCATATAAGAATTTGTTAGGTAGCATGTAATATACTCTAAATGGTCGCTGAGCACATTCCAGTTTTTTGCACTTGACAATAAATAATAGATAGTATTTTATTTTAAAGATTAGTTGTTGTTTTTTTTTTACAACTTTATATATATGTACACTTAATCAACCAAATTATACATAACTCTAAATAATAGACAACTGGTTTGTATACAATTTAATTTAATATCATCAAATCAATTTTCATTCACAAATGAATCTTCTCAAGATGACATTAAATATAACATATTTAATAATATAATGAAGAGAGAGTATATAATAGTGATCATAATTTCTTTATAATAGAAATGGTTAGTAATGTAATGGAAATAGTAATAAAAGTAGAAAGGATGGTGAAAGATATGAATAGAGAATGAATGATAAGAGTAAGTTAGAAGAATATAAAATAAAAGTAGAAGAAATCATGGAAGAGTTTGTTGGGGGTGAATATAAGGACTGGTGTGATGAAATAGAAAAAGTGGCAAATAGGATGTTAAGTGAGAATATTCAGAAGAATAAAACTAATAGAAAAGTGAGAATTAGTAAAATTGTAAAAGAGAGGGGGAAAGGATGCAGAAAATACAAATGTGCTACTAAAAACAAAGAAAGTGAAAAAGTTGTTAATATTAAATAGGAAAAATATTTTTTAAAAAAAAGTTTGCTAAAATAGATAATTATAGAGAGAAAATGAAATGAAATAATAAATTATTGGAGGATATTAATAAAAGTGGAAGAGATGGGAGTAAAAAATTTTGGAAATATATTGAAAGAAGGAATGTAGGGGAAAGAGAAATTGCATTACTAAATGATGGGGGAAAAGTGTTAGCTCTAGAGAAGAATTAGAGACAATCTTAAATAAGTATGTAATGAATATAAAAAGATGTGAAGGGCAGAATGATAACTAACATAAAAGCACATAGTAATGAAAATATTAGTTTTGCAGAAAATGAATTGAGACAGGGAAGAAATTGAAAAGTGGAAAGGCAAGAGGTTTAGATGGATGGGCAGCAGAGATGGTGATGAATTTAGGAAATAGAGCAAAATTAAATCTATTATCATGTTTTCAATAAGATGGCACAGAAGAGGAATTCCCAGGTAGCTGAAATAATAAAAGTGTTAGGCTATTATTTAAAGGAAATAGTAAGAATCATAGAAAGTTAAACAGTTATAGACCAATAGTGGTAACGTCAGTGTTATATAAAGTTTTTGCATATATGGTGTCTGGAATGGGGCAAAATAGATGGAAGAAAATAATATAGTGGGAGAAAGTTTTAGATCAGATAGGCATATAGGATATAGTTTATTTGTAGTCACACAACTTATAAATATATTAGAAATACAGGTAGACAATTATATATGATCCTTATAGATATAGAGAAGGTATATGATAGAATAAATAGAAATAGATTATGGGTAAGTCTAGTAAATTTGGGAATGAATGGAGCTTTAGTGGATTTTATTAAGAGATTGTATGAAAATAATTACTGTATGTATCAATATAAAATATAGAATCAGTTAGAGTTAAAAATGGGGTGGGATTAAGGCAAGGATGCCTCACTTATTTTGTTTTTGTTATGTTTGAAATAGAGAGAGACTAGGAAGAGGGTAGAGATACCATTAATAGATGGCAAGAGAGTATATATATTGTCATGTCTTTCATTTGCTGATGATATCTTGTGCCCAGAAAGTAGGGAAGTTCTGCTGACAATTTGAAGGGTAGATAAAGAGATAGGAATTAAATTTAGTGAAGAAAAATCAAGTATTGATGATAAATACTGGAAAAAGAGAAGAGAAATAATAATATTTATTGGGGGATATAAAGTTGAATGTGGTGAATAGATATAACTTTGGATATCCTATTAATAATCAGAAATTGCTTGGATGAATGGGAGAAAACATTGATAAATGAAGTAAAGAAAAGGACTAATAAAGAAATTAACAGTGTTTTCATATAATAAATATAATGTAGCAAGAATTTTATGGGAGTGTCAGTATCAGGATTATTATATGATAAGGATGTGTTATGTGTTAGTAAAGGGGTGTTAGATTACTTAGAAAAAGTACAAAGAGAAGTAGGAGACATGCATTAGATGCAGATGTGTGGATAGCAAAGGAGACACAAGGAGAAATAGGATGGTCAAATTTTTATCTGAGAGATGCAAAAAGCAAAATGAAAATGTTTGGTAGATTGCAATTTATGAATAATTAGAGAATAACCAAAATAATATTTGATTGGATTATGAGTAAAGGACAGCAATAAAATGGGTGAGAAAAGTAACATGGTATGCAGAAGATTTGGATAAAGACTTTGTCAGTATAGTTGTACGTTGTATAAAATATGGGATGGTTGTGTTAGGAGAATTGTTGAGTGTTATAGTAGCAAAAAATGGGATAGAAGAATAGACGCATTAATAAAAAATAGGGAATTGGAGAGATGGAGAGTGAAAAGATTTTAAACATATATATAGAAGTAACCAGAATATTGGATGTGAGCTATTTACGATAATAGCAAGGTAAGTAGTTTACTGTTTGAGACTCAAACAGGGTTCATTAGCAACTAGGGAGTATACACATAAATGGAGAGATGTGGGTGATTTAGTCTGCAAATTATCTAAAGAATGCATCTGTTAATTGAATGTAAATACTTACAAGTAGAAAGGGCATTAATAATGTTGTGGGAGAATAAATATAAACCATGATTATACAGAAAGTGGGATATTAGTTTTTATTCTGGGTTTGGAAAAAGATATGGGAGATAGATATAAAGGCCATAGAGTTACAAAGATAATGTTGTGGAAATGAGATGGAGCAGGATAGAGAAGAATATGAGAAAAACTTAGGATGCGGAAAGGAAAGGTGACTAACAGGTTTCTCTGGGCATAGTGGATGAGAGATTCCTGACTCCAACAAAGGAGAAGCCATAGTGCATTGCATATTTGTTTCTGTTATGTATGGAGAAAAAGAACATGTAAAATTTATGAACTTTGGGAGGGGATATAGCTCCAGATTCTGATTTGTTCTACATAAGTCTTTGAAAGAAACAATTTAAGGCATAGATCTTCTTGCTGTGAATAATACTTTTGCATCAAAATAGAAATTATTGGGAATGGTTATTGCAAATGATGAAAATATTTCTTACCTTGATGAGAGAAATTAAAAATTTGTTTTAATGTTAATAGTGAGCTAAGAAATGTAACATTAATGTAATTGAAAGCAAGTTTTCCATATTAGAATCAGTCTTCAACTCGTCATTATGTATAGATTCACTAATTTAATATATTTAAGAATACATTTCCTAATCTTAAATGATTTCTGACAAAGAAATAAGCCAAGTTTAATTTTTTATTCAAAGTTATTTTTATAACTGAGAAGTGCTAGATATTAGTTCTTTAACAAAATAGTCTGAATATCTTTTGATAGAAAATCTTTGATAATGGCTGACTGTTTTACCATTTGATATGTAATTAAAGATTTTAATTGGATTTTTATAATGATGAGAAATTTTGAAGAATTGATTTTATCAATATATTTATACTGAAGGTAATAATAATCTTTAATCATTACAAATTCGCTTAGAGAAGCTTATTGAAGTCATATATAAAGATTTAATAATTTTATTTTATATGCAACTATAATGTTTAAGTTTTACACAAAGAGACAAAAGTAGGGGACAAGAGAAGCAATTATAGTTAAGGAGTTATTAAGAAATATTAGAGTATGAAAGAGATTAATATTTATTTTATTGATTTTGAAAATATATTTGTTGGATTGAATTAAGTTATTTTGATGAAATATTTTGAAATGTCAAAGTGTGGAGTGAAAGGAAAGAGTACCGTTAGAGGTTACTAAACATTTGTAAGATAAAATTATGTTATTGCTTTAATATTAACTTAGATGAGACTATATATATATATTGCAATGAAGAAAGAAAGAATCATATTAGATATGTTTGTCCGAAGGTTTGTAATGATGATATATTATAAGATGTGATAGTTGGACTATTTCCATCATTTATGAGTGAATGTTCAATGTATAGAAAATTTTAAACTTTATTTAAACTTTCCAAATACAAACAACTTGTTAGTAATAACACACAAATAGACAGTACAGGTTAGAAATTACACAACGTTTTGAGTAGTAGTATTCTCCACTTTTCTTCAGGTGTTGCTGGCCTATATGCACAGTGACAATATTCGCTTAGAAGTTGAACTCGCACTTTTAGATTCTTGAATATTGAATTTAAGTCAAATGCTCTACTAATTGAGTTATTCTGTCAAAAGCGACATATAGTAGAAATTTGATATATTTATATATGAGGGTTGGTTCAAATCCTCCTGAGTCCTTCAAATTTTTTTTTTTAACGCGGCTGTTTTTTTTCCATACATTGTGAATTGCCACACTTGGTTGAGTCCTTCAATTTTTTTTTTAACGAGGCTAATTAATTGGGTTTTTTTTTTTTTTTCCTAAGAGCAAGATTAATTAGAGGCTTCCATACATTGTGAATTGCTACACTGGGTTGACTTATAGGATTATTTACCATTGTCATATGAGCAGCTTCCTTGAATTTTCTTCTATGCATTTTTTCCTCTTTATCGAATATCTTTGTATTTTCCCACTTAATCATATGGTCATTAGTACATACATGATCTGATATGGTAGACACATTTTCTCTTTTAACTATTAATTTGTGCTCTTTCAATCACTGTTCAACAGGGCAACTGGTCTCACCAATGTATTTCCTTCCACATTCCCATGATATTTCATAGAGGCAGTTTTTGTTCTTCTGCATTTCCAGTTTAGGCTTAGTAGAAGTAAGCATTCCTCAAATTGTGATATGGCTTTGGAAAACAGTTCTAATGTTATATTGACTGCAGATTTTCTTTAATTTGTTTGCCATCCCTGGTATGTATGAATACCATACCATACTGATAATTTTTTTCTGTTTTGGTGTCTCTTTGTGTTGTCTATTGAAGGTTTTCCTGATGGCTGCTGATGGATAACCATTCTTCATAAGCATTTGTTCTATGTGAATCTTTTCTTTTTCCAAATCACTGGTTTCTGAACAAACCTCCTTTGCTCTGTTCCATAGTGATAGTGCAATTCTTGTTTAGTGCTTCTTGAATGATTGGATGTATATGCTAAGTATTTGCCAGTCTGTGTTGGTTTCCTATACACTGTTGTTTTTACTTTGCCCTGAGGGAGTCTTGTCACAAGAACATCCAAGAATGCCAATTTTTGTTCTTGTTCTGATTCCATCATGAATTTAATTGTAGGAGATATATTGTTAATGTGTATCCAGAATAACTGTAATTCTACCTCACCATGTGGCCATACCACAAATATATCAGCAAACATATCGAAGCCACACTTTAGGCGGACATGAAGTAGTATTTATGGCTGTGGTTTCAAGTTTTTCCATATAACTGTTGCTGAGCAAGGGTGACAGTGATGATCCCATGGTCATCCCTTGATTTTGTTGGAAGAATTCTGAGTAATATTAAAAGTATGTTGTTACACAGAATGTTAATAATTTCATTATACTATCAATAGGTAGAGCTCTTCTAGTTTGTAGACTATTATTGTCATATGACCTTTTCCTTACAATAGATAATACCTCATTATATGGTACATTTGTAAACAGACTTTCCACATCAAAGCTTATCAATATGTCAGTTCTTTCCATTTTCATGTTCCTGACTAATTCTACAAAGTGCTTAGAATCCCCGACAAAAGACTGTGTCTTGTACACCAATGGATTAAGAACTTCGAGAAGAAATCTTGACAAATTTTGATATGATAAATTTCTAGAACTAACAATAGGTCTTAATGGAACATTGTCTTTATGGATTTTAGGCAGTCCATACAGGTGAGGAATCTTGTTGAAATACGAAGTTAAATTTTTTTTTTTTCTAAATCACTGAAATATCTGCCACTACACCATCTACTGTCCCCTTATTGGATATAATGGCATCCACTAATGAGGTGACCCAAAACTTGCCTCTAGAAGAAGCAGCAGAGTTACGCTGGAGAATAAAAAGGACACTTGAAAGACAAGCAGAAGTCAAACATTTCATGTGATGAGAGGGAAGCTATTAAATCTCTCAAACAGGATATATCTATAATCATTCTTCCTGCTGACAAAGGTAACACTACATTTGTAATGGATAAAACTGATTATGATAATAAAATGCAAGGCCTTCTCACAGCAGGGCAATACAAAATAGTAGCAAAAAATCCAATTCCAAATACTGAGGTAAAACTACAAGCATTACTCTGGAAGCATCACAGGTATTTCAGTGATTCAGAAAAAAGAAAATTAACTTCATATTTCAGCAAGATTCCTCACCTGTACGGACTGCCTAAAATCCGTAAAGACAATGTTCAATTAAAACCTATTGTTAGTTCTAGAAATTCATCATGTCAAAATTTATCAAGATTTCTTCTCGAAGTTCTTAGTCTATTGGCGTACAGGACACAATCCTTCATCAGAGATTCTAAGCACTTTGTAGAATTAGTCAGGAACATGAAAATGGAAAGAATTGATATATTGGTAAACTTTGATGTGGAAGGTATGTTTAAAAATGTACCATGTGATGAGGCATTGTCTATTATAAGGAAAAGGTTATATGACGATAATAGTCTACAAACTAGAACAGCTCTACCTATTGATAGTATAATGGGAATTTTTAACATTCTGTGTAACAACAACATACTTTCAATATATCTCAGAATTCTTCCAACAAAATCAAGAGATGGATATGGGATCATCACTGTCACCCTTGCTCAGCAACAGTTACATGGAAGAACTTTAAACCACAGCTATAAATATTACTTACATGGAAGAACTTTAAACCACAGCCATAAATACTACTCCATGTCTGCCTAAAGTGTGGCTGCAATGTGTTGATGATACATTTGTGGTATGGTCACATGGTGAGGTAGAATTAAGTCATTCTGGATGCACATTAAAACATATCTTCTATAATTAAATTTATGATGGAATCAGAACAAGAACAAAAATTGGCATTCTTGGATGTTCTTGTGATAAGACTCCCTCAGGGCAAATTAAAAACAACAGTGTATAGGAAACCAACATCCAGCCATACAAGAAGCACTAAACATGGAATTGTACTATCACTATGGAACAGAACAAAGGAGGTTTGTTCAGAAACCAGTGATTTGGAAAAAGAAAAGATTCACATAGAACAGATGCTTATGAAGAATGGTTATCCTTCAGCAGTCATAAGGAAAACCTTCAATAGACAACACAAAGATACACCAAAAGAGAAAACAATTATTGGTACGGTAGTGTATTTGTACATACCAGGAATGGCGGACAAATTAAAGAAAATCTGCAGACAATATAATATTAGAACTGTTTTCCAAAGCCATACCACACTTTGACGAAGGCTTACTTCTATTTAAGCCTAAACTGGAAATGCTGAAGAACAAAAACTGCATCTATGAAATACCATGTGAATGTGGAAGAAAATACATTGGTGAGACCTTTCGCCCTGTTGAACATCGATTGAAAGAGCACAAACTAATTGTTATAGGAAAAAAAACAGATGTGTCTACCATATCAGATCATGTATATACTAATGACCATATGTTTATAAGTGGGAAAATACAAAGATATTGGATAAAGAGGAAAAAATGCATAGAAGAAAATTCAAGGAAGCTGCTGTGAATAATCCTATAAGTCAATCCAGTGTGGCAATTCACAATATATGGAAGCCTCTATATAAAGAAAGGCAAAACTCTCCATACAGTGGTGCCACCCTGTGCCAACCAGAGTAATGAATGGATGCCAGAAGGCTTGTGCATAAAATCCCTATCTAGTGCCTACTCATCCAATATCCCAGACTAGTTTCTGGCTTGTGGCCATCATCAGTGAGGAGCCTTGGATCTGAGAGCACTGCACCTAGATCTTAGGATCTAATGCAACCCTCCAGCAGCCACCTTTTAACTCTACTTTGTACAAAACTATGAGAATGAAATTGAAAACACAATAATATTTTCTATCTAAGCTCAATAGCTTATATAGTCATATGGGTCTGAACTCAATTCAGTACCCATACATTTTGGTGTCTTTGGCTCTTAAACAACCATAGCCACCACTATCCTGTTTGGCAGAATTGGTGTTAAACCACTAAACATCATGTGATCATCATCTCTTTTACTAGCACATAATTGTTGTAAACAAAGGCAAAACTCTCCATACAGTGGTGCCACTCTGTGCCAACCAGAGTAATCAATGATTACTGATGATGGCCACAAGCCAGAAACTAGTGTGGGGATATTGGATGAGTAGGTATTAGATAGGGACTTCATGCACAAGCCTTCTGGCATCCATTGATTACTCTGGTTGACACAGGGTTGCACTACTGTATGGAGAGTTTTCCTCTGGTTGGCACAGGGTGGCACTACTGTATGGAGAGTTTTGCCTTTATATGCTGGTATAAGAGATGGTGATCATGTGATGTTTAGTGGTTTAAGCCTCTATATCTTGCTCTTAGGGGAAAAAAGCCAATTAGCCTCGTTAAAAAAAAAAAAATTGAAGAACTCAGGAGGATTTGAACCAACCTTCATATATAAGTATATAAAATTTTTACTATATGTTGCCTTTGACAGAATAGCTCAGTTGGTAGAGCGTCTGCCTTAAATTCAATATTCAATAATCTAATGGTGCGAGTTCAATTTCTAAACGAATATTGTCACTGTCCATATAGGCCAGCAACACCCAAAGAAGAGTCGAGAATAATACTACTCAAACATTGTGTAATTATTACTAACCTGTATTGTCTCCTTGTTTGTATTTGAAAAGTTTAAATAAAGTTTAAAATTTTCTATACATTCAACATTTACTCATAAATGATGGAAATATTCCAACATATCACATCTTATATTTGATACACTATTGAGTTTATGATTTTTGCAGATTTGTAAGTATGAACTTATTAAAAAAATTGGTGAAATTTATAATAAATTTGATATGAAAATAAATTCAATTATTGATCATTGAAGAGATCATATAGTTTGTTCAATAGCTATTTAACTTATAGTGGAGATATTAATAAATTTACATGGGAATTGTAATGACAGCGCAGGCTTTTAAAAGTGAAGTTGTTATTTTAAGATGACTGAAGTTGATCATTAAGACAAAGCCTTCTTCAATATTTTGTTTAGAAATTGAAACTTGGACAATTAAGAAGTGGACAAAGAAAAATTTGGAAGCTTTTAATTTGTATAAATAAGATTAGAAATTGAAGCAGTTAAAAAAGATTGAAGATATGGTAATACAAAAACGTAAATTTATACTTTACAAATGTTTTTTTTTTTTTTTATGTAATGTGAACAACAGAGTTGATCTTATATATTAAAGATGATTGTTAGAATAAAGATCATTCAATATTCTTTCATCTTTAAGAATAAAATTAATTATATACACACAACCATGTAATAAAAAGTTAATACTTTTTGATGATTGTAAAGTTAATAAACTAAAATGTCCAAAATTTCATTCCACAAACCTTAAAATAAGAAATATCTTTTTATTATTTTTGGAGATTCATCGCAATTCATCAGATATATTAATTCCATTTATATGTTCATATATGATTACTTGTGTGAAAGAGTCTTGTAATTTTTATGGACTTTTATAAATGTATATTCATAAGTTTATTTATTTAAATCATTGTTTTCCAAACTCTGTTCTGTTGAACAATAGCATTCTACAAGAAACAAATGTTCCATGAAAAAGTATTAAAATTAAAATGATTCATATTTTTAATTCTTTTTATGTACATAAGTATAAGAAACTTTTACAACCAATTGTATTCAAAATATAACCAATTCTCTTTCTAACCAAATATATTCTATCTGCATCTAGCAGGGGAAGTAGAACAGTATTATCAGTTATAATCAACATAAATTTAATATAGTTATTCCTTAAATATATTACACTGTTCGGAAACAAAAATGCTGATTTAAATTGTTTTATCATAAGTTTTAATATATTCATTTATTTGTATATAAATTTAATTATTTTACTAACATGATATTAAATTTGTTTTTTTAACTCAGTTTTTTTGGAAAAAGAAAAAAGAAAATTTACTTTTACTTGCAATAGGTCATTTTTAGCTGCACTTATTAATTTTTGAAACTAGTATATTTTATATCTATATGTACAAATTATTAATTATATAACATCTAGACTTATGAGATATCTATATTATTTTATATTTTATTTTGTTAGATATTTATTTTATTGTATATTATGTAATTATATGTATTACACTAATGAAAGTAGACTCTTAAGTTGCCCTTTGAGGCCTTAAAGAAACCAAGCAATGCAAATATCTAATGTCCCTTCCATATGTTCTTGTCATTATAGTTATTTTACTATGTGATTATATGTATAATAAAGAAGCATGGAAAGATTTCTCAACAATATGTATCAGCCAGTGTAGTAAGTTTATTGGCTTTTTACCTCTGAGTTTAGGATCAAGAAATGGCATGTTCCTATTGCCTGATGTTTCTTAACTGAAACATCAGCCGCATTGTCGTAAAGGTAGATTAAAAATTAGATTTTTACAATCATGAATTAAATTATGGCCTTTATTTTCAGAAGAATGTAAAGTTGTCAGCCAAGGCAGCAGTTGACAATCTTTGCAGACCCATGTTACCATTCAATGATGATGTTTTTATTTAGTTACTTACAACTGGAGATTACTTTCAAGTGAAGAAAGATTGCATGAATTGAAAGAACTGTCTCATATTAAATGAGATATTCTTAAGACTTTGTGAAGTTAGAAAAAAAAGTGAAAAGGCAATTGATTTGAAAAGTGGAAATGTATTTTATAAAAACACAAATATTGGAATAAGAAGTATAGTGGAAAAAACCATTGAGCATCAATGATCACTATCTCTTATACTAGCACATATTTGTTTATAAACAAAGCAAAACTCTCCATACAGTATTGCCACTCTGTGCCAATCAGAGTAATCAATGAATGCCAGAAGGCTTGTGCATAAAATCCCTATCTAATGCCTACTCATCCAATATCCCCAGACTAGTTTCTGGCTTGTGGCCATCGTCAGTGAGGAGCTTTGGATCTGAGAGCACTGCACCTAGATCTTAGGATCTAATGCAACCCTCCAGCACCCACCTTTTATCTCTACTTAACTACAAAACTATGAGAATGAAATTGAAAACACAGAAAATATTTTCAATCTAAGCTCAATAGCTTATATAGTCATATGGGCCTGAACTCAGTTCAGCACCCATACATTTTGGTGTCTTTGGCTCTCAAAGTTTATAAACAAATATGTGCTAGTATAAGAGATAGTGATCATGTGATGCTTAAGGGTTTAACATCAATCCTGCCTAATAGGATAATGGTGGCTATGGTTGTTAAAGAGCCAAAGACACCAAAATGTATGGGTACTGAACTGAGTTCAGACCCATATGACTATATAAGCTATTGAGTTTAGATTGAAAATATTTTCTGTGTTTTCAATTTCATTCTCATAGTTTTGTAGTTAAGTAGAGATAAAAGATGGGTGCTGGAGGGTTGCATTAGATCCTAAGATCTAGGTGCAGTGCTCTCAGATCCAAAGCTCCTCACTGACAATGGCCACAAGCCAGAAACTAGTCTGGGGATATTGGATGGGTAGGCATTATATAGGGATTTTATGCACAAGCCTTCTGGCATTCATTGATTACTCTGATTGGCACAGAGTGGCAATACTGTATGGAGAGTTTTGCTTTGTTTATAAACAAATATGTGCTAGTATAAGAGATAGTGATCATATGATGCTTAATGGTTTAACACCAATCATGCCTAATAGGATAATGGTGGCTATGGTTGTTAAAGAGCCAAAGACACCAAAATGTATGGGTGCTGAACTGAGTTCAGATCCATATGACTATCTAAGCTATTGAGCTTAGATTGAAAATATTTTCTGTGTTTTCAATTTCATTCTCATAGTTTTGTAGTTAAGTAGAGATAAAAGGTGGCTGCTGGGGGTTTGCATTAGATCCTAAGATCTAGGTGCAGTGCTCTCAGATCCAAAGCTCCTCACTGACGATGGCCACAAGCCAGAAACTAGTCTGGGGATATTGGATGAGTAGGCATTAGATAGGGATTTTATGCACAAGCCTTCTGGCATTCATTGATTACTCTGATTGGCACAGAGTGGCAATACTGTATGGAGAGTTTTGCTTTGTTTATAAGTATAGTGGAACTCATTATAAATAAGAAGTGGAAGGATGGAGATTGATGGATTATCAGACAGATTAATTTTTCAATTTAATGGAAGATACCAAATGTAGATCATTTATTAAAAAAAAAAATGATGCCATTTCAGACAAAGTGGCAAGTTTAACTACACAACTTAATGGAAGATACTAAATGCAGATAATTCAGGTTTATGTCTCTGCAAGTTATCATTGTCATGAAGAAATGGAGAATTTTTAGATGGATGTATAGAAGGCATTTGATCAGACCAAACATTTTAAAATTGTCGTCAATGCTATAATTGATAAATGATTGAAAGATGAAAATGCAGTAAGTAAATTTAATTATAGTGATAAAAGTAAGAGTAAATACAGACTTATAGAATTAGATAAATTATATATTATGAATTCTTTCTTTGAGAAAAATGGAATTGGACATAGAAACTGCAAATGGATATAGAGCTGAATTGGATTATATTTCAACTAACAAAAAATATGTATTTCATGATTTTAATATTCTTAATAAATTTGACACAGGAAATGATCATCAATTAATGAGATGTAAGATACTTACTAATACAAAACCAGAGAAAAGGAAATTATTTTTAAAAAAAACTTATTTTCATGTGATATTTTTAATCTTCAAAAATATTCCAATAAATTAAAATTTTGTAATTGTTTTAAGTATTGACAAATTAGTCTACTAAGAACTTCAACAAAGATATCTGGTCAAAAAAATAGCAATTGACTAATAAATTTTTTACTGAGACAAGAAAACATATGAGGGAAAGAAGGAATACGAAAATATTTAAAAATGAACTATTAAAAAGAATTGAATGTGTATAGTTTTGTAAAATAGTACAAAAAAGAGTTAATAGTAATATATGAAAACAAAACTGTCAATTGGCAAGAAAAGTTATAAAATAAGATTGAAGTTTCAAAAGTATAAAATAACATGTTGCTATTAAAAGATAAATTATTTCAGCAATACAAAGAAAGGATAGAATTATTACTGAAAAGATGACCATCATGAAATATGGAAGAGTTTTACAAAGAATTATATAGTCATAAAAAAAAAAACAAGAAAACAAAATAACACTGCACTTACTACAACTTTTGAATTGTCATTTATTTTAATTGAAGAGATGGAATGTGCAATTAAATTTTTGAAAAAGAAGAAAGCTCCAGAAAATGGTGGAGTTACTATAGATATCTTAAAAGAAACTGGTGAAGAAATAGAAAATTGTTGGTAAAACTATATACCAACTGTCTGAATGCTAAAAATATATCAGATTATTTGAAGAAGACTGTAGTAATACCAATATGTAAGAAAAGTGATAAAGAAAATATTAGAAATAACAGTTGTATCAGTTTTTTATCAGTTCTATACGAAGTCTTTACTAAGATAATTGCAGTTTATGTATAGCGAACATTGGATTTTAACCAATTGAAAGAAGAATTTGGATTTAAAAGTGATTTTAGCACAGTGGATTACATACAAATATTGGGAGAAGCTGTAGAAAGGATTAATGAATAGGATTAGCATTTTTGTAGATTATGAAAAGGCATTTAATTTCTTAAGTATTCGATAATGATTAAAGCTTTGGATTATCAAAATAGAGACCTCCAGGGTATCGTCGTATTCTGAAGAATATTTATCAAAATGCAACAGCAGTGATTAAATTACATGATGAAACTAAGAAGGGCAAATGATAGAGTGATTCTATATCTCCAACACAGCAATTTTACAAGAAGTATTTTGTGGATTAATTAAAAATGGGGAGCTAATGAAATACAAATACATAGAG
The DNA here is from genome assembly GCA_028023455.1 of Epiperipatus broadwayi. Lineage (NCBI taxonomy): Eukaryota > Metazoa > Onychophora > Udeonychophora > Euonychophora > Peripatidae > Epiperipatus > Epiperipatus broadwayi. The sequence goes on from JAQFVV010006267.1 coordinate 4,925,935, forward strand.
ATTATTTAAGTCATTTAGATTTTGTTAACGATGTGGTTGTTTTTCCAAGTAATTTTTCAGAGCTTCATGAAATGTTGCAATAGTTATCAAATGAAACTTAAGAAAATAGGGATTAAAGATAAATACTAAAGAAGGATTTTTGTAAGGAGATAATAAAAATTGATTGTTAATATAGAGAAAAACTTAATGAATGAAATTAGTCACAAAATTATTTGATTGAGTGCTTTTAGTAGAAATACTTAATGTTAAATGGAAATATCTATGAGTTACAAAAGGAAAGTTTTTAATAATGTTTTACTAGTTCTTACTTATGAATCTGAGATTTTATATTTAATAGAAAAGCAATTCATGGATTTTAGCTCATTCTACTAAGTATTAAGAGATGTATATTGGAAATATCAAGAAGGGAATTGAAAGCTAAATATTTGGGTGAGAAAACAAGTATCACTGACATTATTAAAAGAATTAAGATATTAAAATGGAGCTGGGATGACTGTAGTATTTTTAAAAATGATAATAAATAGACAATTGAAATCTTGACTGAATCCAGAAGATTGTATAAGACCTAGAAAGAGACCATATGTGAAATGATGAAATAAGGAAGTTTGCTGCTGTGATATGAAGAAGGGATTGGAGAGACTGGATTTAAATTGGAGAAACCTTCATTCTGCTACGGATTGATAATAATTGAAAATGATGAGAATGAATTGAGCAATATTTACTATTTTTTGTCTCATTTTGTACTGTTTTACTTATATAATTGATTATTTTTGTACTATCACTTTTTATATTGGTTTTTTTTTCTTTTATAAAAAAAATTTTTTTTGTTTATGTGATGTTTTAATCTAATTTTTATAGATTTTTTCCCCCCTATATATATGTAGATATAAATCTATCAAAATATTTTTTAGATATTTTTATTGTTGTCTTTAATGTTATTGTTGATAATTTACAGTGCAATAAATTTATGACTTTTATGAGTGTATGTGTGTTTGCCAGGTTAATGTTTAATTCAATTTATTTTTATTATATTGTTATAGTTTTATTACATGTAAATTATAATTATAAAAAGTGAATGGCAAAATTGGAAACTTTGGTCAAACTGATTTGGAAGAGAGTATGAGCGATAAATTCTAAGAGTAAAATTAGCCATGAAAAAAACAATAAGTAAAAAAGATTAGATGAAATTATGTTAGGAAAGAGAAATTATTTTGGGCAGGTAGTTTGAGAGGGAAAACTTATGAAATGTATTTTAGAAGAGACATTAAAGCTAGAGGGCAAAAAACCAAAGTTGATAGATCATTTTAAGGAGAAGGGGTAGTTACAAATAGGGAACAAAACAAGGGATAGAAAGATTGAAGAAAATGTTCTGGTTGATGCATGAGATTTGTTATTTGGCAGATGAGCAATGATAGCAATTATTTTGTATTGTCTAGAAAAAATTTTGTTATAAATTTTCTTATTATTTATTGCCTATACTTTTTCAAATGGTCATCTCCGATAGAAAACTATATACAGTATATCACTTTTTTTTGTTCTTTGTTCTACATAAATTTATTTCAATTATAGCATGACTTTCTGTATAATAATTTATTGTGTAAATGTAATATATAGCTTGAATGTTTTTTTTAATGAATATTGTGTTACTTTTATGCTTTAGATGCTGAAAAACAAGAGAACAGTAACACCCAACAGAGAATTTCCAAGAAAAAGAACACGGACTTCAAAAGTTGATTTATTTGTTACTCAGCAGCCATCTGTTCAGAACTCTTCAGTTCTTTCTCCTGTTGGTTGGTATCGTAGTGGACGTCGTTTGGTACGAAATGATACCATTACTATTCTTAATTTACCTGTAGAATGTGTAGCAAAAATTTTGTCATTTTTACCTGAAAGAGAAGTTTGTAGAGTTTCTGCTACTTGCAAGCTGTTTGCTGAAGCTGCCAGAATGCCTTATTTATGGAAAAATGTCAATGTAGATTATAGGTTCCTGAAATTGCGAGATAAATTTCCTAATTTTGTCTTCCATTGGAAAGATAGAAAAAATAGTCGTTCTGATAAATTAAGAAAACGGCATATATATCACTTGCAATCTCGTAATGCTAGTATTCGTAATTTACGTTATGAACTTTATGTAAATCAATATCGATCGACATTATATAAATTATTGAGTCGTAAACATTGCTGTCATTTAGAAAGTCTTGGTGTCACTTGTTATGATATTAGTTTAACACAAGGTGAAGCTTTTGAACAGAAATTAACATTTGTTCAGGAATTGTTAGAACGTGTTTATTTGGTTAGTCCTGGTTTAACAGAACTTTTACTTCATAGTTGTCAAGTATTGGCAAAATCTGATCATATTAATAAAGTACTACGTTTTCGCAATCTTCGCCATCTCCAGTTACAAGTCTTTGTTCGTGCTGATGCTCATTTACTTAGTGGAGACATTGAAAATATTTTACAAAGTTTAACACAACTACAATCTCTTGATTTTGAGGTAGACTCAAATTTGGAATACAATATGCCACAGAGAGTCTATGTCAAACTCAAATCAACTAGTCTTCAGCGAATGCGCTTATATTATAGTAGTGATTTTGTCATTTATAACTTGGACATGCCGCAGTTACATACTTTTGTAATTCGGTATTGGAGTAATTTCACATTAAGTACTGCTAGTCCAGTTGTTGATACATGTTTATTTGCTGCTATATTAAAGGGATGTCCGAATATAGCTGTAATTAATAATGTTAACATTACTGGTAAAAAAGTGGACTATAAAAATGATCCTTGCAAAGTCAAAGCATTAAAACTGTGCCATTGTTCCCAACATGGGGTAGATAATCCAACAGTGGGAGCTGTAAATATTTTTGTTTTTTTAGGAGGTGCTGGCTTTCTTGAATAGTTTTAAGTGTATGAAATAATGTTTTCATCTGTCATCTAAATTTTAGATGAAAATTAATGTAAAAAAAAAATATTACTGACTATTTTGTAGGCAGTTCTGTCTACAAATTACGCTTTTCTGTTGTGCCTGAAGTGTAACCTTTGGGTCTCTTCATACCTAGTCCAACAGCATTTTATTTTCTAGTGGTGTTGTTTTTGTACAGTATTTTCTATAAAGAAAACAGTAAGAAAAAGAGAAACTTGATTGAAAAGATTGTATATAATTTACAAATGAAAATATTGGCTTTTTTTTTTTTTTGTTTTTGATATAATAAAAAGATGTTTAAGCACTATTATTTATTACCTTATTTTCTACTGGAATTTTTTTTTTTTAATTAATATTTTTAAGTAAGTAAAAAAAATAACTAGTACAATAATATTTTACATATGCATATATTAGTGATCAATTCTCCAGTTGGACTTACTGGTTTGAAGTTAATCAGAAGTAATGCTTCCTAAAAAAAAACATTATTTTTTATTGACTTAGATATGTAAATTAATTAACCTGCTAAAAAGCAGATTTACTGTTTCCAAAGAGTGTCTTGGCAAAGCACACTGTGGTTGAGCAACCAAGTAATGCTTAATCATCAGTGGTAACTCAATAGTGCTTTCCACCAAACGCTTAAAAATTTATTATAGCATCTAGGATTTAAGATTCATTATAAACATTTATTCCTATATTATGAAATGCATAACTTAAATGTATTGTTATTTGTAATTTATTTTTTTATAAGCAACTTTTTCCCATCAGATTTTTGTTTTTAAAAAAATACCTAAATATTTGGCATGAATTCTATGTCAAATTTAATTAAATACAACAGAAATTAATTGCATATTTTCAACAATAATATTTAAAAGTTTGCTTTTCAAAAAAAAATGAAATAAAAGTGTTATTTATAAATATTATTTATTTTTGTATTGAAATTTTTTTTCCCCAAATTTTATGGCAGTCTTAAAACCTGTTTTTCCATTTTAAAGAAAAATAGCTGAATTTCATGTAATTACAGATTTAATTTTTTATATAATTTTCTTTATTTAAGTGTAAAAATAGATCAAGGGTCAATTTCTATTTTTTGGATACTACTTTTTAAACATAAGTAAAGTATGTTATTTTAGTCCCTCTATATCCATATCATTTAGTTCCAAGCTTTCTGCAGATGCTAAAATTGCTGGTAATAGCAAACTATATAATAATTTTTAACACATACATATATATAGCACAAATATTTTTAACATATATAAATATGGTATGTACACACTTATGATAATTTAAAATTGCACTATAAAAACATTAGCAAAAAAAGTAGAATTGTATCCATTTGTAACACAAAGTACAAATATTTTTAATATATATATGTACAAACATGATTATCAAATTTCACAAAATAATGTAATAAATTGAAGTAATAAACTTTCATTTAAAGATTAAACAATGATATTTATTAGGACAAATGCCAATTCAGTGATGCCCATATTCATTTGAATTAGCTTGAAATTTAAATTCACAATGCGGAATTAATTTCTACTTATTTTAATAGACTTGTAAACCAAAACCAGATATCAAATTAAACTGTGATAAGATTTATAAAATTCTAGCTATGTATTAATTCAATACCCTTTAATATCAAAATAATCTACCTTCTAAATAATAAATGAATCATTTTAGACTGTGATTTAAGATCCAATCAAACGATGTCTTCTGATTTGGCCTTTGCCCTAATAAATATTGTCTAATTCATTATTCATATCTTGCACTGCATATGAAAATGATTCATTTTCATTTGCAAAGTGGATTATTTTAATACTAGTGGATGTTGTATTAATATATAGGTAATTATCACTCCAATTTATTATATAATGTGTGGTCCTGTATACTTTGATATTTCCATATTTGGTTGTTTGCAAGGCTATTAAAATTAATATAAATTAACTCTGCCATATTAATTTAAATTATAAGTTGGTAGGAATGAGGCTATGTGGATATCACTAATGATCGTTAATATTGTTTAATCTGATATTGTTATAAGATTTTTGATTGCAGATGAAAATGATTCATTTTTGTTTGAGATGGATTACTGGGATAGTAAGGGCTTTTGCATTAATAGATAGCTAATGCTTTAAGATGAAGTTTATTGGTTCAATTTATTACTAACATATAGTAGATAAAAAAAAAAATTTAAATTGCAAAAAAATTCTCAAAAAAACATATATATATAACTCATTGTTTTTAAATCCTTAATCTTCTTACCATGAAAATGATTGATGTAAGTGTTAAAAAATACAGTGTTAAGCAATGTTAAATTTGAAAATTCAAATTACTGTACTTATTAGAAACAGATGCATTAACATTTGTAATTCTGAGAATTAAAAGAAAGTAAAATTTAAAAAATTAAAATTTTGGTTCTTTTTATATTTATTGTAAAATATTTGTTGAAATTACAAATATTGAAAAAATGGATCTTTTGAAAAGACTGCTCATATCTTAATATCAATTTATTTTTTTTGGCTTTGAATAATAGCTCCCATTTAGAGTTTCTTAAATTAGTATATTCTAAATGGAGATTATTTTATAAAATTAATTACATTGTATATTTTACTTTTTTGAGGAAAAATGGTAATCTTCACATAAATTTTCTGGTATAACTTTCAAACATAATCCAGTCTGTCTAATGAGTTTCGTTTTTATTGACTTATTAATAAACTTGTTCCTGGATATGGTGGTTATCTTTGAGTGGTATATATATATAAACATGAATTATACCATTTTGATTTGTAGATACTTTTTTTTTCACAAAATATAGTGATGAAATATAATTGATGTTTACATATAGTAATTGGAGTTGACATTTCTTTAAATTTTTTTACATGTGTATTAAATAAGTTGAGTCTGTTGTTGATTTCATTATTCTCTTTCGTTGCCAAAAATTACAAAAAAAAAAAAATAGTCTATTTGCATTGACATTATAATTAGTTTTATTTTTTTTGTATAAAATAAATCAATTTATTTTTATATATGAGGTTATTATGTTTTCTAAACGTTTTTAATTTTAGATCCTATAGCTTATTTGTATATGGAAAATGTTAGTACTTAAAATATTTATATAGAAAAAATTGAATCATACATTTAGAAATGAACTTTTTTGGAAATTTATGAAATTTTTGTACTCATTCTTTTTGTATATTTATTTTGTTTTTAAAGTCAATTTGCAAAATCAGTTTTAAAGCAGTAAAGTTTATTAGTGTATTTGAAATACTTGAGGCTAATCCTAAATTGAATAAGTAGGAGAAGAAATCATATACAGTAATCTCAATCCATCAGATATATATATATAACATTTTTTGAAATCATTGTCTTGTTTCTTTGGTCCTGAATTCAAAATCATAGAAATATGTATCCATTTTTTAAACTGTCAAATCTTATTTTAACATATGGTTGACAAATTATAGTCCCAATACCATATTTTTTACATGGATAGTGTCTCTAAGTGGATTTTTTTCAATAATATATATGGCATTTCAGTAAACAAATCTGTGCATATTAGTAGAAAATATTGCAGTTTTATATATTTTATTACAGTTTTGTGTAGCTTTTACTATAATTCCATGTAGTTTTGTATACATTTTATTGTAGTTTAATGTATATGTGTGTGTATACATTTTTAAAATTAATTAAAAATAATCTTAAATATATATAATAATACAACAAAATGGATAAATATTTTGACAATTATATTGATTTTAAAAAATCTGAATAAAGTAACTTTATAATTGCATGCATACAATCTATAAAAGCTATCTAAATTAACATAAATATCATTTATTAAATGTGTATACACATAATATTTTAATTAAATATCTTTTTAACTCCTTTTGTCCCCTTAGTTGCATTAATGGCCCTCATTAAAGATACTGTTTTTCCTTCTATTTATATTTTTGCTACTACACAAACACAGCTTTTTGGCCAATGTAATAGGCTTTGTTTATTAACCAAAACTATGAAGTATGGCAAGTTTTATATAAGTAAATTCATAAGCTTCGACTAGCTATAATGATAATAGGCCATTCGAAAACATTTTAGGCAGTGTGGATATTACCATGAACTATTTTTACTGGCAACAAAAGATTGACCTAAAAAATAATAACCATATCTTATCTCTTATAATTCAGAAATGTAGTAACTTTTTTATTTTATTTTAGGAGTTTTGCTAAAGTTTATGAAGAGATTTTTGTTTACAAGCTTTCTATTAAAAATCTTAAGAAAGGTTTTTATTTTGTTTGAAACTTAATATTAAAAATATCAACAGTTTAAAAACTGAATGTATTTATTTTGTTTGCAACTTTTTATTAAAAGTAACATTTTCAAAAATAATTGAAGCAGTAAAATTTATCATAAACAAATATATGCAAATTTATTTTTTTTCATTTTATAATAAATTTATAATTAAATAAGATTACTTATTAGTAAAAATAAACAGTAATTACACATAATTAATATTATTTGCAATTTTTTAAGTATAAATAATTATTGTATCAAAGTTGTGTGTATGTGAATATATATATTAAATACAATAATATTCATATAATTTAACTTATTTTATTAGAAGTACTTTCAAGAAATCGTCAAATGTCAATCATCAAACATTAAAATCAATTGAATTATGGGAGTTATGAAATGATGTCTCCTTTTGATTATTCAATGTTATATACTTGACAAAGACCAAAAGGAATATAGTCGAAAGTACTTCTAATAAAATAAGTTAAATTATATGAATATTATTGTATTTAATATATAAATAAATTTGAATATTACATATATTTTGGAAAGAATACAAACATCAAACTTAATTTATTATATATATATATTTATACACAGATGCATTTTGCAATTAATAATGGTGGAATATTTTGGGTCATAGTATCTGAATTGTGTTTAAAGGTAATGGTTAAGTTATATTTTATGCATACTATATGTGAATAAATAAGCTATAATTTTTAAGTATCTTATTTCTTCTGATCTCTTAAAAAAAGGCTGGATTGAAAATTCATTGTATGTAGTTGTTGGGAATATAGTTAAATGACAAGAAAATGTTAATGAGTTTTAAAATATAAATCAAAATTGTTTATTGGATGTCACTAATATTTTCAATTATTTCTTAAATAAATGTAAACAGTGAAAAACATTTTTTTTTTAAATAAATCATTGACAGATTTGTTGTGAAAGTAAATTAAAATATTTAAATTGTACTTATTTATTTGTTAATAAAGTAGTTATAACATATTAACAAATAATATGAGACAAAAAAAACAGTCTACATTATTTCACAATATTGCTTTAATTAAATATACATGGATTTATATAACAACAAAGGCTATGGGTTGCATTTAAAAACTCAAGAGTGGATTTTAAATAAAGTTCTATTTTTTTTTCTCTTTAGATTGCTAAAGAATCCTGATAAAATCAGAATTTTTTCAATGACTGTTTTTGTTAGAGAATAAATGGAATCCTACATGAATTGGTCAAGTGAGTGATGATAGTTTTATCATAAATAAAAAAATTGAAATATGAGATTTATTTTTCAATCTATGATTATGTCAACACAACATTACTTAATTTCAGTTTATTATAATAAATGAACAATTTTCTTATTCATTTATTCCACCATTTATTGTAAGCTATAATTGCTGGATGAGAACCAAATTTCACTTATCATCTGGTAATACTAATTATTCAAGTTTACAATAGATAATGCAAGAGTAGAGAAAAAATTTATTAAAGAAATCTCACTTACTTAAAATGCTGGCTCTATAGTCTACATTTATCATTTTAAATTGATGTTAGAAAGAAAAAAGTAATAATTGCTTAGAAATGTATATAAAAGTATAGCCTAAAAACGATTTACTCGCTGACGAAGAAGCTTCCAAATAAACAAAACAAATTTCGCTTAAAACTATTAAATGGGCCAAGCGCTTTCGAGGTTTGCCCTCATATTCATGGCCGACGAAAGTAATAAATCTTTACGTAGTGTTATTAAATAACAAATATGCAAATGTAAATGCAAATCAGTTTGACCATTTTTTTGAAATGGAAAAACACGTGCCGCGTCTATTGATAGAATTGTTGTCGCAAACAATAAAGTACGACTCTTTGATCTTTCTTTTACAGTCGTTGAAATACATTTATAAATTGGTTATTTGCCTTGAAATGAGAAATTGGAATCATAGTTTGTATTTACTATATGAATGAATCCTATCCAAAAGTTCATAAAATAAAAGTTTGATTTCTAAGTAGATATAAATAAATTAGCACACAATAAGCTACTTGTAAATAATCCATCTGTATTTTTATTAGCAGTATGTGTAAATAAATTCAAAGAAGGATCATACTTAATTTGACAAACTTCCAAAATATATATCCAGTAATTTTACAAAAATAAACAATTTGATTACTATGAGATGAACAATGAAGTTTTTAGCTGTTTGAAAGTGATTTAAAAAATCACTCCTCTGTTGTAACAAAATCTTTGTAATATACTATTATAATCAACCTTAATTAGTTTTTCATTCAAATGCAAATGTTTAAATCATATGAAATAAATTTAAGCTTCATTTTTTCCTTACAAGTAATAATACTGCAAAAGTATACTTGTTTTTAAACAATTGATAGTTTACTATTATGGAAAATATTTTAATTTTTCTATATTTTTTTTTTATAACTCTTAATGCAGGTCTAATATTTATTTTATCTAACAAAAAATAATATTCAGCACATATAATTTGAGAATATAATAAACAAATACTTGTCTTATACCTGAAATAAAAAAAAACCAATATGGCTATTGTTATTGGCAGCGATACTAAATAAAAATTTATATTAATAAATATCTAGCGCTTTCAACCTAAGTCCTTATCAAGGCAAAAAATTGTTTATAAAAACTAATCGATAAACATTGAAATGGTTAAAAGAATATAACAAGCAGTAGTTTATACAGCACATTACCAATTTAAGTGAAAGACAAAGAAACAATGTGTAAATGATGCAACCTAATTTTGCAGAAATGAAATTAAACAATAAGTTTAAAGTAAGGGTACTGTTCTATTAGCTCATGTCAGTCGCTTGATGGCATTGATGCTATGCAAAAACACAAATATAACTTTACCGGTCCACCAGCATAAAAATTAATTTTTAATATCTTTATTAATGTAATGTTAGCATATCTACAAAATCAACAAGTTTGTTGATTTGTTATTTAGTTGATGATGTGGAATATATGTATATAAATGAGAAGTTGGATGATAGAAATTAAAATAAGTTCAAAACAATTTTTTCTTCTAATTTTACTCTCACCCTGCTATGTAAGGCGGAACTCATTTGTAAATAAATTAAACAAGTTATATTTATTATATATGTATACTTCAACAAACCAGATATGTATTAATCAATTACGCATTATAAGGCCAATAGTTATATACATATCTGCTAATTTAATCTTTGGAATAGAGAGGCACTGCGCCATCTTTTTCATAGATTTAGATATTCACTAAGAATCAGATCTATGTGCATAAATAGTTCAACGACAATAGCTGTTAATAATTATTTATGCTAACAATAAAATGCTGGTATAATACCCATATCTAAATTAATTAAATGTCTTCAAAGAAAGAGAGGTTTTTATTAATTTCATAATGGATTTTTTTTTTTTTGGTAGCATAGTAACTTATGGGGTGGTATATTAATGTTGTTTGACTGTATCTGCAATACTGTACTACTTAGTATCATGTGTCTATGTTCTTTTATTGCTTTCTGAATCTTAAATACTGGAGATGCCTGGAGTGAATTCCTAAATGGGCAAACCAAAGAAATGGACTTAAGCTACCGAATCATGCTTCATTCCTGAACCTGGCTCACACTAAAGCTTTCAAAATGAATGGGATTCTGGAACCATCGAAGCAGGTCTATTTTCGAAGAGAACACTTTCACAGACAGGAACAGGATTTGCATCTGAACTGCAAGATGATTTTGGACATCTCCAGTCTCATCGTTTCGTCACACACACAACTCTTGGCATGTAGGAGTATGTTCTTGTCCTGTAAAAATGCCACTGTTCCAGCTGCTGTGGACAACAATTGATACAATTTCAACGGTTCGGTTTTGCAGTCAGCCATTTTATTTGTTGTGGTCGTGTTTTCACGCAAACGTGAGCTGGTAAGAATCTTGCTTGGACATACTCTTTCCGAATCTTTTGAAGGTTCCACAGCATGGCGACAAGTTTACAATTGTTAGGAGGTAATAGTAGATCAGATGACTTGTAAGATGACTTTAACATGCATATTTGGAGAGTTGTGGCAGGCTGAAATTCAGACATTATCACACAATACTGTAGCAAACTTTGAACTGTAAGCATTGGAATAAAATGCGTAACTTGAGGCAGCAGGTTGACTACCATAATGGCATGCATAAATGGTCTCTTTTTGTGCTTTTGCATAGAAATAAGGCCAATGGCCGCATAAACGGCATATTTAAGCGTTTTGCATATAAATAATACCATCAATTGGCTGACACGAGTTAATAGAACAGTACCTAATTTTTTAAAAATGAAATTAAACAATAGGCTTAAATAAGTTAGAAGAATAGCATAGGTGAACACAAGACAATTATTATAATAGATTTGCATTTGAGTGAACATAATTTGTGATGTATAATAATCAAAAGCATTACACATAAGTTAAACGTTTTAACGGTACTGTAAATAACAATAAATGATTAATAAAAATAAGTTTTTAATTTTTCATTCTATTACAAATGTCAAATGTAAACAAGGGTTGAAAATAAAGAACAATAGTTCTTCTACAAAGCATTACTTCAGTCAAATATAGATATAACAAATGACAATTATTATAACATCTTTGCATTAAAATAAATTATATATTAAGGGGTACACTAGATGGTTATACCATGTCCAAATCTCAGATTAGTTTCCGATTACTGATTATCATCAGTTGTACTTTATACTACCCAAACTATTAACTTCATGTTAGACAAATATTTTAATAATTTTATGTTATCTGTAGGCATCTTTGACAAAGATAATATATACTAAACAAAGCATCCCATGACTTAATGATAGTTTCACAATCTTAATGATAAAAGCCTGTAATCAGAAATTATTCAAAACCTGAAAATAAGATCAATATCTAGTTTCTGATTACTAAAACTTACAATAGATGTCTCTGGAGTAGAATAATTAAAATCTGAATTAATTTACGGTAATAGCAAGGAAAATAGTTTACTGTTTAAAGCTCGAACAACAAGGAAATATACACACAAATGGAGGAATGTGGGTGATTTAGTCAGCAAGTTATGTAAGGAAGGCATGGAAAATATTAGGCATCTGCCAATTCAGTGTAAATGCTTACAAGCAGAAATGATACAAATAATGAAGTTGTGGGAGAATAAATATAAAGTCATTATACAGAAAGTGGGTTTTTGTTTTTTGTGCTGGATTTGGAAAAAAATAAGAGGGGATCTAGATATAAAAGCCATAGAGTGGACAAAGATGATATGGAAATTGGATGGAGCAGGATAGAAAAGAATATAGGAAAAACTTTGGGTGGAGAATGGAAAGGGAAAGTAAGGTAGCCTACAGATTTCTCCAGGCAAAGTGGCCAAGAGATTTCTAACTTCAATAAAGGAGAAGCCATAGTGCATCACATCACATGAATTATTATTTCTAATGCAATTGATAAAAGTAAATAGAGAAATTTATGTTTTGTATAATAAATTCTGATTATACTAATGATGTAAGTATGAATAATGAATAGTATTTTAAAAAATTGCCTATTTATACATTTGTTTGAATCTTTTTTTATTTTAATAATAGTATTTAATCATTATAATAAACTTATACTAATAAATTTATAATTCTGAATTTTTATTGTGACTCAAATATATTAACTACTTATCAAAAATAGATATGAATGAAGTTTATTATTCGGGTTTTTTTTTCATACAAATTATAATAAAAAATATATATAACAGCTATGTTACTATACATATACTGTATATATATTAATAATTATACATAAAGTGTTGTTTTTGTCGCCTGGTTTTGTGCTTTTTCAAATGTTAAACATCTATATTAACGTTTTGTTATATAGTCGATTCTTTCAACTTTTATTGAATTTCTGTATTATAATTTTATTTCGTTTTATTTTGTTATTTGTTAATTTACTTTCATTATGGAACACTAGATAATGTTTTATCTGCAACAGCAGGTTAACATTAAAATGGATGCTTAACATTTGAAAAGGACACAAAACCATGTACCAAAAAAGACTTATATTAGCTATTATATATAATATTTTTATTATAATTTATAAACTACTTGATATGAGTTTAAATATTTAGTTTAATATAATAAAGAACATCAGCATTTATAGCATGGATTCACTTGTCAACATATAATCAAGAGTAATTATTATAGTTGACATTTTGTTAACTATTTCAAGAACTATTTGAAAAATAAGTATTACAAAAAAGTCATAAATATATTTGTATCTTGCATTTGTTGCATTATGTATATAAATGCCTTTAAAATAAATAATGTAAACACTAAAAATAAAAATTGTTAACATGAAAATATTTTTTTTCTGTAATTTGTAATGGCATAAAAACTGACATCTTTGTTGTATGTTAAATATTTTACTCCAAAACAGTAATATGTCTAGATAAAAATGTATTTTAAGAGAATAACATTTGATCATTATTGATGGTAGTTTATTATTGCCATTGTGGAATTATATACATATATTAATTATTTGTTGATGCTTGCAACTCAATTTCATCTTTAAAGACAATTCTTGAATGTGAACAATTAAAAATCATATTTAAATAAAATTTATTTATAATTAATATTTCTTCACTTAAAAGATTCCCTAAGATTAACATACATTTTCTATCAATTCTGAATTCATATTTACTTTAATCCATTCTGACTTCCGTCATATATAAGATGAATAAGTAATATGGCTGCAGGAAGCCCTAACATTTTTTCCAGTGTTGATACCAATTTAATCATAGCCCATTTTAACTACAACTTCTAATCTTGCTACTATATATCTATAATACTTCTATCAATTGCTTTAAATTTTATTATTACAGTAATTATTATTTAAGTTCTTTTCCAGTTCCACATTTCTATAATATCAATACTTAGTTTTTTCACTGTCTAATTTTCACACCCATAGAGAACGTCATAGAAAAAACATCATAGGTTTAATAATTCTGATCTTAATTTTTCAAAGATTTCTCTAAAAATCTATTTTGTATTTTTGATTGTATTTCTACCTAAAGTTAGTCTGTGATGAATCTTTTGAATATCTGGATCCTTTGGCATCGATGACTGATCATAGTAGCAAAAGCTGCCTTCATTATTAATTCTGAATTCTGCTCCTAATCCTGTCATTATTATCTTTTTCATATTTATCTATAATCCTATCTTTTTATTCTATAACTGTCCTATTGAAATCCATTGTCTTCTGTATTTTCACTTGCAAGAATATTATTATCTAAGACTGTCATCAATCTTGAATTCACATATATCTTCATCTGATCTGATCTGGTTTCAATCATTATATATTCAGTATATAAGTAATGTGATTGAAGAAAGCCTTAAAATTTTTGTCATTGTTAAAATTAATCTTATGATTATAACCTTTTTTTTGATGATAGCTTTTATTTTGCAGAAGTTTCTCATCAAAACTGAAATATTTTGATGCATCATCAAAAATGAAAATGGAATCCATTACGCTGTTCTTATTTTCAAAGTAAACTTTAGTGATCGAGAATATAAAGTTATATCAGTGAGTTACAAAAGCTATAGTAGGGATGAATTTCAAGTGATATATATACTTAGATATAGACTGCTTACAGATTGGTGTCATATATATAGAACAAAGGCTATAGAAGGTTGCAGTTGAGTGATAGGAGATCCTGAAGTATTTTCATTAGACAGATGAACTATGTATTACTAAAACATCATGTCAACCAAAGGTTAAGCTTCATTAGTGATGTGTAAGAGTTTAAGCCATCTGGAGTAGTTTGAGTCTTTAGTCAATTCCTCTGTTGGGTTATGTCATTTCTCTTTGTTGTATGTATAATAAAAATCATATATACAGCTGTGTAAATATATGTGGATTAATAATTACACATAAAAAGTCTTATATGTAATTATTATTAATATACATACGTTTATATAGCTATTGTATATGATTATAATTTTGATGGATATATTTGGATGACATGTTCTGCAACTTGCTGTCGTGTTTGTACATCATTCGTTGATTGTTTTTATCATTATTGATATTTAAAAAAATGTGAAAAATTAGAAAACCTAGAATTTGAGATAGAACATGATTCGTGATAAAGATGAAAAATGTACATTCTGGAATACGTCGACAGCATTGTTTCATTTATATAAGTTTTGTGTTTTGTTGCATTTCTAAGAATACCACTTAATTATTTATAAATTAAAACTAAGAATTTTAGTAGAAACTTATGGAAAAGTTTCTTTTAGTAGGAAACTTAAGGAAAAATTTCCTAACAAAATCCACTTATTCCACTCATTAATTAGAGGGAATTTGAAGCCAGACTTTCAAGCTTCCTTCAGTTATCCATACCATCCTATATAACATATACATGATTGAAAGAAATTTGAAAGCTTGGGTTCAAATCCCTTCTAATTACATCTAGCTTAAGTATACATATACTGTATTTAATTATTCCAATCAGATAAATTCCATCTATTGTTTTATACCAAAAATAGTTCATTGGACATATTTAATTCTTCAGAGGTTGTAAATTTTGGAAATATTGATAAAATTTATTGTTTCTGTTGTTTTTTTAAGAAGTTATTTTCACATTCTATTGTTGTTAATTGCAATTTGTTAGCTGTATGGTTTAGTGCAGTAGAATTATGGGTTTCTGGTGCTTAAATTCCATTTCTGTCATTTCAGTATTCAAACTTCTTATGAACTCCTGAACAATAAACTTATTATTGTCATTGGTGGTCCCAATATTGTCGGATCATTTTACAGTGTTCATTTTTAGGCTTTCATTCTTGCCAAATATTTAGCTTTTTTTTGCCATGTTGTCTCACAATATCATTTCACTTACAAAAAGTATTCCAATGCAGATGATTTGTCAATTGACTATTTGGATCTTCATTAAATGTCAATAGTCTAGGCTATACGTTACAAAAACATTGCTTAATACTACTATTCATAACATTTAATTTGAATTATTTTGTGGCAAAAAAAGCAGCAGCTTATCTTATTTTATTCTCCAGTGTTTCATTTTGCATGAATGCTATTATAAAGCAGTTGTTAAGTGGATTCTTTAATATATTTTGTCATTATTATGAAACATTGAATTATGATTTAAGTATAATATTTTTACTTCTTTGTTGTTCTCTGTTGCTTTTCTATCAATCCACTGACAGAAAAAACAACTTACTTTTGCTCTTAAGTAAGAGTTTGATTTTGAGATTGAATCCCTCAATGTTTTAAAAAAATATTTATGTTTTTAATACGAGACCTGCAAAAAAGTTTTCTACAAATTTGACTTGATTTATATGTACTATGTTGATTATTTTGTCATCTAAGTTGATTTTGTAATAAATAAGACCCTTGATCTATTTTGGATTGCTTAATTATTTGTCTTTTAACTTTTTTCTAGTATTTTATCTCATTATTACATTTTGTGTACTGCCTTTTGAATTTTGTTAACTTATACATGAATTTTACTAACTTTTTTTATTATAAAACTAAAGATTTTAACTTTGTTTTTTAATAGTTATGATTTTTTTAAAAAAAAAAAAATGTATATAATGTAAATATTCTTTTTGTATATATATATATACCTTGCTTTGTATTTTCTCTAAGTTATGTTAATAAATAATATGTTAAAATAAAAATCTCCCTTGTCTTTTTAAACCACTTTTGTGTAATGTATTATTTTTCCTATTACCTTTATTGTTTATTACTGATATAATTGTCATTAGTTATTTGTCAAAAGGCAGATTCCAAATTATCTTCAAGACCTGTTTTTTGTATATTCTTCAAATAATCACAGCTTCTTTCTTCATAATATACATATTTAGCTAGATGAAATAGCCTTTTTGCGATGCTAATAACAAATCAAATGGACATGCAAAACTGACTTGTCATATGAACACCATTCAAATGATTTTTGTTTTATCACACAAATTTCATTAGGGCTTAAATGATGTCTGCAGTTTAGTGCCATAATAAAATGGTGAATTCAAAAACTAAGATTTCTGGATCAATTTTCAGCTATGAAAAAAAATTGAATGAAATTTTAGTCTTCAATCTACTATTGAAGGTTTGAATATGACTACTTCCTTATAAACTAATCATACTATTATTTATACTTAATGGTATAGAAATTAGTGTTTTAAAGATTATATGTAGAAAGAGTTGATATTTCAGTTCTAAAAATTACTGATCATTTCTGTTGAATCATTCTTATTAAAAAGATTTTCTTAGTTTATGCTTTCTCAATTACATTAAAATGACTTGATTTTTATAGTGTTAAGTTTCTTTTTAAATTATTGCCTTGGTGTTCTGCTGTTTATCAGCAAGTTTTTTAATATGCTGCTGCTATTGATAATAAAGAGACTCATAAATGAGTATAGCTGTTCTAACTCCAAGAAAGAAAAAAACTGTTCTAAGAATGAGTTTTACAATAACTATACAAACCAATCTGTGAAACACAAATATGCCCACATATAGAATATGCTGTCCATTTTTTTGTTCTTCCTGAAATACTTCAACATGTCTAATTGTAGTTCTCCAATATATTCTATTCTCTGCATATCTTTCCAATAGAACCAATCGATGTGATATTTTTTTATAATAACTTGAGACAATCATAATATAAAGTCTACCTCTTCCACAAATACCATGTTCAAGCTCACCATAAAACACCCTTTTAAAAAGTCTTGTGTTAGTCATTCCATTGTATGCCCAATCTAATAAAGGTGTGATTTTACAATAATGAAATTTTATCATATCCAACAAGTTGAAGAACATTTTTTATGATCTTGCTATTGCATTTTTAAAAAAATTATAGAGCATCTTCCTTAAATGAAACTTCTCTAATACTTTTATATTGTGTTGATAGGCTGTTCAAATCTCACTTCTATATAATAAATTAGAAAAATAAGCAATATTATATACAGCTTAATTGCAGTAGTTGTTAAAAACAGCACATTGAAATTTTGTTGTACCTCAATATATAAGCCCATCTTTTTCCTTATAAAACTAACAAGATAGTTAAATTGGTTCACATTTTCAAGTTAATTCAAATTAAAAGGTTGCTGGGAGTTTTCTTCCATTATTAGCTGATAAAGAACTTGAATTTTTTAACACTAACTAATAAACCAAAGTCTTTATATGCTGCATTCTATAAATTGTCTTGAACTGACAAAAATAACAATCATCAGCATATTGTAAATCCAGAGTGCAATAAGATGAAATTCTTGATTTTGCTTTTAATCAATTGAAATTAATAATTCCATCATTAAAACTGTGATTATAAATCTGAAGACAACTGACAAAAATTAAAAACAATGGATCAAATATACATCTTTAATACCAGTTTTTATTTCACATGCTCAGATTTTCTACCTGTTATAAAAATGCTTTGTCTCATTCTGTTATGTACAAGTTTTTTTTTATGAATAAATTTTGGTGAATTTATATCATATTAAATTAATAAAATGTATTGACCAAGTCAATAAAAGCAATATATAAATCACTCCTTTGTTCTCTAAAATTTTCTTGCATTTTGTCTGGCAACAAAAATATAACTATAATATTTGATTCTCTAAAACCATATTGAGCCTCTGGTAACCATCATTCATGATTGGAAGCAACCTATTCAACAAAATCCTTGGCAGTATCTTTGCTGTAAAGAATAATAATCTTATTCTATGATAATTACTGCATTTTTCCTTCAAAGAATTTGAACAATAAAAGCATCCTTAAGATTGTGGACCAACTTTATGAATCCATGTATTTCTAAAAAATTTCATTATTTTTAAAAGTAACATAATATTTTAAAATCTTCAAATATTTCACCAGGACTTTCAGCCTTTATATTTTTAAGATTACAATGAG
Source organism: Epiperipatus broadwayi (assembly GCA_028023455.1). NCBI lineage: Eukaryota > Metazoa > Onychophora > Udeonychophora > Euonychophora > Peripatidae > Epiperipatus > Epiperipatus broadwayi. The sequence goes on from JAQFVV010006267.1 coordinate 4,945,069, forward strand.
CTACTGTGACTTCACTAAGCTGGATATCTCTGTTCAAGTCTAAATGAGTAAGTAAAATAGATATATCATTAAAAGTTGTCTCAATTCTTGTATTATTTTATTCAAAAGAGTATCATTGCTTAATTAAATGAGATTATGATGCTGTTTTTCCAAGTCCATATGTTACTTTCACTATATCAAAAAAAATCTAGAATGACTACAATCAGTGATTGTCTAGGCCTTCTTTGTAATTTTAATCATTTTTTAAGTCTTTTTGTCATCACTGAACTTCTGCCTTCAAATCTCTATTATGAAGTTCCACATTTAATTTCTTATTCTGCCAAGCAGAAAATATCACATTTTTAAAAATCAAATTAGTAATAATACGATAATTGTTGTAAAACCAGTCATGATTCTTTTTTGTTAATTAATCCAAAACTAGATTTACTTGTATTCATAATCCATTTAAGAGAATTCCATGTTTCAATAATATAACGGTCCTGAAGGTCCAAATTAGTAATTTTAGTGTTTAATAGCTATTGAAATTCAATACATAGATTCTTCTAAAGTATCAACATGTTTGTGAATGAAGTATCTATTTTTTAATGTAACAATCATTTTAATCTTGAAGCATAGTACTCTATGATCTACCCCATAATCTGCACTTGGAAATGCTTGCTTGATGTGAACTATTTTTATATTCTGATTCCTAATTATAATCTATTAAATGCCATTGTTTTGAGTGTTTGTGTATTCTTATTCTTTTATAGTGGTTTTCTATCTAAATAAATTGTTTGAGATAGTCAACCTAAGTATTGTGCAAAAATTCAATAATAAACCATTTGAATTTATGATAGCAATTATTCCAATAATTTTTGGACAAATTTTATTATTGTATTAATTTGTGTGTTAAAATCTGTAGGAATAAAAATACAGTCTTTTATTGTAATAATACTGATCAACAAGGAATAAAAGTTTTTTTGAATCTAAAGTTGGAGCATATGCACTAACAAAATAAGCACTAGTTCCATTGTGCAAGGCAAGTTTTAACCCCATTGGCTTTCATTGATATAGTGACAACAATCACTGTCTGATTTGCCTTTCCAAAAAATTTGTTTAGCTATCGATCTGTTCTATTAAACTTCATCTGAGATTCAAATTTCACTAAGAAAGCTATATCCGTGTTAAATCTTAGCAGCCCTTTAGGCATCAATGAAATTCTCTGCTCTAGTCTTGAAGAGTTTGTATCAGATAAAGTCCACACATTCTATGTACCTATATTTAGAAAAAAAAGATTTATAATACCTTTAGTAGTACCACTGCTTTCTGCTTTAAAACAGGCAAAACTCTCCATATAATAGTTCCATTCAGTGCCAGCCATTACTGTATGGAGAGTTTTGCCTGTTTTAATAACAGTTATGAGCAAGCGTAAGGAGTGATTATGTAATGTTTAGTGCCTTCTGCTTTACAAACTGAAATTCCTGTCACACTCAAATGTAGTTCTAACTGACTCATTAATGATTATAAGGTCTTGAACAATATTCATAACTAAGGATTGATCACTTATTAAACCTGTTCTGTCATTGCTTTCTTACTCCATAAGAGTTTGAAAGTAACAGAAAAAATAGAAATTGAAAGAATTACTGTGTATGTAGTTAAAGGATGGAAATCTGGTTACACAAACACAAGACCTGTCACCATTAGTATAGGGAGATATTCAAAATCATGAGACACTCATGATGACTAGGCTCTCCAATAACTTAAGTAATTGAAGGAAGGAATAGAAGATATATTGGAATGGCATCTAACTTTAAATGAATCAACATCTTCTATGAGGCAGCATTGAAAATTCTTAGTCAGGCACTGATTATGTGTTATTCACATTTGGCCTTCATATTTGATTGCTATTCTACTATCCATTAACTGAGGAACTCATTGATAGGCTGAGCATAGTTCCTGGCTGTGTTAATGATATGGTGCATATATAAAGTGATCTGCTAGATTAGGAATAGTTTACCATCACATTTTACCATGTTTTAACAATACAATCTTATTCAAGATTGTGGTAACTATGCTATATATACATGTGCATATATTCTTGTTAAAAGATGGAAATGTTTATTTTATTTAAACTGATATTTTTAATAGTTTTAAGGCAGCTACTTCATTATTTTTTACAACTCCACATTATTTTCAAGGAAAACAAGAAATATATAAAGATTTGTTTAATAATCTGAACTCATTTATTTTGCTTCAAAAGCCAGAAAATAATTAAATGATTTATATTAGTAATTTTTAAAGTAAAAGCTGTTAGGGTAATAACCTTTATATTTTGTATTTTTACTTAAGCTTTCTCATCAATATTAGATTTTTGTTTTTAAAAAAATATTTCATTTTTACAAATTTATAATGTTCGGAAAAGTAATTCTATCTTTCACTTAGTACTATTTTCATGTTAATGTTTAATATAAAATATTGCGTCATTTTTTACGTGAATCTCACGTTTTTTATTCAAACTTCCAAACTTAAACTAGGAAATTAAGATAAGGCCACGGCATAGTTTTTTTCTAGCTTTCATGCTCATAACTGTTAATTTTCACAGTTAATCTTAGTTTATTTTTTTACAACGATCTTGTCCGTTGTATGAGTGACTAAAGTTTAAAAGCTTGGTTTTAAGATATTGTGAGATATCACATTGGTTTTGCTCTCATAACATGAACGTTTTTTTTTTCATCAAATGCAAAAAATACAACTGACTAGACTTGACTAGTAGTTAACTGGTTACTTAATTTGTAATAGTCCATTTAGTCCTTTATTTTTCACATAAAATACATTTCTGCTAACCAAATTTAAAATGCCAATAAACATCACATGATCACCATTTCTTATGCTTGCTTATAACTTATTAAAACAGGCAAAACTCTCCATACAGTATTGTGTTTTCAATTTAAGACTCATGGTTTTATAGTTAAGTAGAGATAAAGTGGGCTTCTGGATGATTGCATTGGATCCTAAGATTTAAGTGCAGTGCTGTCAGATCCAAGGCTCCTCACTGATGAAGGCCACAAGCCAGAAACTAGTCTGGGAATATTGGATGAGTACACACTAGATGGGGATTTTATACCCAAGCCTTCTGGCATCCATTGATTACTCTGGTTTGCACTGAGTGGCAATACTGTATGGAGAGTTTTACCTGTTCAAATTTAAAATGGATCTATCTGAAGCAATTTTAATTGCTGAATTGTTAAATATCAAAGGAATATCATACACAATATAAAATTTGTTTCATGTTGATGTATGAAGGATAAAGGTTTTAGATAAGTTTCTGGCAACCTTTGTCTCAATATGGACATAAAATTTGTGTTTTTTTTTTTGCATAAGGCCAATGCTTTTTGTAATACTTATAAATATAAATGATCCATATTTGTATATGTTTTATTATCTTTTTTTTTCTTTCATACTTTTAATACTTCCAAGTGAAATATGTTCGATTAAATGATATTTAAAAGAGAAAACTAGAAAATAAAAAAGCTTTTGTTTTATAAAGTTGCCAAGATTAGAAACTAATTTTTTTCACACTAGTTATCCAAAATGATCTTTCAAATTAGAAACAATCTGTAGCATATTGCATCTGACAGTGTTAAAATCAAAATATAGAAGTGTCACAGGCTGGCTCAAGTCTTAATTGCTGATTTCAATTTACCAATGGATTGTTTTGCTATTTCTATTATAAGTGCTGTTGTAAATTGCTCTATATGCGACCTGAAGTTAAATTAAGTACTGGACAATGATGAAATTATTGAGTTTGCATTAGATGAAATAAATAAAGAATCATGATTGTAACCTGATTTGCCTACTGATGATTTATTATTTATTTATTGACCCAATAACTGTCAACATTAGAATGAATCATTTGACAAATCTTATTAGACTTATAATAGTAACAAAAAATGGCATGATACTGCTTACTTTTTTTTTCTTTTTGCCAAGAAAGCCAGTAGTGAATAATACAAGAGAAAACACTTATTGTGCTTAAGATAAATTGTACACTAGGGACAAGAGCTAGAAAAATATTAAAAAGAGCAACAATTACTGTTGTCATGTGTTGTTAGCTGAGAGGTCATCACAGCTGCCTTGCAAGCAAGTAGTTGGTTGCAGATGGTTGTGGGTTCGCATCCCGGACGATGCTATGACATATGAAAAAATTACTGGCAACAGATGTAGGAGCATGTAATAGCTATTATACATCATCTGAACATGGGCTGACATTTTAATGAACAAATTAAATATTTGGCTCAATGTAAATGGAGCTTTTTAAGGCTACCTAACCTCATGAGTCAATTTGATTCATTTTTTAACAAGGGACAGTGTAAAATTCATCCAATAAGATTTAATGAATGGGCTGCACAAGTCACAGTATAGTAAAGGTGTAATTTTCTTTTTAAAAAAATGTATGCATTTTCCATCTCTGAATAACTTATTGAATGTAATATCTAAATTACAACTTATTGTTAATGTAGTAAATTTTTGTGATTATTTTAAATGGAGATTTAATAACTTATGAATCTATTATAGCTTAATGAATGCTTTCTAACATTTTAGGAATTAAAATGTCATATTAATGAAGAAATGGTAAATCAGATGCTGCATTACTTATATGAAGTTGCAAATTAAATTTTTCAAAATATAGAGGATAGTCTTATAGCAACACTATTATAATACGTTTTTTGTGCTTTTTAAAAGAATGTGTCAAAAGATTTTCGAAGAAAATAAGTTTTCCAGATTAGGCTGAAAAACATCAAATAGAGATTTTTTTTTTTTAATACGCAAGAAAACTATGCTAAAATCTTCTCTGATATCAAATGGAAGAATATGCTATGAAAATATTTCTTTAATATTTTGTAAGCTTTAGAATATGCCTTCAAAGAACAATCACAAAAGAAGAATTCTGGATAACAAGCAGATAAGGTTGCAAATAAAACAATATTAGTACTTTTTTTATGTTTAAAAGTGATTGAATGATTTTATTGCTCAGGAGTTTATAAATTTATGTGCCAGAATGACAGAATTGGACAAAATTCGAAGATCTTAATCTCTAGAGTCTATCACTCTACTATTGCAACAAACAACATAAAGTTTTGTGTTAATTACACGGAATAAAATTTTGCAAAAATTTTCTTGGAGCAAGTCAAATTCTGCAAAATGATAATGTGAAAGTAAAAATATACAAATCCACAATTATTAGCTGACCAACTGTGTACTTTAAGTAATGACTACAATAGATTTGGAACACTTGTGAAAGAAATATCAGGTTTTGATTTCATTATCATATATCAGAAAAGAGGAGTTCAGCGACAAATATATATTTTAAAAACATTTGAATGATAATAATAAATGTTATAGTATCATCTTTTATACAATTGTTAACAAACTTTGTGCATATATATATATATATATATGTGTGTGTGTGTCTAATTTGCTTATACTAAATATTTCCTATATATGTAATTAAAGGAATTTGAATTCAGGATTTTTTAATCTATTTATCTTCCACTCCATCTCAAGTAATTGAAATGCATGTGAAAAAAATACATGATCCCCAATATATGTATTTCATGCAGAACTAGCACTCATCAGTTGGATCAGATCATACTCTCCCACACATATATGCAATCAATGCTCAGTTTATATTAAGATACTAATTCCTCAAATTTTAATGGACAGACTTCAATCTTCTCACTCTTGCAACTATTCAATCATCCATTTCATGATGGAATGTGCAAAGCTCTTACTGGATTTAATATTATAGTCATACCCATGTAGACATTATGGCAATCTACCCCCAGGGGGATTATGATCTGGGCCAACTGATGACTGTTGGATCTGCACCAAATACATATATTGAGGATCATATATGTTTTTCACATGTATGTGGTCAGTTGCTTGAGATGGAGTGGAAGATGAGTAGACTGAAAAATCTTGAGTTCAAATCCATCTAATTATATATGTATATAAAGAAATAATATAGTAAAAGATACTTTCAACATTCTCAAAAACTAATTAATAATTATGTAGCGAACTTAAACACTAATCACTATCTTATAATCAATAAATTTTATTAGTGCTGTGTTTATATTGTAATTAATTGTCCCTCTTCAGTCATACCATTAAACAGTGATGTTAAAACTGGAAGGATACTCATGCCCTAATCACAAGATAGAGATTTTGCGAAAATAAGAATGACTGTCTTATTTTCAAACTCAAATGCACTTATATGAGCTAATCTTAAATATCTAAAAGTGAGAGCATGAATATATAAATCATTCGCTTTAAATCCATTTCTTATTTTAATAATCTTATTAGTATTTATGAAATCGTATAATTTACTTTGTGCTAATATTAGATGATGTTAAATGACGATGTTAAATTTATTTATTACATAATTTAATCATCACTTTTTAACAGTACTCATGAGAAGGTATAAACTTTAGCAACTTCATTTTCAGTCATATGTTCAATGCATTAAAAATAGATTCAGTCTTAAAAAATATTAGAATATATATTTCTAAATATAGACATTACCTTGCACAGGTTTTTAATATTAATGGTCACAATTATACACTTGAGCATCCATGTTCTCAACTCGAGTCTTGTTGAACAGAATGGATGTCTTGTTTTTATCAAGTACTGAACTTTGCTATTAAAAAGTATTTTTAGATAGAAAGAGGATTTTCAAAATTGAAATTGACACAATTTCTGTGACTAATAATATCAGATATTATTTTATTTTGTAACAAGTTTATTTTAAATGTATTAAAATTTTATATTTCTTTTCTTGTCTTAGATATAATAAGTAATTTGTTTATATTATTTAATACTTTTAAATGGTTAAAAAAGAAGTCCAATTTCATTGCATGTTCTACCATGAATGATGACTTAAATAAAAATTGAATATTTAATGCTATCAGCAACTTATTATATGCTAATATTTTGTTAGCTAAGGAATGTAAAGACAATAGATTATCATTACTGAACTGTCCTTAGGATTTTAGCTGTTTTTAATCTGTTTCCCCATAAATCTATGGAAAAATATTTTAAAAAATAATATATGCATGCTAGATTAATAGATGCACTATTCAAGCAATTCCATTTAATCTTCATTAGTAATAGTTCGCTATGTCTTGCAACTACTTTAACAGAATTTATTCTAGGATTTCAATATTTAAAGTTACATCGCAAATTTTAGTTAGCTCTTTATTTCAGTAAAATGAAATATCTAAATATAGTTGAATGTCTTTAGAAAAATTTAACTTTATTTAAATATTCCAAATACATTCAACTGTTAGTAATAGCACATCAAACAGATTAGTATATGCACAACGTTTTGAGAGGTATTATTCTCCCCTCTTCTTCAGGTGTTGCTGGCCTGACCAGTGACAGTACTAGCATGAGATTTGAACCTGGACCTTTAGATTCTTGAGTATTCTATTTTTTAAGGTAACTCTCTAATCTTACTGAGCCATCCTGCCAAAGGCAACTGTCAGTAGAAACTTCATTTACTTATCTATGAGGTTTGTCCTGATTTCTCCACTTTTTCCTAAGAGCAAAGTTGATTAGTAGTTTCTATACATTATGTGTAGTTACACTAGGTTGGCTTATGGGATTTTTTGCCATTGTTATGTAAGCAGCTTTTTTAAATTTTCTTCTTTGTATCTTTTCTTCTCTATCCAATTATTATTGTATTTTCCCAATTGAACATAAGTTTATTGGCACATACATGGTCTGTTACCATAGACATATTTGCTTTCTCTCTTCTAATCACCAGTTTGTGTTTTTTCAAGTCCTTTTCAATGGGATGACTAGTCTCACCAATATATATTCTTCCACATTCGTGTGATATTTCATTTTTCTTTTCAGCATTTCAAGTTTAGGCTTTGTAGATGTTAGAATTCCTCATAGTTTGGTATGGTTCTGGAAGGCTGTTCTGATGTTATACTGATTGCAGATTTTCCTTAATTTGTCTGCTATTCTTGGAATGTATGGATGCACTACACTACTGATAATTGTTTTCTCTCTTAATGGTTCTTTTTGTTGTCTATTTAATGTTTTCTTGATAACAGCTGATGGATCGTATTTTTCATAAGAGTTTATTCTATATAGATTTTTTTTTTTCCAAATCATTGGTTTCTGAACAAACTTCTTTTGCTCTGTTCTATAGTAATAGGATAACTCCATGTTTTGTGTTTCTGGTGTAATTGGATGTATAGGCTAGGTATTTTCCTGTATGTGTAGGTTTTCAGTAAACTGTAGTTTTGAATTTGCCATGAGAGAGTCTTGTCATAAGAACATCTAAGAATTCCACTTTTTGTTCTTGTTCCTATTCTATTGTGAATTTAATTGATGATAATATGTTGTTGATGTGTTTCCAGAAAGTTTTTAGTAGTGCTTCACCATGTGGCCATATAACAGATGTATTATCTACATAGCCAAGCCAAACTTTAGATGGATACAGAGTAGTTTTTATAGCTATGGTTTCAAGTTCTTCCATGTAAATATCGCTAATCATGTGAGATAGTAGTGAGGCCATAGCCATTCCTTGATTTTGTTGGAAGAATTCTGTGTTGTATTGAAAGTAGGTTATTTTATGCAGAATGTTAATAGTTCCCTTATACTATCAATAGGAAGAGCTGTTCTAATTTGTAAACTATTATTGCCATTTAATCTTTTCCTTACAATAGGCAATGCCTCTTCACATGACACATACACGAATAAACTTTTCACATCAATGCTTGCAAGTAAGTCAGTTCTTTCAATTTTCATATTCTTGATTAATTCCACAAAGTGTTTAGAATCACTGGCAAAGGACTGGGTCTTGTATGCCAAAGACTTAGAACTTTGACAAGAAATCTTGCCAAATTTTGGCAAGGTGAATCTCTAGAACTAACAATAGATCTTAATGGAACATGATCCTTATGGATTTTAGGTAAACCATAAAGATAAGGAAATTTTCTGAAATATGATGTTATTTTTCTTTTTTCTGAATCAGTGAAGTACCTGCGATGCTTTCTGAGTAATGTTCGAAACTTTGTTTCTGTACTCGGTATTGGATTTTTTGCCATGTTTCTGTACTCGGTATCGGATTTTTTACCACTTTTCTATATTGGCCTGCTGTGAGGAATTCTTGGATTTTTGTTGTCATAGTCAGTTGTATCCATTACAACTGTTGCATTACCTTTGTCACAGGCAGAATAATTATAGATTTGTCTACTTTGAGAGATTAAATTGCTTTCCTCTCACCATAGGATGTTTGACTTCAATTTGTGTTGCTTGTCAAGTCTTCTTTTTACCTCTTGAAACATTGTGCATATACTAACCTGTTTGATGTGCTCCTAACAGTTGAATGTATTTGGAATATTTAAATAAAGTTAAATTTTTCTAATGACATTCAATACTCATATTAGATGATGGAAATAGTCCAATATAAAAATACAACTAAAACAACATCATCACAAACCTTTAGGAAAATATCTAAATACAGAAATCACTACAATACTAAATTATTCCAGCAGCACTTTTTATAAAACAAACACAAAGTTTAAATTAATAAAATAATTATGCCATTAATTTAGACTTTGTGTTCGTTTCACTGGAAATGTTGCTCAAATAATTTAATATTGTAAGTGATTTGATATATTTATATTTGAATTTCTGTTAACATTTGCAACTGTTTCACTTTAAGTATTTAAAGTACCCTCAATAGTTTTATCATATTCCATCTTTGGTTTTTAAAACATTGGGTATATATATATCATTATGTTGCTTAAAACATTATATAGTTTATTTTTAGCTATACTTATTGAATCCTCTTTGCATATCATTTTCAAAGAGAATTCATAATCATTATCATTTTCAACTAGTCTTGATTCACTTCAGGATAAAGGTCTCTCCAAGTTCAATCCAATTTATTTGATCTCTATTCTTTCTTCTCTATATCACCCCAGCACACTTCATTATTTCATCCATTTATCTCAAATGTGGTCTCTTTCTGGGTCTTTTACAATATCTTAGAATACAGTTTAAGATTTCAACTGTCCATCTATTATCATATCTTCTAAAAATATGTCCAGCCCAACTCCACGTCAGTCTTAATATTTTTAATGATGTCAGTAACATCTGTTTGTTTTCTTACGTATGTGTTTAATTTTCAATCTTTTTTTGTTACTCTTCTTGTTATTCCATATTTTATTGACTGATCTGAAATTTCTGTATTGCTCTTCTGTTAAGTGTCTAATTTTCAGACTCCATAAGTAAGATCTAGTTAAACACTTTTATTAAAAATCTTCATTTTCAAACACATTGGCATATTTCCTTTTATTATTAAGTTATTTCTATCAAAAGCAGCCCAATCAAATTTAATTCTGTAATTAATTTTTATTTGCAGTAATAATCTAACCAAGATAGTTGTAGTTGTAAACATTTCTAAACTCATCATTATCACTCTTTATTTTCTTCTTTTAAGAAAATCCACCAAACATTATTTTAGTCTTTTTAACATTTATCTTTAGTCCTATTTTCGTACTTTCATCTGATAACTGTTGCAACTTTCTTGAAGCTCTGAAACATTATTTGCGAAATCAATTGCATTATCTGCAAAATCTAGATGACTTAAATACTCTCCATTTGCTTTTCTTCCCTTAGTTTCCCATTTTAATCCACAAAATACTTCTTGCAAAACTGCTGCAAAAAGTTTTGGAGACATGGAGTCACTCTATTGCACACTTGTCTTATTATAAGGACATGTATATGTCAGTAGACTTTGTACATTATCATTTTTGCTGTTTTTTTATATCCCTATATACATATAACCTATGAAATGAAATGAAACAAGGGGAATATTAACATGCATTAATCCTTTTATTAAACATTATTTTTTTATATATTAAAAAATATACTCTATTGCTACATAAGGATCTGTATTGTTTGTAACTAATTTTACTATTTAATATCATTTAACATAGTATTTATATAAATTTTTATTTTTAATAAACGATTTTAATTTTTGCATTTATACATTATAAAAAATCTCCCTACAACTATGTTTTTATTTTTATGAAAACGAAAATATATAACATTTTTAATTTTTACTATTTATAAAAATAATTACATTCTTTCCATTATTAATATTAAGCAAATATTTTATCTAGCGCCGTGCTTGCAATTATATTTCATTCCAATATCTGCCTTTCAAGCTAATTGAGCACGCGCCTTTTGAGTGTTAAATAAATGAATACTCTCCTCTTCAATCCAAGATATAGTATTTATGCAGGAATAAAAAGAATCCCTCTTATTCCTACGACTCAAATTCTTTTATATGAGCAAATCTGAAGAACTGTTAAAGAGAGCGTGAGTAGATTCTCACTTTAAATTACTATTTACGATGTTTTTTAAATTCTAAGTAATTACACCGTCATTCAGCCAAAAAACATCGTAAATAGCTTGAAAGGCTGATATTGGAATGAAACATTATTAATATTGAAAAATGGATTGTCTTTTTCTAAATAATGTTTTTTTAATCATTTTCTTATTAAAATAATTAACATTTTCATAAATATTATAGCAAATTTCAAATAATGTAATGGGAGAATAAAGTAACTTTAAATAACTATAATGATCAAATATTCAATATAACTTATTTGTCCATAATGTTGCAACATATATATAAATTAAAGAATCAAGAAATGTGTATCAAACCAGCTTTCATCTCCATATTTGATACATATTAAAATAAAATTAGTACTTTTTTATAAGTATTCCTGCCAAAAAGGGCACTTGTGAGCATGATTCTAGTGACCTATATATAAGTAAAAAAAAAAAAATCATCCACTTTTTTATATTTCCTCATAAATGTATTATAAAAATATAAAATAAAAAAAATGACTAATTTTGGTCATTTTTCTGAAAAAAAAATGAGCAGTTAAAAGGTTAAAGAATCAAGAAATGTGTATCAAACCAGCTTTCATCTCCATATTTGATACATATTAAAATAAAATTAGCATTAGTTGTTTATTTCAATCTTATTTAGATCGATTATCTTATTTAATTTAAAGCAACTTTATACACTATATAAAATAAATCATCCCTTAATATAAATGATGATGCTGATTTACCTCTCTTTATAAAAGTTAAAAAAGCAATAAAAAGTATGCTTATAGTGGCGAAACGGAAAATGAAGAAAAGGAGAATTTTTTTAGTTTATTCTGTACAAATAACAAAAAATAAAAGTAAAATCATTAAAATAAAGCATTACTGAAAACAGAATTTAAAATATTTTGGAATTAATTAAATTTACATAAATAAAATTGGAAAAAATTGTCAAATGTTGGTGGTCGAGTGGACAGCACAGCTGCCTTACAATCAGTTGTCTCGGGTTCGCTTCCCGGCCGATGCTATGACACATGAAAAAAAAAATTGGAAAAAATTATTTAAAAATCAGATGGGGCTGGCTTATAATGACTGTGTTTTTCTTCCAATGCGTAAGCTTGTGATTAAGACCTGTAGAGGTCCCTACCTTCGTATTTTCAATCGCACATGCTTTACGTTTATTGCCTTAATAAATAAAGGTGATAAGGGTACATGGTCATTATTGTATTATGGTTTAGTAATGGCAAAATTACTTCATAGCCGACCTGAAAGGCTATATGTTTTGTAATTGTTTTTTTTTTAATTGGTTGCTTTAAAAAAATTTTTGTTTTGCAGAATTACTTTCTTTGAATAAAATGCTTGTAATCAAATTAAGCCTCTAAATTAAAATTTTTAAATATGCCTGTTATATTTGATATGTGAATGTGACAGAGTTACGGAAAACTATTAATGGCTGAATTACTTTCTACATATAAAATATTCTTTGTAATGTGGACAAACAATGGTTTGTTTTAACTGGTTGTGAATTTGACATGTAACAGCTTTACGAACAAGCATACAGTCACCAATCAGACAACAGAAAAAAATAGGGATTTTTATATATAAGACAAGTATTGTATTATTAACACAAAAAAATTATTGGCAATTTTTTTAATTTTATTTATATTTATTGCTGTTTTATGATTAGTAAATTTTATTTCTTGTAACAGTGAGACATAATTACTTTTATGGAGCTATTATTGGAAGAACTATATTTTATCTAACTGAAAATCCCAGGTATTCCATAATGACATATAAAAGATTAAGAAATCACGTTATACAAACTAATCTATGCGATCTAAATAAATTGCAGATCAAAATGGCACACTGATTTGACTTAACCAGCTGACTAATCGTTGAAATCAGATCTATGTGAATATAACAGCCATATCCATTCTTTGTAAATATATTTGGTAATATTTATATTATTTTCAACTACACATAAAAAATAATAACCATCTTTTTGATAAGATGATTTGTTAGCAGAGTGTTGCACATGTATATGGCATTTACTGTAACAAATGTTCTTGAGTTCTTATCTTTATAAAACATAAATACATGTACTGAAATCGATTCTCAAAGTTAAAAACATGGCTCACCCATCTATTTTTGCATAGCACACAGCTTCTACAGGACAGCAGTGCAGGCCAGACAAGCCTCACATGGTGTGCAGAGAACAGCACAAATTACGAAGGAGAGTTAAAGAGGCATGTTATATCATCCCTGACATCCATACCATGAATAAAAAGGAAACTTTTTATGCCATATCCAGGAAGTGGGAAATCTAGATCAATGAAAATCTAGTCCACCCTGATTTGCATATCTAGTTCATCTTAATTTGCATATTTTCTTGAAAATGAAGGCTTAGACCTTTGAAAGCGCTTGAGTAACTTGATAAAATTTGTCATTCGTTTGAGATGGTGATTATATATATTATAGTATATATTTAATTTATACGTGTGTATTTTTATATTAACACAAATATAGAGTTTACAAAAGACCAAATAAGATATAAAGTTGTTAAAGAAAATCAATTTATTAAGAATAAAATAAATAGACTAAATAAATCATAACCAACAAAACAATACATGACCTCAGTTTAAACAATATTTTTATGCATTAAATCTATTTCTTTTATTATGCTGTGTCTAAACTTGAATAATTAATAGATGCCAATTGATAGTCATTAACAAATCTCTATCAATGCAGCTAGAAAAAAATATGTTATTTAGTTACTTACAATTGTAGATCACTTTCAAGTGAAAGAAGATTGCAAGAATTGGAAGAACGGTCTCATATTAAATGGAACATTTGTGAAGTTAAAAGAAAAAGATGAAGAGACAATTGATTTAAAAAGTGAACATGTACTGTGCTACAAAGACACAGACATTGGAAATACAAGTGGAGTAGGATTCATTATAAATAAAAAGTGGAAAAACATGTGGAGTTATTTAACTTAGTAGCACATATCAAATACAGATGATTCAGGTTTATGTCCAACAAGTTCTTATTGTGATGACAAAGTAAAGAATTTTTATATGGATGTACAAAAGGCTTTTGATCAGACAAAACAACATTATAAAATTATCATGAGAGACTTTAATGGTTATGGTGATAGAAATGAGAAAGATCATAGACTTGTGAAGTTTACAGAAAACTAAAACTTTATATTATAAAATTCTTTTTCTGAAAAAAATGTTAAACAGAAATGGTTGTGAAAGCATTCAAATGAAGATATAGCAGAATTGGATTATATTTTGATTAACAGAAAATATGTATTTCAAGATTGTCATGCTCTTAATAAATTTAACATAGGAAGTGATAATCAATTAGTGAGATGTAAGACATGTGGCAATTTATAATTAGAAAAACAAAAATTATTAAAGTAAACAATATTCATAGTTGATATTTTTAAACCTCAAAAACATATCAATGAATATAAATTAGAACTTGCAAATCGTTTTCAAATATTAACAGATTTTGAATATGATTCAGATTTGAATGAAATCAATAGAAAGATAACTGATACATTTTTAAAAACTGCAACAAAGACAGATGGTACAAAAAAGCAGCAATTGACTAGTAAAATTTCTATTAAGATGACAATTTATGAAGAAAAGAAGGAATATGAAAATATATAAAAATGATGCATTAAGAAAGATTAAATATCTCGAATTTTGTAATACGGTTTGAAAAAGAATTGATAATGATATAAGAAAGTATAATTGTGAACTAAAAGAAAATAAAAGTCTCCAGAGTGTAAAACAATATCTTATTATTAGTAAGAATGTTATTTTGCAAAAAGAGAAAAAGATGGAACTATTATTAAAAATAGAGATGACATCATGAAAAGTGTGATGTAGAAGAGTTCTATTAAGAATTATGTAGAAATAAAGACACAAGGAGAAGTATCTCTTACAACTACTATATCTTCTGATCTGCTCAGGATTTTAAATGAAGTGAGACATGCTATTAAATTTATAAAGAAGGGAAAATTTTCAGGTAATAATGGAATTATGATTGATATTGGAAAAAAAAAAAAAAGCTGGAGAAGAAATAAAAATTTTTTTGACAAAGTTATATATCAAATAAAAAAATAGTCATAGATCCCATGACTTCATTCTCTTATGCTTGTAAGATATAAACAATGAGCATTGCCAATTGTTCAACAAGCTTTGTGATAAATGCTTAGACAGAGACAGCATTTAAAATATCTCTATCAGGAACTCCTCCTAACTTCATGCTTTGTCACTCCTCAGAGAGGTGCTAGGATAGCTTCAGACCCTAGATCAAAAAATAACAACCCAAAGCCAGCATTTATCTAAAAGTTATCTATTGAATGGAAAATCTGAAATTTTCAGGCACCTACATTTCTTCAATTCCAGCTATCCAACTCAAATAGCTATATGGGGCTGAGAGATCTTCAGCCATACCATATATTAGTAGTCTTAGCAATATAACATCGCATAAAACTTAAGGCAGAGACTACAAATAGTCAAAATAAGTAAAATGACAATATTAAAGCTAAACATTTTATTAAAATTTTGTTTTTATTAATAATTTCCATTAGTATAACCTATTGAATAGGCAAAACTCTCCATACAGTAGTGCCAGTCAGTGCAAGCCCGAGTTATCAATGGATGCAAGATTTGTGCATAAAATCCCTATCTAGTGCCTACTCATCCAATATCCCCAGACTAGTTTCTAGCTTATGACTTTCATCAGTAGGGAACCTTGGATATGAGAGCACTGTACCTAGATCTTAGGATCTAATGCAACCCTCCAGCAGCTATCTTTTATCTTATTAGCTAATTATTAAAGCTTTGAATCCAAAATGAAAAGAATGGTGATCATGTGATGTTTAGTGGTTATATAAAAGTTAAATAACCTTTAAATAGCCTCTTCATGACAAAGCCCTCTTTAACACCCATCTGTAGAAAACAATAAAGAAACAGGAATCATTCGAGTTGCTACGAGTTTGGGCAGTTTTTCAGCTTCATTTTACTTTCTAACTAAGAGTACATATTGAATATCATTTATTAATCAATGTGGAATTATTATCTGGTTTGGATATGAACCAATTGCTGAAAAAATCATAAATTCAATAGAATATGAAAAAAAAGTGGTTTTTTTTTTTTTTTTACAGAGAATAGCAGGTGAATCATATTATAAACATATGTAATATATCTTTTCTATATGATATCACTGGTGGAATAATGTTAGTTTAATATTTGTCAATATTAAAGATGACGACTGTTGACATTTCATTGTCAGTCAGTATAGAAACCAAAATTTTATAAAATCTGAATTCACTTCAGATTGTTGATTTATTTTGAACTAATACCAAACAAGTAGCTTATGATAATATCGAACTAAAAGGTGGGATTCAAAGTTCTCTTTAAAAGTAATCAATATGTCTAATCCACTGTCACACATTAAATAGGCTAAATCAAATTAATGCAACTAGAGATAGATAATTTGATAAGCAGTGTTATAATTACATCAACTGACAACTACATAAATGTGTAAAAGACAGAGTTATTTATAAACTTTTTTTATATATTTCAACTTATAGGAGTCAAAATACAATTTTTATAAAAAAAAATAAACATATGCATAAAAAAAATTATGGAACTTTAAAAAAAGATAATAATGAATAATAGAGATACATATACTATTCTATTTTCAATTTACATATATCTCTGTATTTCTAAAACTAATATTAATAAAATATTAATCAGAATGAACACAAATAGAAAAGAATTTAATATTAGAAGTTTGGAACCAAGTTTAATTGGATTCCATCACAAATGCTACCAAGGCTAGTCATTTTTTAACAATCATTGAATCCACCAGAGTTTGAAGGCATTTAACACAACGTATAAATAAAGATTTATTCAAAATTACCAACAACAGCTATCTTGAAATAATACGACTCTGAAGTTATCTAAAGCCTGTTTATTTATAGACTCATGACAGAGACGCTAACGTTGAAGCTACTGTAAACAAAATAAATCAAATGTAACTTTTAGTAGTAGTAGTAACATACCATTAATCTTTGTCATTCACATTATTTCAGATTATACTATTTTACTAAGCTGACTAGTAACCATATTAATCCGCAATGAGATAATCAAATTTATTTGGCTATAGTCAGTAACTGGCATACAATAAAAATAGTTCACGTTTAAAAATGTGTCAGATTTATATTTAATATTAGAATCGTTGCATTATATTTTATAGTATTTATTTATTTAAAAATAACATTATAAATAGTTCGTGAAAATATTTTTTAAAAAAGTTAACGATGATTTGATATTAATTTTTTTTTCTGCCGTTGGTGTTAATAAGAAAGACCAACTTTAAAATCTATTTGTATCAAATTCTTAGAAGAAAAAAATCTATTAATTCTTCTAAAAAATAATAAGAATTAAACATAGGTTATAGTCTATAATTTTTAAAACAATTTATATCCTTTTCAAAACGTGTACTATATTTCTAAAAATTTAAAACAATCTCGACGATGATATATTACAATATATACATACAAATGCATTACCACACATGTGCAAAAAATCAATATATATACATTCTATATTAATTTCTTTATAAATTGATATATATAGTGAGATAAAGTGAGAAAACGATCGATCCCAGAACTGAAATATTTTTTTTATTCATTCATTCTTTTGAACTTTATCTTTCATAAGATTTACTAACCGGGTATTATGCTTCAATTACCACATCGTTATTAGTAACCCGTTTTCTTTATTCTTTACGTTAATTACTAAAAATTTGTATAATATTCTAACTAAGTCAATGTAATCTGCTCTGCGAAGTGTTACAGATAACATTTTCTTGTTATTGAAGCGAATAAAATGTTTGCTTCATTCATTAAAAAACTTAAAAGATTACAAATACGCATGTATACGCGAAAACCAAACTAGTTTTAGACGTCTTTAAATAATAATAATTATTCATTTTGTTTGAATTACTCATTTTTTTTGTATTCTTAAATTAGTTTATTAAAGAGCAATGGCTAGCCTACACGCAGGATTAATCTTCTTTTTCATTTTACATCTGTGCCATTATTCCGAATATGCAAATACAGCCAGAAAACATGCCAAAGGTACAACAGATTTTTTTTCTTTTTATATTAGCAAAAATTTTAAAAACAATAAACTTCAATTATGTAAATATTTTGTAGTTCTAACTGCTTATAGGAGTTTTTCTTTTCTTTTTTTTCAAGTTCCAAACAGTCTTAGGAATTTTTTTTTTATATTTGATATCAATATATATGATCGATCAATCTGCACAACAACTTATTAGTCAATGAATGGGTAGCTAGTTATTTTAATTGAAGTTAAAAATAAGAAATACTAAAAATTTACCATTTTTTTGGAAATTGATAAATCTGGTAATATCTACACACACAGTGAAAGAAAGAGAGGGAGGAGGGTGGGTAAGAGAGGCCTTATAATCTATTATATAGAGATTTTTTCAATCTGATGATAAGCTATACATTCTCAGTAGTTGTTACATATAACATGTTCAAATTATTTCAATAAGATTGCAGTTAAATTATTAGATTTTCATTTATGGATGGCGTCAAAGTTGTGAATGGAGGAAGTTTGACAATGGTAAATGAAAATTAACAATTTACTCTAGATAAATACTTTTCATATAATAAAGATATGTATAAGAGATAGTGACCTGGGCCAATTGATGATTGCTGGTTCAGTACGAAATGCATCTTGGGGGTCATTTGTCTTTTATTATATCTTTATTTATGTGAATTTAAAAAGAATGGGGAAGTATGGAGGTGTTTATTATATATATATCAATTAAATTATCTAAAACTTTCTTTATATTAACATTATATACAATATTAACATTATTTAACATTATATATTTAAGTACGAGTGCGTGTGCGGCGCAACTGTTCCCAAAAGCTATTAATACAAAATAGCTAACTAAAAATAATAAACTAGCTGAGCGCTTTCAAAGTATCTTGCCTTCATAATCATAGCTTGCTAATACATTTAATGATATGCAAATATGATAATTCCATTTTTTTGATAAAGCAAAGCACGTGTCCTTCCTATTTATGGTATCGTTGTCTCGTGAGATGAATAAAGCCTCTTTGATTTTTCTTTTGAGGTCATGTCTCTCTCTACACACGATTGTGGGATTGTCCGGAATGCACTCGTGGTGACTTGTGCTCTGGTGCTGATAGAAAACTGAATAGGTAGAAGGATCGTTGCGAGCTCTATTGTATGAATATTTATGTTGTGTTAATCGTGTGGCCAAAGATGCTCTGCTTTCCCCATAATATGTGCCTTTACAATTATTGTTGGAACATGCAATATTATATACTGTGTGGGGGGGTCTGTAAAAGTGAAGTTTGGTCTTTAGGGTTATTAATTAAATTGTTAGAATTTGGAGACATAATAACTGGGGATGATTAAAAAATGTTGACTATAATGCTCATTAGTAACAAAAATTTGGATAAAGGCCCATAATGCATATATAAGAGAAAAGCTGACTCATAATCTATTCAAATAACACATGAGTGTAATGATTATGTATATGAATTATTAGTTTGCAGGTAAAATCTCAGACTAATAATTGGGTTTGGTAAGTTCCTATTGTAAGCAATAGACTTCTGAAGTCTTCTCACCTGAATAGTATTTGTATTTCCTAGAATTTCTGTAAAAGTAATGATTTTTTTTTTAAATCCTATTTTCACAGAAATGAATTGTCCATAATTTACTTCATAGGAATAAAATAACTATAATTCTTGCATTGATTATAAATAAACAAACAAAAGTATAATTGTAACATAATGAGACTTCACCACTGATTGGAGAGACACCATACTCTCCAAAGTGTATTATTACTTTTTAGTGAACTCAATATCACTAAGATGTATATTAAGTTTTTTGCTAAAGTATATTCAATATTTTATGATATTTTGCCATTGTTTGACATTCCTTGATACAATTTATTCTAGCATTTCATATTTAGAATTACATCTTAATGAACTTCAGTGTTATAGCATATAATATATTTTTTATATGTATGTAAGGCTATCACATGTTTCCTGTGAATGTATGTTTCTCTATAATGCTCTCATCTTCAAATTTACACCCAATTAAAAAAAAATGTTACATTTATGTGAAGAAATTAATTCCACCATTAATAAAAAATGCTTGGAAAAAAAATCAGTATGTGTAATTACAGAGACATAGTTATTTAAATCATGAAGAAAATGTGATTACAATACATAGATTCATGTTTGAAATATATTTAGTGAGGAAAAAAAATAGATGCTATAGTACCATATTAATATTTAGTTTTGGTCAGTGTGTAATTGAAGTCGAAACGATGGCTTTTGGGTCAGTGTACAATTTTTATATCTTTTGTTTAATTTACATTAAATCTTTAAAAAAAATTGTTAAAGCAACCAATTTAAAAAAACTGCAACCTATTTAGGTCGGATACATCTGGTATATACAATAATTAATGAATATCAATTGTTTTATTTATGTATTAAAGGCTTCCAACAAAAACTGAGAAAAGGCATGTAGGAATAGTTTAAATTACTAAACAGTACGTGATCACCATTTCTCATGCTTGCTCAAGCTGTTAAAACAGACAAAACTCTCCATACAGTAGTGCCACTCAGTGCAAGCCAGAGTAATCAATGGATGCAAGAAGGTTTTTTGCATAAAATCCCTATCTTGTGCCTTCTTATCCAATATCCCCAGACTAGTCTAGCTTGTATCTTTCATCAGTGAATAATCTTGATCTGAGAGCACTGCACCTAGATCTTAGGATCTGATGCAACCCTCTGGCAGCCACTTTTTATCTCTTCTTAACTACAAAACTATGAGTCTAAAATTGAAAACAATATTATCTATCCAAGCTCATCATATAGATCTGAACTAAGTTCAGTACCCATACATTTTGGTGTCTTTGATTCTTTAATAACCATAGACACCACTATCCTATTAGGCAGGATTGGTATTAAACCACTAAACATCACATGATCACCATTTCTTATGCTTGCTCAAGATGTTAAATAGGATAGTGATGGCTATAAATATTAAAGTACCAAAGACATCAAACTGTATGGGTATTGAACTGAGTTCAGACCTACATGACTATATAAGCTAATGTGTTTGGATTAAAAATATTATATTTTCAATTTTAGATGAATAGTTTTGTAGTTAAATAGAGATAAAAGGTGGCTACTGGAAGGTTTCATTAGATCATAAGATTTAGGTGCAGTGCTCTCAGATTCAAGGCTCCTCATTGATAAAAGCCACAAGCTAAAAACTAGTCTGGGCATATTGGATGAGTAGGCACTAGATAGGCATTTTATGTACAAACCTTCTTGCATCTATTGATTATTCTGGCTTGCACTGAATAGCACTACTGTATAGAAATAGTTTACTGTTCATTGCTAAAGAGATAATGTGCATTTGAATACCAGAAGTGATAGGTTGAGATTTAATCCAGTAATCTATAGTGCCCAAGTTTGTCACTTTGACATTGCACTAAAATACATAGAGGACTAATATTTATTAATGAAACATTGCCAAATAAGATATTCAATCTACTGGAAAATGTTTCTATTACATATAATACAATTGTTGACATGTGAGTATAAGAATGTATGTAGCCCTTTCCTTAGAATTAACAAAAAGCTATGCATTGGGTCAATAATAACAAAAGGATTTAGTGGATCAAGATAATTATACAAAAATTTTGTAAAGTTATTTTTATTTTATTTTTTTTTACAGAAATCTATAGCAAATATCTTATAAGAGAAAGATCTAAATAATACACATACATATATTTGTAGAACACATATTTATTTGTTAGAGAGATTTGAACTCAGGATTTTTCAGTATAAGCAAATTACATGCTGCTTTAGAAACATATATTTTATAGATTTGTTATGCAAACTTCATTTACAGATAATAAATATATTTTAAAATCAGTTGCTCATGATATCAATTGGCAATTGGACATTGAAGTGAGAAAGCAAACAGTTCCATCTCAGTTAATCTTTTTTTTTTCATCTCTTTTTTTAACTTTCTTAATTAAAAAAAAATTGCTCGCAAAAAGCTACTCATGTATTGAGCCAATGGTTCAAATAAATTATCAATAATACATTTAAAAACAACATCAAAATACAGTAGAATAGCAAGATCAGCCTCCTTTGCTCTTTTCTTTTCTCTTTCCATGCATACATGTACACATACCCAATATATTGCAGCAAAATGGAATTTGCTATTAACTAAAAGATCATTCTATTCCTCTTTGAGTTCTAAAAGTAACTGAGTGCAGAAAAGTCCAAATTTTCTCTTCATACCCTTTTGTTATTGAAGCATTTAGTACTTTGTGATTTATTTGGTAAGTAAATGTAAATAGACTGCTCACTAGCTGACACTAACTAATTTACTAAGTTTATTGGTTTTATCTCTAATTTTAAGATCAAGCAAACATCATGGTTATCCTATTCAGATGTCTGATAATTTTTAATTGATATATCAATTGAGCTTTATTGAAGCGAGAATGAATAATAAATGTTTATTCTTTTCTACATTTACTCATCTATGCCAAAAAAATGTCATATTATGAGGCTTTGAAGTCAACAATAAGACATCAGCTAATATTATAAGGCAGACAGTGCTAAAAATCATAAGATTATGGACATAGGCTCTATTTTGGTGATGATCTTTTATTTAAATGACACTTTTCCAATTCACATTATTTCAAACATTAATTCAGTGCCAAATTAGTCTTTTTATTTAAATTATTTTCATATTTCTTTTTTTATGCATATACTAAATGTTTGTAATAAAAGATTTATTAACTTTTTATTGATTTTAAAATGCTAATTATCAACTATTATTAATGTTTTTCTTAATACTTTTCAAACTATATATGTACACACACATATGTATAAATAAATTTTCTCTCTCTCTCTAGATTTACTATTAACATATATATATATCTTATATTTTAACAATACTCATTTCTCTTAGATTACTTTATATCCATTTGTTATGGATGATTTTTTTTTAAAAAAATCATGTTTTCTTTCTCATGTCCAAATGTACCCACTATACTTCATTTTTGAAATATTTTTCAATTCTGGCATTAAAATTTCTTTGACAATTATAAAATATATTGTATGCTTAAAATTATTCTATACATCTACTGCATATAAAAGTCTTGCATTATTATCAAAATAAGGGCTTGTTGGGGGTATAAATGTGAATTGATGGCATTTGGTTGGATAAATAATGTGGTACTAGTTTGGATGGCACTTCTCACCATTTTGATTTCTAAGAAAAGACCCAAAACCATCACTGATACAATCAAGTGCTAAACGAAGTAAAATAATACAAGCCCATATTGTTACAAAAGTGTTTCAATTATTTTGACCGTTAAAATTTGTGATTTCTTAATTGTCCAAACTGAAAGAAAAGGTATGATAACAGAATGATATTCTTTACGACTTAGACTTTTACTTCACTGTTAAGCAACTTTCAATTCATTGAAGCATTTAGGAAGATTTTTCTCATTTGGTATTAATTTGTGAAGAGAGAACAGAATGATAAGAATGACTCTATTAATCAGCAAGATCACACCAGTCATGTTTTTTTATTATGAAGTATGGATACAAGATACGGATCAACATTTTTTAAGATGACTTTTTCATTCATCAAATCTGATAGAAATTTCTATAGCTACATAAAGAATACCTTTGTTGTTGTTTTTTATTGTTAAAAGATAAAGAAAACTATGAGTTTAGCATTTGTAGAACTACAATAGCTCTGTAACAAGTGGTCAAATCTACAATATATTCTAATTGTATTTTTTTTAATTTTGTAAAAACTTTAATATTTGTGTTAATATTAAGAATACACACATATATATAATTCGACTATATGTAAATAAATAAATCAAATAAATAAATGACAAACTTTTATTGATTTCTTCTAGCGCTTTCAAAGGTATAACCTTCATTTTCAAGAAGTACAATATTCCTTCATTTTCTCGAAGTGTAAATATGCAAAATAGGACAGATTAAATATGCAAATATGGATGGGAAAATTTAAACTTGCCATTTCTTAGATATTGCGTAAAATGTCTCTTTTTATGATCAGCGTATTATATCTCATTATTAACTTATTTTATCTTTGAACTTTATTATTCACTAAGACTAGTTGGATACCTATTTATTGACCAATATTAGATGGCTACCTGGGCTGTTTGGGAATTGATTATCCCAAAAACCTTAAGCTCAAACAATTTAAATTCTGAGCCATGGGCATGGCATATAAATGTACTAATCATTTAATCATGAAATGTTTAACTATGACTGATATCAGTATCATCTGAGCATGTTCGATGAGGTATAAGAGAAATTAATTTATTGCAGTAAATAAATGATCAAGTGATATGTTACTTGGGAGAATCATGTAACACTTAAACTTTAGCACATGGGATACACATAACAATTCCATTCAATCAAGCAAAGACTTTGTTTAAAATGATTTATTCACGTGTGTGCATGCATGTGAGACATAATTGCAAGTATTCTTAACTTCTTTTTTTTCTATGTGTCAAAGCATCGCAGGGAAACAAACCCAGGACAACTGCTTGTAAGGCAGCTGTGCTGACCACTCGGCCACCAACGCTTGATAAATCTTCTTAACTTTTAACCAACACTTTATAAATAAATATTAATAGAAACATTACTAATTAATTCTACTCAACATTTTTGTTATGGCAAAATGGAACATTACCAGTAGGAAAAAGGATAAACAGTTTTACTACCAGTGTGTAAAAAATAATGATTATTATTTTCTTAAAAAGTGTGTGTAACATATTCGTTTAATTATAAACTGTTTTCTTAAAATAAATTTAATTTTCAAAAATCAGTTATATTAATCTTTAATTGAGTTTTAAAGTTTATATCTGTGCTGAGATAATCTCTAGTTTAGTAAATGATTAATAATAGTCATTACTATATTTATCTAAAGTGAATGGTGTCAAAGATATGGGTTGAATTAATTTGGCACTTGTAATTCAAAATGTAATTATATATTTAAAAATGAATAAAAGGAGGGGTGGGACGTTAATAAAATAAAACAAACTAATTTAGAACTAATGTTTATATTTTTTAGTATATAGTTGATAACAAAGTCACTGAGAATATAGACTAAACTTATTTTGATCTGATTGTGAGATTATATAAGTCATCGTTCATCGAATTACAAAGATGGCGTTTATACAATGAGAAAGAAAAGGCAAAAAATTTGCAAAATGACTTAGAACAAAGATTTTTTTAAGAAGTTCGAATATGTTTTAAAGAAAAAAATATCATAAATTAAGATGATATGAAATCATCTGCATTTGAAGTTCAAATTAATGAGTTGATGGAGGGAGAAGACCTATAATCAAACTATGTTAAATGCAAAAGTTATGGTTTGTTCATCAAAATTAA
The DNA here is from genome assembly GCA_028023455.1 of Epiperipatus broadwayi. NCBI lineage: Eukaryota > Metazoa > Onychophora > Udeonychophora > Euonychophora > Peripatidae > Epiperipatus > Epiperipatus broadwayi. The sequence goes on from JAQFVV010006267.1 coordinate 4,971,038, forward strand.
CTAGTATTACATTCAGTTATTACTTGAATGAGTAATCACCTAGGAACTTTGAGTACTGGGTGAAGGTAATACAGTAATAGCATTTTCAATTGTCATGCCTACAACTTAGTGTTCAAATCTAGATCAAATAAAATTCTTTTCAAAGAATTTAAGATTTTTCTCTCGTGTAGTTGACCCATAGTCAACTCAGCTAACCATGCAACATTAACCAGTAAATAAGAAATAAGTAGCTAAATATATTAACTATAGAGCAGAATGAGAGAAGAAAACTGCTCAAAACCTGGCAATTAGCAAGCCTGGTGGGTAATACCTTCTATTTCATTGTTTTTATATCAGGGACTATTGGAGAGACTTTGCTTTGCAGTAGACAGTTAAAAAGACTGGTTTTATTCTTTTTTAATAGTGTTAATACATAAAATTTAAATGGCTTTGTCTTGCGTTGTTAGCCGAGAGGTATCGCAGCCGCCATGCAAGCAAGTAGTTGGTTGCCGACGGTTGTGGGTTCGCGTCCCGGCCGATGCTATGACATATATAAATTTAAATGGCTTTATCATCGTCTTATGAAGAATATCAATGTTTTTCAAAAGTTGTAATACTGTGTCCTTGGTGTCTTATTTTCACAATGAATAGAATATGCACAAAATAAATCAATATTTTTTTTATAATGGCTTTCAAATAAAAGACTTCCATGTCTTATTGATTAGAATATTAACCTGTCCCATATAAGACCTGGGGGTTTGAATCCAGGTAAAGTTTTAAAAGTTTTCAGATAACTGAGAATTTTTTAATTTATGATTTTTTTCCGACTAACTAATCCATAACCAATGCAGTTCATATTCAACATAAAAACTTTCACCACCTAGTTCGGTAAATATTGTTTTTTTCTTTATTCTTTTATCTGTTGAAGACGGGAATAAATCTCTACTCTAAAATCGATGATAAACAGATATTTATTTCTTACGTTATATTAAATCTACTATATTTGTTCTTAACTGCGCATTCTATGCAATTTGAAAATCAACATATATGTGGTCATTAAATATTGTACATAAATTACACTATTGCTTTGATGCATTGGATGACCCATCGGTTTGTTATAACTCTCAAAAGTTTGCTTCCTTTTGCATATTTTTCATTTCTGTATATACAATATCAGGCTTAATTTAAATTGTTTAAATCTTTTATAATAACTGAAACACATATGCTTATTATATATATATATAATATAGGGTATATGAGCACAGACTTTCACACGACCCACCACTCTCCACACTATCTCATAACACTGATACACTTGAACACATATATGTTAAAAAGATAAATAATCACCAATACACGTATTTCATGCTAAACCAGCAATCATCAGTTGGTCCAGATTACCATCTCTACACATATATGCTATAAGTGTTCAGATATATATTAAGATAGCCAAATCTCATACTTTTATAATAATTCTAAGTTTTAATGTATGTAAAACTTCTTTCCCCCACATACTAAGTAAACTAACAATACATTTAACAGACAGTTATAGATGATTAAATTTTGTTTTGCTTATGTTGCAGATTATTAATTACTAGCTGCATTCATTTCATTTATATATTTTTCATTTTTTTTAAAAAAAAAACATTCACCATCTAGTTTTTTTTTAGTTTTCTAAAGTCAGTTAGTTATCTAATTTTTTTTATGACATGTGCGTTTAAGTGGAAATTACAAACTATAATTTACATAAAATATGATCTGTTGCTTTGGAGGTCATGTGATGTGTAAGCACAGGTAGTGACAGGTTGAGTTTATATCCATAAACTTTTAACTTTCAAGTCTTTTTACTCTATTATTACTTCAGGTTACATGTCATGTGCATTTAAGTGGAAATTATAACCTATTATTCACATTAAGCATTAACAAACTAAGTAAACTTTATAAATAAATTAAACCTATAGTCATAAATGATTTTGTTTGTACAAAAAAAATTTTTGGAAGTGGAGTTTTTTTAGTAGAGACGACTTTTGCATTGAAGTCATCCATTTTATTCACTTTATATTGTTATCCTGCATAATTTAGTGCACTGGCAGGATGGCAGACTTAAGGGTTCAAGACCTGTGGATTGCAGTTCAGCCAAACTTCATATAATCCCCAAATAAACCATTCAATTGTTTTTGTTTTTTTACACTATTTAAGTTAATGGCTTATAATTTTTTTTGTTTACTTTTACAAATGAGCCAACATTTCTGACAAGCAGAAAACACATTAAAATATTGAATAAATGTAAACTATAGAAGTCATGTGACGTCGTGTTTTGTATAATCATGGTATTCATGCTTACATAAATGATTCACAAGTAGAATAATATGAGTTTGATTAATTATTGTTACTAAATTCAAATTATATGCAAGCATGTATTACTTTATTTTCACATACGATTAAAATAAAAACTAAAACTAAATCTCTCATGAACTTGTGTTTCTATTTTTCTAAACTTCATAAGACAAATTCATGAGTTCAGAAGTTTGCAATTTATCTCAATTGTAAATATCAACTAAGTAGTCAAATATAAATTATTTGTGTTTTCTCCTACATTTATCAAAATTTTTTTTCCTCCATAGTTTTCTAAACATTTTCTTTTTTGATAATTTTTTTTTCTTCATGTGCCAAAGCATCGGCCGGGAAGCGAACCCGTGACAAATGCTTGTAAGGCATCTGTGCTGACCACTTGACCACCATCGCTTGACTACTTTGGAATCCATTAAATGCCATAACTTACATTCATTGTTAGGTTTTCAAATATCATAAAACAAAATTAAAATGCTTTGCCCTATGTGATTTAGCAAAGTAATAGTGATGGATTTGAAAGTTAATGTTCCATAGATGGACATTCAAGCTATCTCTTCTGATATTCAAACATTACTTCAACTTCTGAGTGATTAACCATTTGATAATTTATTAAGAATTTTTTTCTTTCAAAATTCTGCAAACATTGATGGCCTTAAACTTGAATTGATGGATGATTGTAAAACCATGGTTTGGAATTTATTCAAGAAAATATAGAAGAATATTTATTTTGTAAGAGTTACAGCTACAATTATTTTATAGTAAAATAAAATAGATTTTAAGTCTCCATAGTAAAATTGAATATTTAATATTAGCCGTATTTTATCATTGCTTTTTACTTTTTTATGACAGGATTACATAAAAACATTTTTGAGGAAATTGTACTATAAGAATAGGTGAAAATAAAACAGCTTAAATGATTTGATGCAAAGCTAATGCATCTCTGGAATTCCTCTTCAAGGAAATAGGAATAAAAAAAGTGTTGCTATATTATCCAATGGCTTGTTAGTGAGGGTATTATGTATTTCTTTATTGCTTCATATTCTAGTTACATATCCATTTGTTAACTAAGAATTAATTAGATGACCAGCTAAGATTTCTATGGCATAGATATTTGAACAAAATCATAAACTTTCTTAAAAAATTTAATTGTCTAAAAAATATCACAGTTTCATTGGAGTTCAAATTCCATGTTCTTGGAAAACCAGATAAGTATGATTACATCTATGCCATGGGGGTATTATATATATATGATATAAAATCAAATTGCTTGTTGATCTTTTCTTTGCTATAAAATTTTATTCTTTATATATATATAAAGATCCAAGTTTTATAATTATAGGTACCCTCTAAAACTGTCATATATATGTTTTTAATATTATAATGAGTACCAAAAACGTGTGTCCTTATCTATTTATTTAGTTTCATCTCAGATTATTCTTGTGAAAATTTTCAATACATTAATCATACTCCTTATCAAGATCTTCCAATACATAAATGTGAGATAAAAAAATATAAAAAAACATGAATGGCTATTGAAAGAAGTGGAGTCTACAAAATCATAGTAGCATACTCAAAGGTGACTTGCTGTCAGATTTGAATGAGACTTATAGTGAAGATTAGTATATAAATAATATTTTCTTATATAGAACAAACTATATATTTTTTGATGCTTGTAATAAATATTTTATATTATATATAAAAATAATGTACTTCCATAAACTTATTATTGGGATATTAAAAACAAATGCAAAATTTTTATCTGATGATTAAAATGATTTCATATCTTAAGTGAAAAAAGTTGTATCTAACATCTTTAACATTCGGAAGAAAATAATAAATTATTTGTGTAGGATATATAAATATATATCAAATAATAATATAACTTTCAAGTAAAATTTTTAAAAATTTTAATTGTGCTGATTTTACAATGTATTTAGATTATATATTTCAGTAATACATAGGAATAGAAGTTTGAAATCTATTTAAATACATATTATATAAAGTTAAGCTTAAGTATCTCTAAAAACAATGGTATATATAGAGGTCGCAAAATAAGCTCTTAACAAGCTTTGAGAATATCCTCAACCCCATACTGATTTCTGCTTCTAGCATCGTCAATGAGGTACCATGATATTCAAGCATTAGATCAAAAATACCAGGACAAGCTTTGAGAATATCCTAAATCCCATTCCGTTTTCTGTTTCTGGTGTCATCAGTGACATGCTAGGATATATCTTGGCACATCACTGATGACACTACAATTAGAAATCAGTCTGAGGTTGAGAATATTCTCAAAGCTTGTTAAGATCTTATTTTGGGAGCTCTATATATAACATTTGTAAATACAAGCTTATTAAATTAAGTCATGTGACATCTGATTTGATTTTTTATTACTCTAAAAACAATGAATATATGAAGTTAAACAACAACATATGCTACATGGATTGCTTGAAAAAGTACATATTTCTAATGTATCTATAATTTGAGAAATTGGTCTGACTTCTGGGCTAATGGATAGCATTGAGCTAAGATTTAAAATGCACTGAGATAAGAATATAATTTGAATATATATATAATAAAGAACAAATTAATTGTTTAAACTCAATTAATTCAATGGATTTATTAAAACATTGAAGAATTTTATAAAAAATGGCAGATTATGTAGATCAAATATTATAATAAAACTATTGGATTAGATGAATGAATATATATATATATATATTGTAATCGTATAAAATAAGAGCAATGGAAGGACACTGTTATGTACATAAATTGAGGTACCAATTTATCATGGAATAAAAATTGAATAAGATACAAGAGAAACTCTTTGGTATGCCATTCAAAATGAGACATCAAAATTATAATGGTAGAAAATGCCCAAGAGCTGGAGACACTTCAATCAAACTAAAGATTCAAAATTGATAATGATAAAAAAATTATTGAGACAAAAATAAAACACAAAGACTCTGGTTATATATCCTGGCTTTAAATCCCTAATTTATACTGATACAATTAAGAATAAATAAAAAAGAATAAAGAATGCTTGCTCTTATTAATGTCCTATAAATCAGAAATTAACTTACGAGAGAGTGCAAGTCTCTCAGCGCTTGTGATTATTAATAGCCAATCAGATCGTAAGTTAATTTCAAATCATCTGCGCTTTGAAAATAAATATTATTTACATATAAATCAGAAAGTAAAAACTTAAAATAGTCTTAACTAAATAACATAGACCTATAATAAATACATGTGAAAACTAAAACTAGTAGCATTATCTCAGTTGATATATTAATCCATAATAGAGTGAAAGAATGGGAGTTTAGCAGGTTTTTATAAATATGATGCTTTAAAATCCATGTTGGTATAATATTCAAAATTTACTATTAAATTTACATTGGTATTTATTATTAAATAATCCTTAGGCTGCTGTGTGTTAAATTCATATTATGTTCAAAAGCATGAAAAATACTAAGCTAAATAACTAATACAATTTTTTTTTCTTCAAAATAATAATTTTATTATATACAATAGAAAGCATGAAATATTAGTGTACATATATTGAAATTATTTGTTGTAAAATAAACTGAAAATTAAGAAGCATGATTATGTAGATGAGTAATATAACAATTATTAGTCTGTGAAATTGTGAGGATGGCATAACGCGCATTGTAATAATTTAACATTTGTCAATGAACACCACTCTGCTTGACAACAAAAGGTACCAAAATCTTCCTGATGGTGACTGTAAAAATACTCCTAGTGCCTGGTTAATTTAAGCAGTTAGTTCACTATTAAGGTCCAGAATATTATCTAGGAAGTTAATATAATCTTAGTTTTGAATCATTCCTAATTTAGCCTGGGATTTGACCTACTGCAATAGATGGTAGAGCTAACTAATACAATTTTGTTGCAAAATTTATTAATAGCTTTGACATCAATGAACACTCATGATAATGTTAGATTAACCTGAATTAATCACCAAACACCAGTGTAATGATAATATTTATATTACTCACTAATTGGATCGTGTGTAGCCATGTTTATTTTTTTTAAATATAAATTATGATTGCTATATCTTATATTTATTAATATAAATATCACTCAGAATTCCAATTTAATGAATAATATTGATAATTTATTTACAAATAGACAATAAAAAATTTTAAATGATGAATATATTATAGGAATTAAAATAAAAACTATATGAGGGTGTGTATGTTTGAAATATCAAGTGATGCTAGACATAATATTCATTTTAAAACTAAAGGAAAATACCCATCTGTATATTAACTGCAGATGGACCACATATAAAATTATGAAATACCTCCTTTACAATATGTCCACTAGACAGATACTGAACAAACCTAAACAATTTATTAAGCAAATATCTATTTTTATCACTGATCATAAAATTTAAAAGACTGTCATGATTTTCTTTTGATTAAGTATCCACTTAAATATTTACTCATTCACAAAACATATATTAAGGTGACCTTTTTTAATTATAATAGTAATATTAGATCACAAATAAAACCAAATGAAAATAGTGACTACTGTTTATCATCAACAGTTCTGCTTTTAGATTCATTTCATCCAGTTCTAAAAAAACATATAATCTATTAAGAGAATCCAAAGTTAGAACATGGTAGTCAACAAGAAAAGAGCATAATATTTGAAATTTATTCATTTGAGCTAACAATTAGTAATTTCCAGCAAGGTATTGGGTGCATATTAATCCCTTTTAATGATTATTATGATATTAGAAGTTATCATATATATCCTTATATTAAATTTATTAAGTGCAAGCAGATGATATAATAATAATATGAAAGGCTAAAACCTTTGACAGATGTACTTTAAAAATGCTTATGTGATAGCCAATCAGATGTAAAAATGACTGCGCATGGAACTCTCAATTAAAAAACACAAGCCAGAACTATGAGAAAAGATGAAAACCCTTCTTCTCTACTTAAATTTATATATAAATAAGCCAGACTCAAGCATTCTGGACTAAGAGCATGAAGCTTAAAACACCTTTACATTTAATTCACTAAATATTATATATAAATAAACAACATGAAACCTTTCAATTTAGTATGAAGCAATTTTCAAATCTAATGAAATGTTAGTAACAAATGTAAATATATTAAATTTATTAAGTGCAAGCAGATGATATAATAATAACATGAAAGGTTAAAGCCTTCAACAGATGCACTTTAAAAATGCTTATGTGATAGCCAATCAGATGTAATAAGGACTGCATGTGGAACTCTCAATTCAAAAACACAAGCCAGAACTACGAAAAAAAGATGGAACCTCTTCTCTAAATTTATATATAAATAAGCCAGACTCAAGCATTCCGAAATAAGAGCATGAAGCTTAAAACACCTTCATATTTAATTCACTAAATATTATATATAAATAAACAATGTGAAATCTTTTGATTTACTATGAAGTAATTTTCAAATCTAATGAAAGGATAGTACAAATGTAAATATATTAAATTTATTAAGCATTATTATCATATATATCTTTATAATTCTAATTTTATTGACACACACACACACATATATATATGAGTACAGACAAATATTAATGTCTATGGTTGATTTTATTTAATATTTCAACTATTAAATTTTCCATTTGAAATAATTATCACTTTATCCTTCAGTGTGTCAATAATCCATAGGCATAAGGTGTAGATAATGCATATTCAGAGGTTTACATTCAACATTTTATTAGCATTTTATAATTATATTATTCTACTAGTAAATCATTATCTTTGAATTATTGACAATTTATTAATTTTATCTTTTGACGGTCACACATATATTCATTAAGCACATGTGTATGCATATCCACATTAAATTTAAGCAAGCATTTTAAAATTCACATATAAAACCTTTAGAATGTTACAACAAATGATTAATTCCATTTAGCTGTTGTTTTAAAGCTTCTCAAAGAAATTAAATTTGTTTTCTGGTGTAAATGTCAGTTTTTTTATATACTTCTATCATATGGTTTTCTCTAAAATATCCTTAAAATACATGTATTGCATATTTAAAAAATAAAATTATTGTAAAAACTGCTATAAAAATGTAGCACTCATTATAGTGATTGATACACATACAAGAACAAAAAATAAGCAGAGTAAGAGAACCAACTTAAGATCACAAGCTTATTTATATTATTTTTTTCATTGATTTAATTTTATGAAGTAATCATAGATACTATTGTTATGAATATTCTTGCATTTATCTCATTCATTTTGAAATGTTTGTTATTTCTCTTTTATTAGTCCCATTTTATTTTACAAAATAAAATAGAATTTCCAACAATATGTCTTCTTAAAAGTTTAGTTTGAAAATGAAACCATTTTAAAATATTATTATAATAAGAACTTTTAAATCTTTTTAAAAAAAATAAAAAAATAACACAATTGTTTATTTTTAAAATATTAGTATAAACATTTTCTAACAAGAACTATATCTAAAACATTTGCAAACTCAGAACCAACACACGGACATTTACAAAAAACACCTACATGTGAAAATGTAATCAGTGTTCAGTTATTTATATCTATTAAATATAGAAATAAGCAATAGTTATTTTAACTCTTAAGAAATGTATGTCTTTAAATTGAAATGATCTTTAGAATAAGATGTCAAACCTATCATGTATTATTTTTTTAAATATAGATAAAAATAAAACAAGTCACAAATTGTTAGTTATATATTGGTGTGTTTTTAATAACTTAAGATCAGACATAATAAGATAAAATTAAATAAGATATCACTTGATTTTAATAATCAATAACCTTATAACAATAAGTAAATGACATAATTTTTTTATTCAAAGATTGATCAAGATGGTACAATATATTGAAACAGATATACTGTTCCACATATGTATTCAAAAGATCCCCCCATTTAAAAAGACTAGTATGATTTGTCATTAAAAAAGAAAAGACTTAATAATGGTTAAGGAAAACTAAAAATTTAAAGAAACAAAGGAATCATGAAAATTGACAGCAATTAAAAAAAGAAAGATAATTTGGTCAAATTAAAATGAAAAAAAAACAACAAATACATTTAAATCTGCAATTAAAAAAAAGTACAAATCTTTCTTTATTAAGATTTGTCAATCTAAGAAAAAAAATCATTATTGATTTTATAATTTTAAATCACGATATAAATAAAAGCTGGCATTTATTAAAATATTACATCTTTAGTTTTTGAAACGACATTGTCATATAAAGTGTGATAATCGCTTGAGGCAGTCTTATCAAATTGGAAAACATGGCTTATTCTTATGATCCCTTATCTGTCCTGCCAAAAATAGAGTATCCAATCCTTAAAAAGAGAAAAGCACTTGGGCTTAAATGAGAGTTGTATAACAAATAAGATACAGTGGGCAATGCTGCTTAATCAATCCAGGGAGCAGAGTATAAATAGTTGAGTTGGAAGTTCAGAGGAGATTTTGAAAAAGGAGACTTTGAAAAGATTTTTAAAGTAGATTTTAAAAAAAATTTCAAGTAGATTTTAAAGAAGATTTTAAAGTAGATTTTAAAGAAGATTTTTAAAGTAGATTTTAAAAAAGATTTTAAAGAGATCTTTTTTGGAAAGATTTTAAGAGCAGTTAAAGAACCACTGTTAATGATGAAAAAAGAAAATCTTAATAAGAAATTCATAATGATGGAAGGCTAAATGGTAACAGCTTCTCTTCATCCAAAGCCATGGTTCTCCAAGATTTGCCTGAGTGATCATCATGAAAGTGAATAATGCCATTCAGCTTAAATAAAACGACTCCTTTTTGATGGAACAGACTGGATATAAAAAAAATGAAGGTAACAATTTTATAAAATATTCAATATTTATATGTGTTTATAAAAGACAAACAAAACGTCTTTCTTAGAAAAGAAAAAAAATATGAATAAAAATAGCTACGTAAAAATACGTTTATTAATATGCTAGATGTCTTAAATGTCAATAATCAAAAGGTATTTTATTCAATACTTATATTTGTCTATAAAAATAAAAAACAAAACAAACATCTTTTTTAAAATGAATTATGTGAAAATATGTTTTATTAATGATAAATTATGAATATTAAAAATATCTATAATCAAAAGGCATTTTTTAATGAGGTAAATCATAAATGATTAACTTCTTATATGCAGAAGCATCTAGATTTAAAAAAAAACTAAAAATGAATACTTATAATGATTTATATTACTGATATACAAATAAGTACACCTAGAAGAGTCAGAAATACTGAGCTATTATGTATAACTCTAACTGGCTAATAAATAAATACAACTGCTGATCAATTTATAGCTAGAAATATACATCGGTGGCAGACCAAATAACAATATTTATGCTAGATATTAGAATAACTAAATAAAAATTACAAATGCTTTCATGCATCTCGATGGTATATAAATAAAATAATGAAACTTATGCATATAAATGCACAGTTATACTTGACTGGATTATGAATAGTCCACAAACCCAGAATTGTTTACATTACCTGATTTAATAAATTAAAAAAAATAATGTTAATACTATATGGATTATAAATGCTTACCTTGCATATTGATTTTATGTGAAGAAAATAATAAAACTTATGCATATAAATGCACATTGATACTTGACTGGATTATGAATAGTCCACAAACCCTGAATTGTTTATATTACCTGATTTGATAAATTAAAAAAAATGAAATACTATATGGATTATAAATGCCTGCCTGCATATTGATTTTATGTGAAGAAAATAATGAAACTTATGCATATAAATGCACATTGACATTTGACTGGATTATGAATAGTCCACAAATCCTGAATTGTTTACATTACCTGATTTGATAAATTAAAAAAATAATGAAGTACTATATGGATTACAAATGCTTACCTGAATATTGATTTTATGTGAAGAAAATAATGAAACTTCTGCATATAAATGCACATTTACTCTTTGAGTTCTTTACCCAAGATAAATCAAAATGAGCCTTCATTTGAAATGAAGGATGAACTTTATTAGAATGACTTGTAAATGAACTATTGATCAATAAATTGCTTCTAACCTTTTCATAAATGAACTGAAAATGAGTCATCACATGAATATTAAAGAACTATTAAAAGAAGGACTTTATTATACAACAAATTACATTCTTTAAGTGCTATTATTGGAAGTATATCAAAGAAACACAATGGACTGTAAATGAAATATTTGTTTGAATTAAGTGGAACTCTGAATTAAATGCTATCAGTTGTTTTCATTATTATCTCTGTTGTCTTCATATATTGCATTCCTCTCTGTGAATTAACTAAATGATTAAAGATGTAAACTGTTAAAGAACTATTGAAAGAAGGACTTTATTATACTCTCAACAAATTACATTCTTTAAGTCATATAAAAATGTTATTAGAAGTAGGCTGAAGAGATACAAGGGACTGTCAATGAAATACTTTGTTTGATGGACATTTATTTAAACCTGTTATTAAATAAAATTATTGTTACTTAAAATTAATTTTAGTTATCCAGTATCATTCATTGCACTTGTTCACGAGAATCTCATGCCTCCTGAGCTACTTCTGGCATAACTAGACCTAGATAAATCAGGTTGTAGTGAGATGGAACTCTAGTAGCACCATTTGGAAAACCAAACACAGAAATGTCTAGATGCTTCCGGTCTCTATGGTGCTACATCCTCTGGTGAGCAGAAAATATTGTTGTAAGGGAGGATAACATCTGCACTGGGGAATGCCAATCGATAGTTCCTTCCTGCAACATGCTCATCAGGAAATTTTTACAACCGAGATAATAAAGGGATTGTATGGCAGTCCGGTTACAATATATATACTTATTGTCTGATATCAAACTTCTTTGTTTTTCCAGTACATTTTAATATTAATTTTACTTTAAAATATAGATATATTTTCAATTCTAGTCCTCAATTTTTTTAGCCATAGAAGGGTATTGTCAGTTTCTGAATATATGCGTAATGCATAGAAACTTCTGACTTCATCTAAAAAGATTTTTTTACATTATATCACTTATGTTGTATATTCTGATTTTCATTATCTTAAATTTTATGATACTATTTGAATATTTTCTATATATTTAAATTCACTTTAAAAGAATGAGCAGTTAGGTTTATTAACTGATATAAAAAAATATACTTTGTAGTTATTGTTTGTTTTTATACTAAATTCATTTGTTTAGAAATTTCAAATATTTTTTAAAATGTTTTTGCAAATAAATTAAATGGTGTATATTACAAATTCTTTAAGAAAAATTATAAATGGAAATGGAATGGAAACATCCAAATTAAGATTCTGCAAAATTGGATTATATTTTGACTAATAAAAAACATATATTACAAGATTGTAATATTCTTAATAGATTTGTCACGGGAATTGACCATCAATTAGTGAGATAGAAGATACATGTTAATGCATAATTAGAGGAATGAAGACTATTAAGAAAGACATATTACATAGTTGTTATTTCTAATCTTTGGACATACTTTAATAAACATCAATTAGAGTTTTCAAGTTATTTTAAAATATTAACTGACTTTGAAAATAATTCAGATATAACTGTAACCAGTAAAAAAATAACAGATACTCTATTGAGAACTGCAAAGCAGCAATTTACCAATAATTCTTTTACGGAGATAATATGATAATTAAAGAAAAAAAGAAATATGAATATTTTAAAAATAATCCATAAAAAGAATTGAATATCTATTTATTTATATATCAGTATTAACCCTTTTTTTGTATCATTCACAAAATTATCTTTTTCATAACATTTTACTAAAGTCTATAATTAGATATTATTTTATATAGCACTATGTTTTAATAGTGATATTAGCAATTAAGCCAATGCACATGTGTTTTAAAGATAAATTATAAATGAATACTCTCATTATTTTCCAGACACAAGATATAGTATTTTAGAAAGAATGGAATGAATCCACCCATTCTTTTGACCCAAACATTTATGTATGGGCAAATCTTAAGCGTATGGAAAATAAGAAGATAGAACTGTTATAAAAAAGATAGATTACATCATGAAAGGTGTGGATTTTTTTTTTTAAAAATTATGTAATAATAAAGAACAAGAAAACAAGATATGTCCTATAGTTATTACTAATAAAGAAATGAAAAGTGTTACTGATGTTTTAAAAGAAGCAGCTGAATAAATAGATAAACTTTGACAAAATTATATGCTAAAAGTTTAAATGATAAAGATGTACTAAATAATTAGAAAAATGCAGAAGTAATATTGATATTTAAGAAAGGTGTAAAGAAAATATTAGAAAATACAGATCTAGCTGTCTTCTATCTGTTCTGTAGAAAATCTTTACCAAAAACTGTCAAAAGCATTGGTGGCCGAGTGGTCAGCACAGCTGCCTTACAAACAGTTGTCCTGGGTTCACTTCCAGCTGATGCTTTGACACATGAAAAAATATACTGCAAACTTTGGATTCAGTCAACCAAAGTAGATTTAAAAGCAGTTTTATAATAATGGAATCATATCCAAGTATTGAGAAAATTAATAAAGAAAACTACAATATGAATTGTCATATTCTTTGGATTTGTGGTAATGAAAAGGCATTTGATTCTATAACAATTTCTACAGTAATTAAAGCATTGTTTTATCAAGATTTAGATCCAGGATATTGCAATTTTTTTTAAGAATATTTATCAACACATAACAGCAGTAATTAGATAGCATAGTGGTACTATAAAGATCACATTGAGATGGGTATATGTATGATAATGTGATTCCATATCTCTCAAACTATTTACAACAACTTTACAACAAGCATTTTGAGGATTAAAATGGAAGCTAAAAAAATAAAACTAAATACAGATTATTTAAGTCATCTAAATTTTGTAGATAATGTGTTTTTGCAAACAATGTTTTAGAGTTTCAAGAAATTTTGTCACAGTTATCAGATGAAAGTTAGAATTACATGCTAAAAACAAAAAAAAAAAACTAATGTTCAATGAATTTTCTCAAAAGAAGAAATTAAAAATTGAAATCATGAGTTAGAAGAAGTTAGCAACAACAAAATATCTTGGTCAAATTATTAATACAGATGGAAACATAACATAATGAATGAAATTAATTAAAGAAATAAACTTGGATGAAGTTCTTTTGGTAGAGATAAGTTAATATTAAAACAAATATGCCTATATATTTGGAAAAAAAATAATAGTTATGTTTTACCATTTCTTATTAAGGGTCAAAGACTTGGACACATAACAGAAGAGAAATACAGAGCATAAAGTTTGAATATATATTATTGTTAAAAGGAGTTTGCTTTGACAACAGTTTGGAAATTGTTGATTGTTATTAATATTGGGATTGTCTAAGTGTTGACCAGTTTTTAATGATATATATAAAAGGTATATTTTGTGGGTTCATCCATGTTAAAAAATTTAAATATTAATATACCAACATTTTGACTTGATCACACAAGTCATCTACTGGGTGATAAAAGATAGAAAGACATTTGTAGGGGTGCTGCAATCACTGATTTGAAAAAAACATTAAAGTTCCACCAATAGCAGAATAGTTAAATTAAGAATGTTTTTTGAAAAAAATCTTTCCAAAAAGAAGGAACATTCTTAATTTAACATTTTTGCTATTGGTGGAACTTTAACGGTTTTTTCAAATCAGTGACTGTAGCATCCCTACAATCATCTTTCTACCTTTTATCATCCAGAAGATAACTTGTGTGATCAAGTCAAAAAGTCGGTATATTAATATTTAAATTTTTAACATGGATGAAATGCAAAATATGTTTTTTATATATGCTACTGATGAAAATCTTCGTATTAACATATATATATGAAAATAAAGATTGATTATGATGAATTAGAGGAAGTTAACAGCTACAAATACCTTGGTCAGATTATTCATACAGATAGAAATATAATGGATGAAATTAATCATAGAATTAAACTTGGTTGGAGTGCTTTTGGAAGAAATAACTTGATAGAAATACCTTGGTCAGATTATTAATATAGATAAAAATATAATGGATGAAATTAATCATAGAATTAAACTTGGTTGGAGTGCTTTTGGAAGAAATAACTTGATAGTAAAAGGAAATGTGCCTGTGTTTGAAAAGGAAGGTTTTTAATAAATGTGTTTTACCACTTCTTACTTATGAATCTGAGACTTTAACACTTAATAGAAGAGCAATTCTGAGACTTCAGATCACTGAAAGAAATATGGAGAGATGCATGTTGGGAGTAACAACAAGATATTTCAAAACACAATATATGGGTAAGAGAACAAACAGGTGTTACTGACCTCATTGAAAAAATTAAGACTGAAGTGGAGTTGTGCTGGACATCTTGCTAGAAGAGATGATAATAGAATGGCAAATGAAATCTTAAACTGCATTCCAAAAGATTGTAAAAGACCCAGAAAGAAACCACATGTAAGATGGATGAATGAAATAAGAAAGTGTGTAGGGGTGATGTGGAGAAGAGAAGCTAAAGATTGGAGAAGATGGATTGAACTTTGAGAGACCTTCATCCTGCAGTGGATTGATAATGGTTGATGATGATGATGATTGGGAATGACAATAATTGTTTGGAAATGCAATACACGGATAAGAGAATAAACTAATATCACTGACATCATTGAAACAATTAAAAAATGGTAATGGAACTAAGTTGACATATTGCTAGAAGAGATGCTAATAGATTAACAGTTGAAGTCTTAAAATGAATCCCAAGAGTTTGTAAAAGACCTATAAATAGATCATATGTGTGATGTCTGGATGAAATAAGGAAATTTTCTGGTGAATTTAAAGAAGAGAGACTATAAATAAAGAAACTGTATTACATTTGGAGAGACCATCCTATAATGACTGTGTTTCATATGTCTGATGAATCCATCAAAGAGTAAATAAATCAAGCTGTCCCATTATTTTTTATTTGTATAATAAGACCAATTAGTTGGTTTAACATATATGCGTGTATACATTTAAAAGAATTAATATATAAACCTATAATTTTTATTTATAACTTAAAAAGTCTTCTTTATTTTATCATTTATTAGAGCATATTATTTGAAATGAGTACAACGAAAAAAAAAAAATCAACGAACTTTTAAGTTTTTAAATGTTTATTTTACATTAAAAATATTAATAAACACAAAAACTTATAAGTAAAGTTTAAAAGAAAAGTTATAAAATAAATATAATAATAAGCTGAACGTTTTCGAGGATCCATGCCTCATAATCATAGCTTTTTAAAAAATATATAATAAAATATATGCAAAGATATTTAAATTAGCACGTACTAATTTAAATATCTTTGCATATATTTTATTATATATTTTTTAAAAATTTTAATTTAATTTTTTTCTTTGTCCCTAATTTTAAAGAATAGCTTTCATATTCCTTACATGTTTAACAGCAGAATTTTTTACATACGTGCTAATTTAAACATATTTGCATATATTTTATTATATATTTTTAAGAAAGCTATTATTATGAGGCATGGATCCTCGAAAACGTTCAGCTTATTATTATATTTATTTATAACTTCTCTTTTAAACTTTGCTTATAAGTTTTTGTGTTTATTTATATATAATGGGAAGTAAACTATTTTATTAAAAATATTAGAAAATGCATACATTTTAATTTTATAACTTTAGCATTTTTAAAAATATATATATTTCTTTTTTAAAACAATTTAGTTTAAATTAATGATATTTTAAAACAATAAATGGAGCGTTGAAAGTCATAGATTTATTTCAGCAGAAAAAAACCCAAGTATAACCATAAATAAATAATTACTTATTTAAAAAAAAGAAATAATCGAATGAGTTTGTAAGTTTTGGTTTTTATTAGTGCATCTTTTATCTTTAGCTCAATCTAGCATAACCCTTCTTGCATCCATTGATTATTCTGGCTTGCCTTGGGTAGCACTACTGTATGGAAAGTTTTACTTCTGTTAGTACTTGAGTCCGTCAGTTTACCACTGCAAGAGTCATATAGCACTAAAAACTATACTACAATATGCCTGCCTACCAGAGAATGATTCCAGTTTTTGGGGGGTTTCCCTACATATATAAACTTTATAAAAAGTATTTTATAGTTTATTTAAACATGGTTTTTAATATAAATAGAAACACTCTATTTATATAAATTATCTTAAAGATAGTGTAAATAGATGCAATACTGATCCCTTTGTCCTGCGTGGGTTGCTGCAGTAGTAAAGTGACAGATTCAAGATCTAACAGAGGTAAAATGTTCCATCCAATAGTGCCATCCAGTGCAAGAAAAAGTAACCAATGGATGCAAGAAGGTTAGTGCACAAAATTCGTGCCTAGAAATATTTATCCAATATCCCAGACTAGTTTCTAGCTTGTGGCTAGCTGTATGGATAGTTTTGCCTCTATTATAAAAAATATGTAATAACTGAAACACAGGCTTATTATATATACACCTGTGTCGATATATGTAATATATAGGGTATATGAGCACAGACTTTCACACAACCCAACACTCTCCAGTCTATCTAATAACACTGATACACTCAAGCACATATATACTGAAAAGATAAATAATCACCAATATACTATAACGATCGAAATGAAAGTGAAGATCGAATCTAACCGCAAAAACAATATCTGCACTACAAGGGCGCCATCTAGGCATTTGAGCCTAGAAAAATTTATAAAGTAGGCAGATACGCGCTGTTTAGATTCCACTTTATTTAAATATTCCGATCGTTAGCCCAAGTCACTAGCTCAGTGGAGACGCAGAGATAATAAAATATAAATTTTATATCTTAAATATAAAAGAATAAAAGCCAATGCCAGAAATTAACACATAAAAATATTTATTTACGCACATATAAAATAACATTTAAATTTTGAGGAATAAATTCAACATTTTAGATTTCTATATTAACTTTTAATTTTACATTTAACTAAGTTTCAATGAGTTTAATATTTTATTTAGATAGTCAAGTATGAATAGACTACATAGATCTGCATTTGAAAAGAAAATATTCTATCCCTATTTAACCTTAGGCTAAAATTCACAGTCAAACTGGCATCAATTCATCTGATACATCGATGTATTCAATGTAATATGGAATACGACAGCACCAAAGAGATTAAGAGACGGCATTGACTCTCATCAGATAGGGGTATTACATCTATCTAACGAGAAGAACAATAAAAAAAAAACTCCATAGAAAGGAACTGCGTTCTCCATCTTATAATTCCTTTCATAGGCAAACGGGTGAGTGCGGCGTAAATATAAATGATTCTGCCAGTAGCGAATCTCCGACTACATCTACTAACTACATCAATATATCCAATCCATTGACCCAATTTAACAACGAAACTAATAACCTAAGATTACCCTCCCTTAATATAACTTTACAGAACTATATAGCCATTCATGCCCGACTTAAATTTAACATTTAGATACGTTCGCACAAATGAATTTTATAAATTTGCTTTAAAATGTTGAGTACAGATCAGCTGCACAGATTCCACGGTCAAAAACATTCCAAATTAAACACAACCGATCAAAATACAAAGTCAACGATAAACGTCACTTGCATAGGGAATATACAAATCCCATTAGCATTCATCGTAAGATGCTTGCAGTGATATCGTTGACCCATATATTCTAATCAAATGTGAAAACCACAATATAATCAACCGCTAACGAATCTATGCAACGTCTATACCCAACTTAAATGTAATGCATTTAATAATTTCTACAATAAATATTACTACAAATAAAAATAATAAAATGGAAATGATTTTAGCAAAACTTAACTATATAAATTTAAACAATCAATTATTAATTTGAAAATCAAATAAGAGTTCATTTTAAAATTTAAATTAGCTGAATCTTTAAAAAAAAATCACTGATGAAAGTTCTTAATTACTTTTTTTGGTTGTTGTTAATTTGTAAAGTTCATAGTTCACGGTAAAAGAGTCCAGGTTTCTGCTTTTAATTCCCGTGACGCCTCCATTGGAAGATAATGTTCTGGAGATGGCAATAGCTGGTTCAAGGTATCACAGTCTTTTCATTTTTCCTTTTTAAATAGAGAGTGTGGTATGTGCGTCCTACCACCTCTCAAACACACAACGCTGGAACTGTCCGAAAAAACTGTATTTCCCTTTTTATATTATCCACACGGATTCAATCAACAAAACGTCACTAATCCATCACTTTCGTTAGGGTCCGAGCCAAGGCTTAGTGCTTCCATTGGTCAAGCTAATTTCTCTTTTTTTCTTATCTATCTTTCATCAGATCATTTTAATTATACAAGAGCCCACGGCTAGCTTGCTTTTCAAACAATTTATAAACAATCACCTCCATTTACAGATTACAAGAATTAATTAATACCTGTTTTTATTTTTAAATCTTATACTTTTTTTATTATAAAAAAGTACGTTCAAATACTTATTTATTTGTTGTTTTTTTTTTTAAAATATTTTTAAAGTTTGGCATCTGTGCGAATGTATATACGTTTAACAAACATTTTAATTTTAGCGTTTAGTTTTTTCTTTCTTTTTAATACACTTATTTTTATATGCGAACTTTTAAGTTTTATTCTAAATTAATGTAACGACATATTTATATATCGTTACAATACGTATTTCATGCTAAAGTATAGGGAATAGTGAACATGTGATGTTTAGTGATTTAATAACAATCCTGCACATAGGATTATGGTGGCTATAGTTATTAAAGAACCAAAGACATCAAAATGTATAGATATTGATCTGGTTTCAGATCTATATGACTATATAAGTAAATGGGCTTGGATTGAAAATATTGTTGTGTTTTCATTTTGAATTCTTAGTTTTATAGTTAATTAAAAAAGTAAAAGGTGGCTGCTGGAAAATTGCATTAGATACTAAGATTTAGGTGCAGTGTTCTCATATTCAAGGTCCCTCACTGATGAAAGCCATAAGCTAAAAACTATTCTGGAATACTGGATGAGTACTAGATAGGAATTTTATGTCCATTGATTACTCTGGCTTGCACTGAGTGGCACAACTGTATGGAGAATTTTGCCTCTGTTATAAAAATTTGTGTATGCATGGATAATGGCACAGCTTTGTCCCTTGTGATTATTAAACTTATGAATATCTGAGAAATAAACTATTCAACTATTACTTAATTATTGCTTTAAAAAGAATAGATAGAGAACCAAAATTAGTCAAAGTATGTCTTTAAAAAGAAGTTTCATGTAGGATAACTTAAAATATTGCATTGAAAACATCAATGAAGCTAAAGATCAGCATATAATATAAGTGGACATATTATGTTTCATAGATTGATATATATATATATATATAGTCACTGCAAAAGAAAAAAAATCTTTAAACTATCATTCTTTACCCCCTCCCTCCTCTGGAGTTAAAAAAGCTACACTCATTTGTCTGTGGCAATTAATGATTCTGATAATGAAAATAATTTATATTTAACATGAATCATCTTTCAAAGTTATATTTAACAACAATAACAAAAAGATTTAGTATAACAAAGTGTGATGATTTTAAAAACAATTTATTTTTTTAATAATTAGGAAAAATATATAACTATAATGAATTTTTTAAAATACATGTTAAGAGAAAAAAATTACATTGGAAGGAAAATTATGGAGATGGAACCACTGGGGAAAAGGTCCAGGGGCAGACCCAAGATCAGATGGATTGACCAAGTGAAGAGGGACTTGCAGGAGATGTCACTCAAGAGGAAATGGCTTCAGATCAAGCAATCTGGAGATGAATGATCTGCACCAGTGACCCCACTTGAAGTGGGATTAATCAAGCTGTGGAAGAAGAAGAATGATTTTTTTAAAAGAAATCTTGAAATTTAGAAAAAACAAAAGAAATGTTTTATTTATTCAATGGTTTTGAAAAACATTATGTGATCACCATTTGAAAAAATTTGATAGAATAAATCAAGAGATGTTTGTAAAAGTAATATTGTAAGTTGCAAATATATATTAAAAATAACCATTATAAGAATATTTGTATTGCATCATTCTTGCATGATTTAGCAATTAAATGCATTCATGGTGAGAATTCTACAATATTGGACTTACTATGAAACATCTCCAGGTGTTGTAAATTTCGCAGCAGTGGCCAAACAAATGTGGACATTGAACGAAAGACTAGAAGTTGCCCAGCATTAGAAGGCATTTGTAAAATGTTAATAAATTATTATTAATAAGAATTATTAGTTTTTTTAAAAAAATATATCTCCATATAATATCATCTTATTTTTATAATATAGATGAAGTTATATCTGTGTAATTCAAATCATAAATGAAAATGCAATATTTTATTATACAAGTGTTCAAATATTGGTCTATAAGAATGGTTTTTCTAACAAGAAAATTATGCAGCACTAGAAAGATTTTATTCTTTTTATGCATAAAGAGAGTTATCTTTATTAGACAATCTTTTAGCCAACTAAAAGAGATTGATTTATAGATAGATGATGTATCTGGAAATTTAATCATTACCATTAGATAATTGAATTGCAATTCATTTTACAAAGAAAATGAGACTTGGTTAAATCACCATTTTTATCTTTATGATTATATAATATTAGAATATAATGAGAAAATCAATATCACCATTCAATTAAGTCTGGTGTGCATCATATATAGTATAACGATCGTTGGGGCCAATTATAACGATCAAAATGAAAGTGAAGATCGAATCTAACCGCAAACTACAATATCTGCTCTACAAGGCGCCATCTAGGCATTTAAACCTAGAAAAATTTATAGAGTAGGCAGATACGCGCTGTTAAGATTCCACTTTATTTAAATATTCAGATCGTTAGCCCAAGTCACTAGCTCAGTGGAGTAGCAGAGATAATAAAATATAAATTTTATATCTTAAATATAAAAGAATAAAAGCCACTGCCAGAAATTAACACATAAAAATATTTATTTATGCACATATAAAATAACATTTAAATTTTGAGGAATAAATTCAACATTTTAGATTTTTCTATTAATCTTTAGTTTTACATTTAAGTAAATTACAACCATGAGTTTAATAGACTACATAGATCTGCATTTGAAAAGAAAATATTCTTCCCTGATTTAACCTTAGGCAACAAATTTCGCAATCAAACCGGCGCCAATCCATCTGATACATTTATGTATTCAATGTAGCATGAAAATACGACAACACAAAATACTATACTGTCAGGAATGTACATCTGATCAGTAAGTAGAATTAGAGAAGACATTGTCTCTCCACCAACAGGAATGTCACATCTGTTGGCGAGTAGAACAATAAACATAAAACTCCATAGGAATGGACTGCGGTCCTTTGCCGTCTTACAAACCCATCCATAGGCAAACAGAAGGTGTGTGGCGTATATATATAATCCTGCCCGTAGCGGATCTCATACTACATCTACAATTACACAAATATATCCAATCCATTGAACCAATTCAACTACGAAATGAATAACCTAAGATTACCCTCCCTTAATATAACTTTACAAAACTATATAGCCATTCACGCCCGACTTAAATTTAACATTTAAATATGTTCGCACAGATTATTTTTATACAATTTGTTTTATAATGTCGAGTATAGATCGGCTGCACAGATTCCATGGTCAAAAACATTCCAAATTAAACACAACCGATCAAAATACAAAGTCAATCGATAACGTCAATTGCTGAGGGAATACAGGAGACCCTTTGGTGTTCATCATAAGACACCGCAGTGACATTGTTGACTTATATGTTCTAATCGACTGTGAAAACCACAACATAATCAACCGCTAACGAATCTATGCAACGTCTATACCCAACTTAAATGTAATGCATTTAATAATTTCTACAATAAATATTATTACAAATAAAAATAATAAAATGGAAATGATTTTAGCAAAACTTAACTATATAAATTTAAACAATCAATTATTAATTTGAAAATCAAATAAGAGTTCATTTTAAAATTTAAATTAGCTGAATCTTTAAAAAAAAAACAATGACGAAAGTTCTTAATTACTTTTTTTTGTTGTTGTTAATTTGTAAAGTTCATAGCTCACGGTAGAAGAGTCCAGGTTTCTGCTTTTAATTCCCACGATGCCTCCATTGGAAGATAATGTTCTGGAGATGGCAATAGCTGGTTCAAGGTATCACAGTCTTTTCATTTTTTTTTAAATAGAGAGTGTGGTATGTGCGTCCTACCACATCTCTCAAACACAAAACGCTGGAACTGTCTGAAAAAACTGTATTTCCCTTTTTATATTATCCACACGGATTCAATCAACAAAACGTCACTAATCCATCACTTTCATTAGGGTCCGAGCCAAGGCTTAGTGCTTCCATTGGTCAAGCTAATTTCTCTTTATTTTCTTATCTATCTTTCATCAGATCATTTTAATTATACAAGAGCCCAAGGCTAGCTTGCTTTTCAAACAATTTATAAACAATCATTTCCATTTACAGATTACAAGAATTAATTAATACCTGTTTTTATTTTTAAATCTTGTACTTTTTTTTATAAAAAAGTATGTTCAAATACTTATTTATTTGTTTTTTAAAAAAAAATATTTTTAAAGTTTGGCATCTGTGCGAATGTATATACGTTTAACAAACATTTTAATTCTAGCGCTTAGTTTTTTACTTTTATTTGCAAACTTTTAAGTTTTTATTTTAAATTAATGAAACGACATATTTATATATCGTTACAATAGATATGCACCTATTATTATTAAACATTATGATTTATCTTTTTATAGTTGTCTATCCCAAATATGGCAGATCATTGGAAAAAAAAAATATTTGAATCTTCATAAAATAATTTTCAAGTGGTTTTCTTACTTATCATTATATTTGGTATACCCATGTGTGATCAAATATGATTAAAATTTCTCAAGCACTCATTTCCCATTGTACATGTGGCATCAATGTGCATCCATGTCTGTAGTGTCATGGTATAAGTTGATATGTACAATAGCAATATGACCACAACAGGGCACCATCAGATTATACTCTGAAACCAGGATAAGATAAAGAAATAAGGGAGTAGAGATGTTTATGTTATGGTAGGGACAAATAATTTGTCAGAGCTATTGGGCAGAGTAGTGGATGACTACAAATAATTGATTATTAATTTAAATAAGGTTAAAGGAAGAGTAGTAGCAGTTATATTTCTACCAATATCTGATAGTAGATATATGTTAGAGCATGTTCTATAAATGAGAGATTGAAAAAATTATGCAACATAAATAATGTTATATTTGCAGATGTGTGGGATTTTTTTATTAGTAAGAAAGAGCTTATGCAGTAAATATGGTTTGCACTGAGCAAAACAACGATAAAAATGTAGTTCAGGAAACTTATAAAGGGAGGTAGGTTTTTGAATTACAGGATCAGCAAAATGAAGGTTAACAATGGACAGGATGTAAAAAGTAATCAAAGGGTAGCTGATCCAAATATATAAAGTGGAGAGGAAATGGGTCTTGAAAACTAACGATAAAGAAATGAATTACAAATGTGATAGAGAAGAAAGAGTCAAAAGAATTTATAAAAGTTTAATAAGAAAGAAAGAATTTGTTAAAATTGGATATTTGAATATGCAAGGCGATAGGAGACCAGAAAAGTGGTTGGAATTAAACAAAGTAGTTAAAAGCAAAGGGCTTAAAATATTAGCAGTAATGGAAACACATCTAAGAAAAGAAAAAAGAACCTACACAGAAACATTTGGTAGATCAGGGTATAAATAGATAAAAGGGGTGGTGGTATAGGAGTTATGTCCAAAAAGTGTTTAAATACTGTAAAGTGTCAAAAACACTTACGGTTTGAGATAAGGTTAGGAAGACAAGAATGTTTTTAATAGTATTAATCACTTTTAATCTTATCCATTCCATTCCCACTGCACTATATTATAACAATTCAGACTCTATTGAAAATTAAATATTCGGACCTTACAAGCTTCTTGATCACACTATACAATTGATATATGAAAGAAAGAGGAAGAAATGAAATGATGGACTTAATTCAGTTTTATAAAAGTTAAATGGGATAAAGGCACTTTATGTATTAATTGACAATCCCATTGCATATAAGAGCATTTATGAAAATTAATCTTGGGGTAAGACAACAATTTATAAATATTATCTTAATTAAAGAAAATTAAATAGAGAATTCAGATATTCCATTTATAATCATAAATTCTTCCAAGGATAAATTTATAAACAAAAATATCCAAGGTTTCCTTCCTTTCTTTTTCTCCTTCTTTCTCTCTTTATCTCTTTTCTTCTTTCTTTCTTTCTTTACTTCTTTCTTTTTTTTATTTTCCTTCCTTTCTTCTTTTCTTTAAAAGCGAAAAAAAATAATTAATCTAATTCGTACTTTGCTGAGCAAAAATAGAAAATCTATTTAATTATGATAATTTAAACGAATTTATTTCTTATCTGGTGTTTCTCTGTGTGTGTATATATAATTAAATTTGGAAAAAAAAAATGCTAATAAATATGAATATAATTAAAAAAAAATAAAGATAAAAAGTATTTGTTATATTTTTGTAAAGATAACAAGTGTTATTTTGGGCATCAAACAAATTTATAATTAGTTAAAACTAATTAGAAGAAAACAATAAGAGATTAACTTGATTGTTGTGCGCTATTGTGAATAGCGTCAAAGATAAATGGGGGGGGGGGCAAACACAGACTGGATTTTAAAAAAAAAAAGTGAACAGAGTTGTAACTTCAACATAGATAAGGGCTCAGGAAAATATTTAAAAAAAAAACAACAACTGAACTTTATTAACAGCAATCAAGAGATTTGAGCTGATCAAAACAGCAATTCCTAATCATTTAAGTTTTTTAAATTCTTACCGATTGGAGAGTGCTTGGAGATTTATAATATTTAAGAAATAGCTCATTATCGGAGTGCCGTTTAAGTAATTCCTAATGGTTTAAAAAGCTGTTTAATAATGAACTCTTGATTAAGCTAGTATGAAAACACATATTATGATTGAAAGTATTACTATGGCAGGATCAAACTTTTTATTATTTCACTGGCCATCCAAATCTGGAATTATGGTGTCTCTTGCCTATTCTAAAAGTGTGTTCTTTTTTTCTACATCAATCATCAATGAAATAAGATTAAGTAATTGCCTGTCATCTCTCTCCCAATTTTTGTAGACCTATTTATAATGGACATGTAATCCATCATTGTACTTGATAATAATGGAGAAAAACTAAAGAAAGGATACCAGATGAACTATTGAACTTTACATGATAGTGACTGTCCAGTATATCAAATATTAAACAATTCAAAACAAAGCAAAACTCTCCATATAGTAGGCACTAGATAGGGATTTTATGCACAAGCCTTCAGGCATCCATTGATTGCTCTTGTTAGCACAAGATGGCACTACTATATGGAGAGTTTTGCTTTGTTTTGAATTGTTTAATAACAATTATTGTGCTAATATGAGATAGTGATCATGTGATGTTTAGTGGTTTATATCAAATATTCAGAAGTTTCATACCTATTCTAGTCACCTAGTCATAAAATCAGAATTCTGGAAATATTGAGTAAGATCCATTTTATTTTAAATAAAAGACCTTTAAAAATGTTTACCACATAAATTAAAATTTATTTTTAATTTTTTCTGCATAATATTTAAAATTATTATCCCACATCTTTCAGTCAATATTCATTGCCTAATATTTAAAGTTATTTTAAAACATTTTAATTTTCATTGCTTAAAATTTAAAAGCTATTAATATACATATTTTGATATGTATTTTGGCTTCCATGCCTAATATTTAATATTTATTTTTTATGTATTGGTTTGTTAATCACTACTAATAATTGTAAAAAAGTAGGATCATTAGTTCATATGATCATACTGAAACTCGTGAGTTAAATTCAATATGTACTTATATATGATTTGATTTATGTAAAAATAAATTAGAATGATTGTAAATACTATAGTTGTAAATATTTTTTTTATTCATGTTATTTTTTAAAATCTAATTGCCCATTCTTTCTTTCTGTCATTCCAAACCAGTCAGAAACAGTTTGCTGCACTGAAAAAAATATATGTTTCGATGAGCAAGAGAGTATTATATCGTTGTCATAATAATATTACCTGAAGAGTAGTAAAAAAAATTTCCAGCAATAAAATTAGTGCATACGAATAACTGCCTATAAACATGCTATTAAATACAAGAGTTTATTGCTTTTATCTTCTGAATATCATTGTGATATAAGATAGGAAATATAGCTAAATGATTTGATGATTATCAACCAGGTTGATATATAACATTATAACCAAATAAGACATGATTTATACAACATAGTTGATATATTTATTATATGGAAACATATAATATATTTATTGAATATAAAGTTGGCTTGAATTAGGAGTGATTGAGGGAGTTCAAAAACAAAAGTTTTCATGATCTATAGATTTAAATGAAATATTTAGGTTTACCATGAATAATTTATTGTAATAAAAATATATGCTGACATTTTGGCTGGAGCACATTGGGCATTGACTGGGTAATATATATTATAAAAATGGTTATAGAGGCGCTGCAAATACTGATGTGCAATAAGATTAAAAATTCCACCAATAAACTGATAGAAATAATAAAAAACCAGAAATTATTTAGATTAATAGTTTTTAAAAAATTCTTCCAAATGAAAGGTATTTTATATGTATCATCATAATCTGACATGATTTTTCTTATCTGATATTCTTGGAGAGTGTCATATCTGAATAGAGTTTGGTGTTAGAGAAATCAATATTATAAACTGCATCCATACCATGGAATGAGATTGAGTACTGCTTAACTGCATTAACATGTTCATTTCTTTTAGCAAAAGTATGACAAATGCACACACCACATAAGAAGCTCTATAAATGTCACATGAAATTTCATAAACTCCACAGATCTCAAAAAAATTTAGTTTTTAGGCCTGCTTAAAATAATATTATTTTTTTCATATGTTGTATATGCTGTTTTTATATTATAATGTTTTAAAATACATCCAATATTATTCAGTTCATTTTATATAAGAAATACAAAATTTAGTAGTTGTTTTTGTTTCTTACATTGATTGTTTAGGCTTAACTTAAGGGTACCTTCTGGTTAGCTGCACCCCAGCTGCTAGAGGCTCTGTTTCTGTGCAAACACACAGAAATATCCAGAGTAAGGGCCAAAAAAGCAGATGACGCAAAGTCCAGCCGCTAGATGGCGCTGTTCACCATGCATATGCACAGGAAGCAAAACTGCCCACTTGGTGGCGCTGGTTGCAATGCATAAGCCCATTTAACTTACGTTGTCTGCTACCAGCACTGGGTGCAGCTAACCAGAAAGTACCAAATTAAGATTTGGCATATAGTTCTATTTCTATAATCGATAGGTAATAAGACACTACTTACATAATTTACTTTTTCTTTCAAAAGTGATATGTCTGAAAGGTTAGTTGCTCTAATGAAAAACATTCAGGCTGCAGAAAAGATTTAAGTAGGATAAGGATATGCTGAAAATTGCAGTTATCTATCTCTGTGTACAGTTTGTCTGAAAATGCAAAAGTTTAAAGTTTATTCTGTTTCTTCATGATGACTATATCAAGAAAGAGGAGTTTTCCATCATTCTCTTTCCATTGTAAATTTAATATGAAGATGTATGTTGTTTATATGTGTAAAGAAATCATATAATTATTATTTTGCCAAATGATAAATATATTATCCATATCTCTGAGCCAAAGAAGAGATTTTAAAGATGCTAACTCTAAATCATGAATTTCTATGTACTCCATAAGTAAATCAGCTTATAATTATGAGATGGGTGAGTCCATCGAGTATCAAAAATCTACTTATAATGTTGTCCATTGTTCACACAATAAGTGTTTGCAAGAATATGGTCCTGTAAATTGCAATGTTGAGAAGTAATATTTAATGTTTTCTATAATTATTTATGATTATTTTCTTATCTAAGAGTGAGCAATTATTGCATCACTGCTAAAAGAGATAAACATGTTAATGCAGTTAAAAAGCACACATCATCAGCACTTTCACTCCATGTTATGGATACATGTCATAGTACTGACTTCTCTTAACACCAGAATCCTATCCATCTCCAACAATATAAGATAAGTGAAGTCTTTGAGATTCTTAAAAAGCCAAATTATATTAATAAATATGGAATTAGCAATTAAGTCAATGCACATGCGCTTTAAAGATAAATTATAAATGAATATTCTCACTTTTCCAGACATGAGATATAGTTTTTTTAGAAAAGATGGAATGAATCCACCCATCCTTTAAAGTGCATGTGCATTGACTTAATCGCTAATTTCACTATTACAGTATAAAAACATAGCGCTATATAAAATAATATCTCATTAATAAATATGATAATACCTCTAAAATATATTCTATATGGAAGAATTTTTTTAAAACACATTAAATAGTTTCTGGTTTTTATTATTTTTACCTGTTTTTTATAAGTAGAACTTTCAATTTTATTGCATGTCAATGTTTACAATATCTCTAGAACTGTTTTTATAATATTCATTATCCAGTTGATGGTTAGTGTGATATGAAACATTGCTATATATTTTTTACTACAATAAATTATACATGAATGAATTTGGATTTTATATATATATATGTAATCAAAATTACCCCAACTTCACAATTCAACCGACCTAGCCAAGAAAATAAGCTCTAAAACACTACCAATGGTTTCACTGTTACAAACAGACTTCTCAAATGTAAAGAATTATAAAATAACAACATATTTAAACTAAAACATTACCCACAATTCCACTTACCTTCCATACATCCTTAGTATTACAAAAACCTTTAAATAAGTTAATTGCTTTAGAATCATAAATTTTTAACAATAAAGATTTTTTAATTCTTTTAATTTTATTTCTCTCAAAGAAGAAAACTTTAGCTTCATCAAAATTAATAATATGACTTATTACTTTTACATGGACATATAAAACAGAACTAAGATATTTCTTTCTAATCCTACTTTTATGTATCTTTATTCTTTCATTTAATAAAACTATGCTGACCTATGTATACCTTCTTACAAAACAAGGAATAATATACACTACTCCAGGAATAGTCTTCTTTTGTATTATTTAATAAATTATTTAAAGTAATACCTCTTTTCCAAGCAATTTTTTTATTTCCAAATAAATTGCTATTTTTACATACAATTTTATAGGAATACAATTTAAGTGCCAAAGAAATAAAATCATATTTTTCTTTATCTTTTACATCCTTATAAATATTATTACTATTAAATAAAATACTTTTAACAAATTTATCAGAGTAAACAACACTCAAATTTATCTTTATAAAATTGACCTTTTTAAAACAAAGCTGCTTCACTAGAATTATTTAATCTTTTATTTCTATAACAATTTTCTTAAAGCAGCTACTTTGTGAAATACAGATTGATAACTATCAGGTTTAATTATAGACCGTAACGCTTTTCTTTTTCTTTACATTTCTAATCAGTAAAACATCTAAAAATTTTAACTTAACAAAATCTAACTCCCTTCCTTCTACTACATATCTTATAGAAGGATCAAAGCAACTAAATTCATTTAATGACTCTTCTAATTTATCATTCTCAACTACAAACAATCAATCACATATCTAACAAATAACTTCATATATAAACAATTTTTTTTAATAATAATTTCCTCATCCAAATAATTAATATAAACTGAACAAATTAAGGGAGAAATAATATAATCTAACCTGATAGCTATCAATCTGTATCTCACAAAGTAGCTGCTTTAAAAAATTATTGTTATAGAAATAAAAGGTTAATAGTTCTAATGAAGTAACTTTATTTTAAAAAGGTCAATTTTAAAAAGAATAATTATTTGAGTGTTGGTTACTCTGATAAATTTGTTAAAAGTATTTTATTTAATAATAATAATATTTAAAACAGGCAAAATTCTCCATACAGTAGTTTTGCATGTTTTAATAACAGTAATGTGCTAGCATAAGAAATAGTGATCTAGTGATGTTTGGTTTAATAATAATATTTGTAATAATGTAAAGGATAAAGCCTTTTAATGTGTCCAAGTTATGAGCAAAAGTATCCAGGTCGGATTTTTTTTTTTTATTATAAAAGATGCAAGTCTTTTTATTTCTTTCATTTCCTTTCAAAATCTAAGCTGTGTAATTGCTAATCAAAACAAAAATAGATAATATATTTATTTGGATCTAAATTAATAAAAGTAGACTACTTATCTAGTAGTAATTAAAATGTATCTAGTAATTCTATATATTGTAAAATAAAATTAAATTAAATTTGATAAAAATTGTTAACCAATAAAATTAGAAATAAAAATAATATTTTTGTATTTTTCCTTGCAAAAACAAAAAAAATATTTTTTTAATACTAAAAAAAATGAAAAAATATAATTAATTTAGAAACTGATGAATTTGTGATAATAAATAAGAATACCTGGGTATGTTGCATTTGATCATGGATAGCATTGGTATATAAAGCAGTGGTAGATACTAATGTGTGTGTGGGAGTTATTCTAGTTTTAAGAGGGATGTAACAGCAATCCAGTTAAGATTCTCAAGCAGCTAAAAAAATTGCTTTTAACAGCATTCCAGAAAGTTAAGCTAATTAGAATGGCATTTCATTTATTTAAAAAATTGCTAGCTTATGAGCTATTAGCTCAGCTAACATAGAAAATCATGCAGTAGCTGAAAGTTTTACTACGCTGGGGGTAATAAAAAATATTAGTATACTGGTTGATTAAACCAGGAAGTATGTAGTTTCCTGTTGATGCAGTTTTTAAAATAGGTTATTCCTGCCTGCATCAACCACTGATGAACTAGAACAAGCAATATCTGTCATCAGTCTATCCATGATGAAACTACCTGGACAAAAACCCAAGAAAGCACATTGGAAGAAGCCTTGAACTTCACTGACAGTACTATCCTATATATATAATTTTCAAAATGGTTTGTAGTTACATCAGAATTCTTGAGGTCTTCAAAATTAAGCACAATAAACATATAAAATTGATCATAATTTTTTTGATTAATATTTTTCAAATATATTTAAATTTTTATTAATAGTAGAAAGTTATATCAAACAGAATTTCCAAATTATCTCTTGCTCAATGGTTATTAATTAACAATGATGATAACTTGCATATTTATATTTATTGATTTATTTATTTTTCATTTATAACAATAATGATGTGATTGTTTTATATTGTATGTAAGCATATCAAAATTCATAAGATAAATTCAATCTAGTTAAATGACTTTTCTCCAGTAGTGATACATTTCCATCATACTATGTGATTGATTAATAAAAAGAAGTATTCTATAATAATCGTAAATATTGTAGATATGTAAATAAATTTGTTTTTTATTTTATTAATATTATTTATAAATCTAGTTGTCCATTTTCTCTCTCTTTCTCATTCCAAACCTTAATTAGGTGTAGCTTCTTACATACACACATCCTGTGACACATTGACATGTCTAAGAAGTTAAGGAGAGATTTGAATCTGACATATAGATGTTCTCATTTTAGAGATGGTGCCCTAATCTGCAATATGGTAGATATATGTCTGAAATAAATAACATCTATAGTAGCAAGGGATAGATCATTTCATTACTTTGCTGTTTAATGGAAATGACAGTCAGGAAATATGGCTGGATACCCAGTTTGAACATCATAGTTAGTTAGGATTCTAATGTAGAAATTGTGTAGATCTAAAAAGGGAGTAAAAAACTTAAGTGCATTCCAATATGTATATGGATATTGTTATCCTGTGGTTTGGTGCATTAGTTTAGTAATAGAACAGAGGAAGTCTATAGGTTGAGGCTACAACTTTATCACATCTGTTGTTCAAACTTTTTAGAAATTCCTGAGCAAGAATTTATTTTATTTATTTAATTAAATAGATTGTTGCTATACCATTAGCTTTTTAAATATAAATACTTTTTTTAAAAAAATTCTATATTATTCACATCCAGTGAATTTTTTAACTCCAAACATATTGGGAAATAAGATTTCTTTTAAAGACTTATTTTTTTGTTTCTGTCCTTTTACAGATTTTTCAATGGTACTATTATCAATCCAATATTTAAAAAATCACATGGTTAGTTGCTCAGGGAATTAGGTGACACTCAAATACTCTATTGGCAGAACTGAGTATAATAACTATTCATCAACTAGCTAGCCATCATTACTCCAATTACCCATAAAAATATATAAAATCTTAATATTAGGGTATGAGCACAGACTTTCACACGACCCACCACTCTCCACTCCATCTAATAACACTGATACACTTAAACACATATATGTTGAAAAGATAAATAATAACCAATATACGTATTTCATGCTAAACCAGCAATCATCAGTTGGTCCAGATTATCATCTCCACACATATATACTATAAGTGCTCAGATATATATTAAGATAGACAATCCTCATACTTTAATGGACAGGCTTCAATCTACTCCACACTTCAACTCTTCAACCGTCCATCCAATTGAAAATCTGATGATGGAATGCTCAAAGGCCACCCTGAGGCCGAGATTCTTGTCACACCCATGTTGACCTAAGGTCAATCTGGACAGTATGTAGATAGATGAATAGGAAAGTAATAAATAGGTATGCAAGCAATTTAAACAGGTTACTACACTCATTAGCCCAATTAACGAGCCATTATTACTCCATTTATTCATAAGCATATAGAAAATACTAAAAAATAAACTTATATATATATATATATAAATAATAGATAATCGAATGAGTGATCAAAATAGATATATGGATAGGCAGGTAGTAAATAGATAGGCAGCCAGGCAAAAAGGCAAGTAGATAGATGGATAGTAGGTATATGGATGGGTGTGTAGATAGGTAGATAAATATGTATGAAGTAGATAATTAAACAGATAGATAGATAGGTAAACAGGTAAATATGTAGGCAAGCAAGAGAGGCAGGCAGACAAGAAAACAGACAGACATATAAAATTAGAAATGACTACATATTGAAAGAAAAATTTAACAAGACTAAGCTGGTCATTTATATATAAAAAAATAAGACAATATAGGTAAAACTGTTTTAATTTTATTAAAAAAATTTTCAAATGATATTAAAGAATATAAAACACTATAGAAATTTTGGCACAATAATAAATTTATAATAAAAAAAGTTGCAAACATTATCTTATTAAAAGCAATTGATGCTTTGGAGATCATTCAACTTTTGAACACCAAAAATATAAGATGAAACTGTGATCCATGGTCATTTAGCTCTTGATTCTACTAGTCTATCATTCCTTTAAATCACATAGGCCATTTCTTAGAAAAAAGCTTATATTATATTTCAAAGTACATAAATAAATGTATAAAAAATATAGTAAAGAATCTTAGAAACCACAAATTTATATTTAAAATCCTCTTAAAATAGGTTGAGGTAACTAGGTCAGCCATTTTTTAATAATGGTTTGACATCTAATATTTATTTATATATGTTTTATAAAGTTATGAAAAAATTAATATAAATTAATTAGATTACATTCTATATAATTATAAGATGATTACAAAATTATTAAAACAAAATTGATTTCATGATTACAAGCAAAATTTAATGGCACTAAAACATCACATGATGGTCATTTCCTATTCTTGCATGAACGTTTAAAACAGTAGGTAACTCTCCCTACATTTTTAAGTCAATAACCATCCAAAATAAAAGTTGCTGACGATTTTTTCTTTCATAACTGGCTGGTACATTAATTATTAAAGAAAATCTTTATGTTGTTCCATACAAAACATTAAACACATTCTGTAAAATATTCTTTGGAATTGGCAAAAATGGCACTATCAGTAGCATATTGTAAATACAAAATATAAAAAATTGTTCTTGTTTTTTGCTTTTAATAAATTCAAATTAAAAATTCCACCATCAAAACTGTATCATATCTTGATTCGTGTTTTATTAAACTGCCTATAAACAGTTCCAAAGGCAACTGTAATAAAAATTGAGATCAATGTTGGAACAAGCTTGCATCCTTGTTTAACATTATTTTTCATTTTAAACGACTCAGATTCTCCATTTGTAGTAATAACAGTTCCACACATACTATTATGAAGAGGCTGTATAATAAAAATAAGTTTTGGTGGACAACCAATTTATTTCAAGCAATGTCATAGATCTGTTTAATTAACTGAATTAAATGCCTTGATTAAATCAATAAAAACAATATATGAATCACTTTTTTTGCTCCTAACATTTTTCTTGCATTTTCCTCACAACAAACCCATATCCATAGTGCTTCTTTATTCTTTAAACCCACATTGAAACTCTGATATATATTCATCTATAATTGGAAACAACCTATTTAACAAAATCCTTGAAAGTACCTTTGTTGTAATGGATAGTAATAATGTATGCCTTGGTAATTATTGCAATCTTATCTATTCTGTTTATTTTTGAAAATTGAAACAATAAAAGCATCTTTAATATTTAAGTGGCATAACTTCATGGGAGTTAATATATTCCTAAAAAATTACAATATTTTAAAGCAAACATATCACCACCATATTTTAAAACTTCTCCAGATATTTGATCAGGATCTCTAGTCTTTCCATTTGTAAAATTATAGAAAGTGTTTATAACTTCACTAAGTTTGATATATTTGTCCACATCTAAATGAATAGAAAATGGATATAGCATTAAAAGTCATCTTCGTAATTCTTATATCATTATTCAAAAGACAATCAAAGTACTTTTCCACCTGTTCAAAATATTATTGTCATCATATAAATAAGAATGCCATTATTGGATTTAGTAGAATTGTGATACTGATTTTCAAGTCCACATATTGCTTTCAGTGCATCAAATAAAAAAGATCCAGGATGATCATAAGCAGTGAATGTCTGTATATTTTTTTCAGTTTTAATACACCAATGATTTTGAAGCCTTCTTGTCAGACATTGAATTTTTGTCTTTAGATCTCTATATCTGTTATGAAGTTCCACATTTAATTTATTAATTTGTAAAGCAGAAAATTGTCAAATGTTTCATTTTAATCATTTTTACTAATAACAAGATAATAACAAGCTTAACATTCACCTATATATATATGAGTGCTGAGAATCTGTTATTACTTTGCTCAACTTTATATATAAAGCAAAAAAAAAAAAAAAAATCTCATAAGCTGAATATAATCTTCTACAATAATAGGCTGAATCTCAATCCTATCCCAAACTATATAGGAATAATCTCAGACCAAAGCTTATATTATTTCTCTTAATATTTCAAAATGGAATAACCTTCTTTGAAGACAGGGTGATACAATATGGTGTTGTGATATAAATATTCTATGGACAACTTCCATTAGCACAAGCATATTATATTGATGAATAACTTCTGTTTGGAGGAAAAAATAATAAAGTTGTAGATTTGTAATTATTCTCAAATTCATTTCTGTGCAGAGATCTTTTGTCCTTCATATAATTCTCCACGAGATTTCAAAAACGTATTTACATGCATAGAAAATTTATAAAAATGTATTAAATAGACTAAACTTAGCACTAACTCAAGATATAATTTTATCACCTAATACACATCAAATAATGATATTTTTCTACCACAAATCTAATAGTAAAGCTAGCTGGATTTGATCTTTTTAGTCATTGCTGGAATTTTACTGATAGACTTGATAATGCCAATGCTTGTGCATTTTTTTAGAAATGAAATTTAATATCTATTGACTTGCGTAGTTGTAGCAAAACCCAATTCTTGCAACAAGGTTAATGACTGTCAAATTTATCCTACTCGTACAATATCAGAATTAAATGATTTAATCAACAATTTAATTTTCACAGATTTCTTTAAAATATTTATCAATAATTTTAGGTAGCTAAAAAAATCAATATACTAAATAAAATCGATAAAATCCTAAATTGTGTTACTTTTCCATTTGACAATCAGAACTATATATATCTAATTTCACATGTATTCAGATTCAATTACAATTTCAGATGAAAAGGTATGTTTTAAAGGTTTGGAGACAATATGACAAGACTACATTTTGACTGGTCAGCAGTGATGGATCCAGATGGTGTCTACTACTATGTATTGCTTATTTTTCATTTCACAATAATAGTTCAACAGTAACTTCCACTTTGAAATGAGTCACCAGATTCTTCTTGATTAATGGTGACAATTATCTGAATAGAAAACTGGTAATTTGCTTGTCACTAAATTAAATTACAAATACAACTAACTGCGTCTTAGTAAAAGAGAAGTTTGTTACTGGGAAAAAAGTTATTCGTTAATTCTCAACTTAAAAATAAATTAATTTGAGTATTTGAAAGGGAAATGCAAAATTATAACTTAATGATAAAGTTTTTTCAAATTGAGCAGACTATCAGCATCATAAGTAGCCATTAAAAAAAAACCCGTAAAAACTAAAAATGTGAACCGCTCAACTGTTATTGATTGGGCTATCAATAAATGAAATTGTAAAAGTGAATTCTATAAAAATTAATATCTATAATAGTTGTTTTATACACATTACAACAGTCATAGAGTGATATAGATTAAAGAGCTAACGCGTTTGCATTGAAATTTAGCCCATCATTTCTAGTACTTAAATATTTTCCGATTTTTCAAGCAACTAATCACTTGATTAGTCTGCTTATATGAAGTTTTTAAAAATTTCTGTACTAAAGTTTCTTAGTTCAGTTCTGTTCAGATACCACATAACCTCTTAATAAATTAACTATTCTAATTGTTTATTTATTTATAATAATCATTTTAACTTAAAGAGGAGCTATCTCCAGAAACATACTTCTAGATAAATCAAAGATGACAAACAGCCTATAAATATGATCTCCTAGCAAGTAATAAATGGCACATTTGTTATAGTAAGTTAGAAGTCACACTATTAGGAATATATTTCATACAATTATAATAATTTAATGTATAAAATTAAAATATTTAGCTAAGAAATTTATAAATTTATATGTACTACATACACATGTAAAACTATAAAATTAAAATCTTTTAGACTTTATAACTATCAGTGTATGACTTAAAGTTATAAATAGAATTTTAGCATTTTATTTAAATATTCATATACTATAAATGATTAGGATCGTTATAAATATTTATGAAATTAATTGAAGTGACGATATGAAATCTCTGTCTTTCATGCACAAACCTTCTTGCATCCATTGATTACTCTGGCTTGAATTGAGTGGCACTACTGTATGGAGAATTTTGCCTCTGTTTTTACAGCTTGATCAAGCATAAGAAATAGTGATCATATGATGACCATTATTTATCTGATTCTTTTAGATACGTGTTAGCTAAATTAAGATGTACAAGATTGATTTTCTATTAACTTAAAAGAATAGATAATAATAAAAAGATTAAATTAATTTTAAATATTTACAACATGAAGGCATTACAAATTCAGTTTTATATAATATGTACTAGATCCTACCCTGCATTAAAAGTAAAGTATTACACTAAATAAATGTCTTACAATCTGGAGTACAAATTTAAAATCAACACACAGATAAACATATAAACTTAAACTTAAATACACAAAAATATGTTACTGGCATCATTCATAAGTAATTACACACAGAATCAAACTACATGGGAATTACATATATATATATATATATATCACAGGGAAGCAAATGAACATATATAGAATTCAAAAACAGCAGATAAAAATGTCCATGGAGGCTACACAATAAAATCAATTTACTAATTTATTATATATATGCATGCATATCAGCAATAGGACACATACTTATAATTCCCTTAATTTTGATATACACAATTTTTTTAATAGCTTCAGAGAAATAATTTTTGTTAACTCAAATTTAAATTATTTAAAAACTAAATCTTATATTCTTTTTAAAAACTTTTTCTTCAGGAGAAAGATTTTGTTATTAAAATCATCTCTGTTATTTAAAACTCTTTAGAAGAAAAGGACACAAAACTGATTTTTCTTTTATCCTGAATATTTAAAGATGTAAACAATTATACACAACTAAATTTGAAAAGAACTTGGTTAAAAATAGTGGAAATTTGATAGAATCTATACTTTTAAAAATATATATCAAATACACTAAACTAAATTAAGGGTATTATAAAACTAATTTAACATGAAAGATAAATTAATACATAAAGTCATGTAAATTACATTATAAATTAAACAATATCTCTAAATATTACCGATTTTGTGATAACTATAACTTTAAAAGTTTATTAAATTGTTCATAAGTTAATTCCAAGATATGGCCAAGAAGAGATTGTTTCTCTACAAAGATAGAATCATATTTACTTACAAACATTTTTTTATAGGCATGATTGGTAGTCCACTAATAAAATCTTTTCCAATAATGATTTTCAAATATTAATCACAATTGGATTTTATATTTTCAGGTAGAATTTGTCTTAAAATTTTTTCACTTTCACTTTTGAATAATGTATCTGTTTTAGCTGCAATTTAATATATGTGAAGTTGGTTGGCTCAGTGTTGGATTTAATTCAGTAACAGAAATGAGACATCTAAATGATTGTGGGTTCCATGCCCTGGAATGAAGTTCTTTGATGGCTTCTTAACAGCACATCCTTATTACATCAACTGTTGGTATAGGTTTCTTGTATTTTATGATGGCAGCAAAAAATGATCCTGATATCTGATGGACACAGATAGCCAGTAAAGACCAAGGTCAAAATTATAATCTGTCCTTTTACACAGTTATCAACCATTGCAAAACATTTTTTTATATAATTAACCAAGCAAGTAATCACCATTTACCAAATTCTTTAGATAAAAAAAAAAAAAACATTTTACTTAAACAACAACTAACTATCCTAATCTCTAAAAATATGTTGAATTGACATCTGAAAAACATAAAACAAAACTTAATAAAAGAAATCAGTTTTAAAGATTTTCTCTTAATGATGAGATAAATTTTCTAGCAAAATTTTCTGAATTAATATTTAAATAAACTTTGTTTTTGTAACATAAGTTTTTAAAACTAATTTATTTAGTTGAAATAAATTAATTTTTTATCTTTTTAAAACTAAATTTAAAATTGACTCAATTTTTATTTTAAGCACATATTTTTATTGATGTGTGTGTGCTTATAATAGAAATGTAAATATAATGAAGAAATATGAATTTAATTTGTGAAAATCCAAATATTTGCCAACTTCTATATTTTTAAATATATATTATAAATTGAAATAGACAATCGATCTCAATATATATATATAACCATTAGAAATCAGTCCACACTTAGGCGGTCCCAATATAGATAACAATCAACAATCTCAAATTGTTGTCAAGGTAACCTCCATTTAACAATAAAGGTGTATATATGTTTACGTGTGATAAAGAACATCATGTACTGTCTTTAGCACATGTTCTCAAATTGTCTGTAAACTGAGTTTGATTTAGAAAGAAACTTGATTTTCTTTTTATCAAGTAGATAATAAATTTTAAGCAAGCTTAAGATTTTTTTTCTGTTAGTTGATTCACAGTCATTTTATGTAGTCATATGACTATTGATGACCATCTATATATTCTTAGCTACAGATTAAAGCAAAAAGAAAAAGAGTAAAAACTCTTTTACCAAACTGCATAAGTTGACTATTTTGATGAATAATTTTTTATCATTAAAGTGATAATGAAAAGTTGTTTTGCTGTCAATGGGTTATTAAATGCAGTTTTATCTTATATATGTAAATAGAGGGATTAGAACTTGGGATTTTTCAGTCTATATTCATAATCCATATAGAATAATGAAGTGAGTTTTTGAATCATATCATTTATAATGCCATTAAGATGATGTTTAATTTTCATAATCAGCTACATATAGTAACATAGACCCTAAAAAGGTAATTTGAATATGCAGACCATGGATCTAACCATACAATAGTAGCATAATGTTAAATGAAATAAAATTCCTCAAAATTGATAGATTTGATTTAGATGCTAAAATAGATAATCCAAGTCATGTGGTCAAACTAATTCATAAATAAATTATTTTGTTATGGCTAATTAGTTTTGTAAGATCTCTAGAATTAATAAAATGACAAAAGTTTAACTACTAATAAATATGTTTTTGACAAATGCAATTAAGAAAAGGAAGAAGAAGAGACTATTTCCACGGGTAGCTGATCATGTAAATGTAATCTAGATTCCTCACAGACCAAATCACACATTTTTTAAAAACTAAAATGGTGATCTATCATAATTAATTATAAATTATTTATAGCCTTTTTTCCCTAGTAAATAAACTTGAATATATTTAATGGTAAGACTGTTTAATCATACATCTTAGCACCCTGGTGTCATTAATTTCAATTTGCAAACTATTTAATATTGCTAAATGAAAATAACAGTCATTATACTTGATTCACTCACTCATCACATGATCATAATTTCTTAATGCTTGCTCACAAACTAGAAACTAGTCTGGGAATATTGGATGAGTAGGCACTAGATAGGGATTTTATGCACAAACCTTCTGGCATCCATTGATTACTCTAGCTTGCACTGAGTGGCACCACTGAATGAAGAGTTTTGCCTATTTTATTCACTCGCTCAATAAAAAATATAAGCTAGTGGTTTATGTAAGATGTAGTTTATATTGAAAATAAATACTATTTTACTATTATTAGTGAAAATTCAGTAAATATTTTAAGGATACAAGCTAGTATTAGAAT
The DNA here is from genome assembly GCA_028023455.1 of Epiperipatus broadwayi. Taxonomy (NCBI): domain Eukaryota; kingdom Metazoa; phylum Onychophora; class Udeonychophora; order Euonychophora; family Peripatidae; genus Epiperipatus; species Epiperipatus broadwayi. The sequence continues at coordinate 5,013,181 of JAQFVV010006267.1, forward strand.
AAGCAACCTAACTTAAATTCTTTTTTAAATGCAAATTATTTTAATAGGTGATTAATTAAATTTTCCAAGTAAAACAAAGCAAAAAAAAATTACAAATGATGAGAATAACCATGTAGCTATAATTTCCAAGGATAAAGGTTACATAGTGATGTTATTTATAGAGTAAATAATAAACACTGTGCTAGAAGTAGCAATAATCATTTGTGGAAAAGTATATTATTGCTTCCTTGGCATAAATAGACAATTTATAACATACACACGTATAGACTACTGTTTTTAAAGTGATGTTTTATTTCATATTCAAGCTTTTATATAATAATAATATTTTTCCCAATGTATTTTATTATTACTTTTGTAATAATACAAATGCAATCATAACTACAAATAAAATTACTAAATTATTTTGTATAAGCAAATAATAACCAAAGAAAAAACAAATTTCGTCTAATGTTGAAATACAATGCTACAATTTTTCTGTAGCATTTCTGACTCAGTTAATGTCTTCTTAAAATATTCATTGGCTCCTAAAAATTTCAGAGCAGAAAGTCGCCATTAAATTATTTATCTCAATAATTCATTTCCATATTTTTATTCTTGTAATTAAGGTTAAAGTACTGTTTGAACATTCAATTAGAAAGCTCCTTAATATTTTTTTCTATTCTATTATTGCAATAAATCCAATGCCAATTATTTTGCCTTTTTTTTTATTTATTTTTTATTGTAGACTGATATATAATTGATTTTGATGCCTTATTATCATAAGGTTATATTGTCATGTTTCCCCCTTTTTGAAATAAATTCAATAATAGAATAAATTATTTTGTTGGTGTTTCATTCCTTTTAAATATTGGTCCATTAGGTAATTAATCTCTTTTTTTTAGCAAATGTTTGAAAAAGATATTTTTTCTACTACTTATGACAATTTTCAAGATATTTCCTTTTAAAATACTGATATTGTATTTTCTGTCTGTAAAAGTTCATGCTTTTATTTAATGGATTCAAACTCAGACTTTCACACGAAAATCAACTCTCTGTGCCATCTCATATTGCTGACACATCTGATCACACACATTTTGAAAAGATAAATAATCATCAATATACATATTTCATGCTAAACCAGCAATCATCATTTGGTCCAGATTACTATCTCCACATATATATATATATAATGATGATTGTTTATTTGTTGTTGAGAATGGTAAATTGAATGAATTTGTAAATGAGTTTAATTGTTTTGATCCTTCTATAAAATTTGTGTTAGAAGGAGGGGGGTTAGATTTTGGTAAGTTAAAATTTTTAGATCTTTTGGTGATTAGAAATATAGAAACTAATTGTTTATTGTGCAGTCATTTAGTTAAAAGTAAAGAATTAAGATCTATAATTAAACCTGATAGCTATCAGTCTGTATCTCATAAAGTAGCTGCTTTAAGGAATTATTGTCATAGGAATATTAAATTAAATAATTCTAGTGGGGTAGCTTTGTTTCAGAAATATCAATTTTATAAAGATTATTTAAGTGTTGGATACTCTGATAAATTTGTTAAAAGTATTTTATTTAATAGTAATATTTGTAAGGATGTAAAGGTTAAAGAAAAATATGATTTTATTTCTTTGCCATTTAAAGTGTCTTCGTCTAAAATTGTGTGTAGAAATAGTAAATTGTTTGGAAATAAGAAAATTGCTTGGAAAAGGGGTGTTACATTGAATAATTTATTGAATAATACAAAGGAAGTTTTTGATAGAAAGACTATTCCTGGTGTGGTATATTTTATTCCTTGTTTATTTTGTAAGAAGGTTTACATAGGTCAGAGTAGTTTGAGTTTAAATGAAAGAGTAAAGGTTCATAAAAGTAGAGTTAAAAATAGATATCTTAGTTCTGCTTTGTATGTCCATGAAAAAGATACAGGCCACACTATTGATTTTGATGAAGCTAAGGTTGTCTTCTTTGAGAGAAATGAAATCAAAAGAAGAATTAAAGAGTCTTTATTATTGAAAATTTATGATTCTGAAGCAATTAACTTATTTAAGAGTTCTTTTAATATTAAGGGTGGATGGGAAGTGAATGGATTTGTGGGTAGTTTTTAATAGTATATATAATGTGTGTGTTTTTTGTTTTTTTTTATTATTTCTTTACACTTGAGAAGTCTGCTTGTAGCAGTGAAACCTTAGGTTGTGTTTTAATATTATTTTTATTCTGGTCTGGTTTAATTTTAGATTTGGGGTAGTTTTGACATATATATATATACAATCAGTACTCAACTTTGTATTAAGCTAGCCAATCTTTATATTTTAATGGACAGGCTTCAAACTACTCCAACTCACAACTTTTCAGCCACCCATTTCATTGAAAATCTGATGATGGAACATTCAAAGCCAATGTTAATGCCAATGTTGTCATCCTACCCATGTTGGCGTTATTTTGACTCCTCATGTGCAGGGGAAGGGATGGACAGACATTTAACACACTATGTTTCAATATTAATTTAATACACTGTACAGGCTTACACACAAGTCTGAGTTCAAATCCCTTATATATATTACATATATATGCATGTGTGTGTAAACCTGTATAGTGTATTAAATTAATCTTATTTAATATAACATTTCAGACATCTTTAAAACCATTAATAAAGTAATATAATTTAGCAAGTTAAAAAAAAGCTTTAACATAAAAGTATTACTTCATAACTTTACATTTTAAGATTTTTTTTCTGGAACAACCATTAATCAATTATAATTTTTAAATTTTAAACTAATTAGATATGCAAGAATTAGAACATTTATTTCTTATTATTTTTTGACAGGATAAAAAATATTTATAACACTAAAAATTAAACATTTTTTGTAAAAATGTATTTTATACAATCTGTTAAAAATGAAGAAATGGAAAAAGAGAAATTGTTTTATATTGTAGTTTTTAAAAAAAATTATTCATAAATTATGAAATGATTGAATCAATTTCTATATGCATATACACTTAATCTTCTTTTATACATGGGTACTTCAATAATTTCTACATTACTTTTAATAAAAATTTAAATATGAGCTTTAAGTTAAAAAAGAAAAGAAAATAATTATTAATTTTGATCAATCTGTTATTAATTGGTTATTATAAAAAGTTGATGTGATTATGGATTAACATATATGTTTGCAAATATCTTATTTTTTTCTGGAATATATATATTTCAGTGTAGCATTAATAAGCAATGAAATTATTTTAATATATATATGTTGATACGAAGACTTTCACGGGTCGCATATATAAAAGACATATTTTGCGGGTTCATCCGTGTTAAAATATTTTAAATATTTTAAACATTTTTGCTATTGGTGGAACTTTAACGTTTTTTCAAATCAGTGATTATAGCGCCTCTACAACCGTCTTTCTACCTTTTATTACCCAGTGGATGACTTGTGTGACCAAGTCGAAACGTCAGTATATCAATATTTAAAATATTTTAACACGGATGAACCCGCAAAATATGCCTTATATATATATATTTTAAATATAAAATACATAAAAACAATTTGATAAGGATGTATTCTGTTACAACATATATATAAAACAAGTTACCCATTAAAAATATGTTATATGAAAAAGTTTATGTTATAATAATGGTAAATAATAAACAATAATAATATAGAAAATTAAGCAGAAGACTTTGATTATATTGTAATCATTATCAACTATATTAATAATGATTACCGTGTAATAAAAAGACCTGCTTAAATTTTCATATTATTAATGTTTATTATTTATTATAATTTAAAACTGTTATATATACACACACACATATATAAAGGGATTCCAACTTTATTGTTAAAAGGAGGTTGCCTTGACAATAGTTTGAGATTGTTGATTGTTATCTATATTGGGATTGTCAGAATGGTGATTAGTTTTTTGAATCTGGTGTCCTAACTCCTCAATGAACAGAGGCATAGCTTAAAACCACTCTGGGGATTGAGACAATCCTAGATAAAGATGATTTGAATGCATTTATCATTAAAAAAATAAGCTTGTTTGAGCTATTGAAATGCTCTTTATATTACTTATTGATAAATGCAAGCTATATAAGTCATGTGACATACAATATAATTTGATTCTAATTAGTATTTTGCTGTTGGGGGCTTTGGATAAATTAAATTACAAAACCCATTAATATATGGAATATCTGAATTAAGTTCAGACCCATATGATTATTTCAGTTGGAGAACTGAATTTAAAGACTTGTAGATGTCTAAAAATTTCAGATCTTCGTCTTAAGAGTTAACATTTAGATAAATGCTTATCTTGAGTTAGTTTTTTGAATCTGGTATTCTAGCTCTTCACTGAAGAGAGCCATAGATCGAAACCGGTCTGGGAATGGGGATAATCCGAGATAAAGATGATTTGAATGCTTTCTTTTGTAGCATTTATCATAAAAAAATCTTGTATAAGCTATTAAAATGCTCTTTATATTATATATAAATAAATATACAACAGATTTAACCTCTGTCATTATTATAAATCATATTAAAATACTGCAATAAAAATTAAAATAAAATAAACTAAGTGTGCTTTCAGTGTGTTGTCCATCATAATCATAATTATGGTGTTTATGAGGTGACTTGTGACAAAAAATTATAGAAATTGAAAGATTAAGAAAGTTTGGTTTATTGTGCAAAATGAATATGTGATGAATCAGAAGGCCAATATTTTCTTTTTTGATTTTAATGGTAAAATGCTATGATTTATTTTTTCGGATAGCCATGATAATGACACTAACATGTTGAGAGAATATTTGGTTTATTTAATTTAATTTTATTCTTTGCTGCAATGTTTATATAATTTTAATCCAGAAAAAACTTGGGGAAATTTTTTCAGATAGTTTGAAAATTTCAAGTAAGTTTGGATTTTTTTTTCAGGTAGCTGACCTATAGCCAACCCAGCTAGATGTTTAAATACTGTCAGTAAATGAGTGTTTAGTTATGATTAGCTCAAAGGTAAGGCATGGAAGGAGATGACCCATAAACTTTCATCTTCTAGGAGTTGACAAGCCTGCTGAATATTGATTGCTCTTATGATTTTCACATGAAGAGAATGGAAATGGCCTTATTCTGAAATGAGCTTTTAAAATTATTCTAGCTTTTACCATATGTATATATACACAATCATATATAATGTTAATATTATTTAAGTAAATAAAAGCAAAGCTAAAAGAATGTGTGGAAGTACTATGCAGATAAAACTTAATGCTTCTTAATTTTTTAATATTTTTAGGAAATGATTTTAAAACCATTTGTTACTACGGAAGTTGGGCTGGGTATCCTGGAAGGTCTGCAGCAGCCAAACTCCTGGCTGATGAGATAGATCCATTTGTATGCACTCACATTGTTTATGCATTTGCCAAGGTATCTTCTGATTACAATTTAGAAAGTTTTGATGAGACTAATGATCTACCTAATGGTCGAGGTAAGTTAAAATGTAGGCATATTTATTGTCTTGACATGCTATTTATAAATTAGTTTGGATAATGCTGGTTTTTTATAGAAATTCAGAGCATTAGCATTTTCTAATATTTATCTTGGAGCAGGTAATAAATTTCCTTCTCAAAAATTCATTATGTCTTTCTCTTTTTTCCATTTAGTTCTCCTATCAACTTTATTTTCACAGTTCTACTCAGAAAATCTTTCATAACTTTTTCTACATTTATTAAATTACAAATATTTTTTTAAACGACAAATCATATGCAGATTGATATCAATTAACTACAAATAAATTTCATAATCACATTACAAACATAAGATATTAATTTTCAAATGTCTTTATATTTATTTTAAAATTAATTTTAAAGCTTAAATTTATCAATATTTTACTCACAACAAATTCTTTTCTACACCCAGTGACTTTTGAACTACCGTTTAAAAGCATGCACACAAAAATTAATGTTAATTTAAATCTCCAAACATTTTTTATTTGAGAGCAATCATTTCCAATATGGAAAATATAAATTTACTCCAGGATACATTTTCAATTACATTAGCAAGCCTAAGGCATGCATTGTATCTCAAATATTCATTTGCTCAAGAACATTAGATATGTGGTACATGTGTGGTACAAGCTGGTGTAATTGCTCTAGTTGAAACACTTTGCGGGTGTAAGTTTTACATTTTCCAATGTTTTTGAATATGTTTGTTTTTAAATAAAAGTGATTGAAGATTTAATTTAACATTTTTTTATCTTTAATAATATGCCAAAGCAACGCCATTTTAATTTCTTCAAAAGTATTTTTTATTTAAAGTTTTCAAGTTTTTATCTTTTTAATCATATTTATTTGACTTTTTAAAAATTATCCTCTAAATTTAATTTTCAAGATCAAGAGATCAAATTATTTTAAATACAAAATTTAAGTGAGCCATTTTTATATGACCATTTTCTTATAAAAATAATATTTATTATTATTTCAGATGGTTATGGAAAACTGAATTCTCTTAAAAAGAAAAATCCCAAATTGCAAACCCTGCTTGGAGTAGGTGGATGGACGGCAGGATCAAAGATTTTTTCCCAAATGTCAGCAACTCGAAGCTCCAGAAAAACCTTCATTAAAAGTGCCATAGAATTTTTACGCAAATATAACTTTGATGGCTTAGATTTAGATTGGGAATATCCAACTCAGAGGGATGGAAGTTCTCTAGATCGAGACTCTTTCTCTGATTTGTGCAAGGTAAGTATATTTTGCGAGTTTATGATATAATTATTATTATTAATTAATCTATGAGCTGATTATTTGCTGGTCTTAAATCATGTGACCATCGCACACACACATGAATATATCAGTAGATGGGAAGATAGATAGGTAGGTGGGAAGATGTATAAATAAGTATGTCAGTAAATATATTAGGTAAATAGATAAATGAAAGGATTGCTAGATAGACAGATAATGTTCAAAAATAGTGTTAAAAAGCCCACTTCAAAGCATGTGTCTTTTCCAGTTCTCAGAGAAACATTAAAGAAACAACCTTTGTAGCCTTTGCATGGATACAGATATTAGTAAATAGTAGCACATCTCTCTCCCTCTATAGACCACCCAAAAAGTATGGAGAGATGCATGTCGGGAGTAACAAGAAGAGATCGAAAATGCAATATATGGATAAGAGAACAAACAGATGTTACTGACTTCATTGAAAAAATTAAAATATTGAAGTGGAGTTAAGCTAGACATATTTCTAGAAGAGATGATAATAGATGGACAATTGAAATCTTAAACTAAATCCAAGAGATTGTAAAAGACCCAGAAAGAGATCACATGTGAGATGGATGGATGAAATAAGAAAGGGTGCAGGGATGCATGTGGAAAAGAGAAGCTAAAGATCGGAGAAAGATGGATTGAACTTGGAGAGACCTTCATCCTGCAGTGAATTAATAATGGTTGATGATTTCTCTAACTTCTTCTAGATGATTTCATCAACATAATTAGCACTTTGTATATACTTGATATTTATGTTCAAATTGACTCAATGATGAGGTTATGTAGTTTAATTTTTTTACTTTGCTTATTATATTTTTCTTTATATATCAGTTTTACTCTTTTCCAATCACTGAGTTGGACAAGCTGTGTTTAACCTGCAAGACCAATAGTATATTATATCAAATATAGTAAGATACAAATAATAATAATAATCATTATTTGTTTTTCTCTTTAATTAATCCTAAAGATTTAATTTAGTTTGATTAAAAATGATTTATTTAATTTATCTTGAATTAGTCTATAGAATACAATAAGCACATTTTTTCTCTTTCATTTTTAACAGAAATATGTAAATGAGGAGAAATGTAATTGGATAAGAGGGAAATGGAATGTTCAGAGATTTTTTTTTATAATGAGGCAGAAACAACAAGTATGTAAAAAATTCTGCTGTTAAACATGTAAGGAATATGAAAACTATTCTTTAAAATTAGGGACAAAGAAAGAAATTAAATTAAAATTTTTCCTATATAATTCAAATTGCGATGTTATTATGTGTTAATAACAATATGAATAGCTAAATTTAAGCAAGTCTGTTTGAGTCTGCTAACTGAGAATCTAACTGCTGATTATCTTCCAAACCATCTATAGTTGAAATGTACTGATATTATCTATTACAACAATAGGAATAATAATCTCTAAAAGTTAGTCTACCTGAAAATATTTTTATTGCTTACAGATTATATTAATTTTACCACACATAGTTATACCATATATGTGCAGAGTGGAATGCTGTAACACAATTTTTGTATGCCAATATTTAAACAATAAAGAATTAGCTATATCCCCCTTTGAACATATATTAGAGATAATACTTTTGCTATGTGAGTTATCTTATTATTAAAAATAATAAGTTAGTGGTTGAAAGAAAATAACAGCTAAACAGAAAATTATTTTATAACTGACATAGCAATTGTGGTATAATTGTATGCTTAGATAATCATTCCTAGTCTTCGACACTCACTAGATAAATTATGGTAATGAAAATATTTAAACTTTGGAGTAACACCTAAAATATAAGTAATGAAGTTTATTAACTTTTGAGGAATACTCTAATTAAAATTACACATGTCCTATCTTTTAAAAAATATTTTGAATATTCAGAGAACCTACGCATGAATCAATTAATCATGGAATATTCATTGTGAGTAGAAATGAAGAGGAATACAATCAAACTCATAAAATTCTATATGGTGTAATTGGAAAACTATTCAATTTTTGTGTTATACATTAAGTTATAAGAAAATGTGTTATTGATTTCTTGGTGAATATTTCAATATATTTGAAATATTACGTATTTTAATTTAGTGTAGTTATTTAAATGAGTATGTATTTTATTTTGTTTTCTATTGTTATATTATCTTATATGTGTATGAAGTCTCATGGTATACATTATATTGTGCCTAAAATAATTATTTATCAAGGTAATTTAATTGGATTGAACATATGGTATAGGGATTGAAAAGAATCAATTATTAGGGAACAGCACTTGTGTAAAAGTTTATTGATTATTTAATGAATCTATAATGTGCACCAACACCATATGGCTTAGTCCTGTATGAGTCTCAAGGATTTTGTGCCCATGCTCATATTATATTTACTATATATCATTGTTTTTCCCATGTTTTAGGCAGAGTTGGATGTTATCTCAGTTATTTCCCACACTAAAGCACTTATTTTAGGTGTTAATTCATGCTCGTAAAACTAGACGAGTCTCTTAATTTGGCAGTTTCATAGATGAGGGTAATTTTATGTCCCTTTTATTTGGGAACTAAATGTTAATACTATTTTATAATGTTATATGGCATTATTCGGTGCTAGTGGTTCAATCTGCAGAATGATCTCTTGCCATTTTATTATATTCTTTATAATCATTTCTGCACTGGTGGTTAATTCCCAGGACATTCTATAATGGTGCTTGTTGCTCTGATGATGGTCAGAAAACCCACAGAATATTTAATGCTTTGTTATTCCTTTGCATGAATGAATACATCCACATGAATACTTTTGTTATTTGTTGTATAAATGTGCTTGGGCTGAGTCTCCATACATTATGATGTCGATGTTGTTTCCCTCATTTTAGATTGATCCTGCATGTTCAGTTATCAGTTATTAAAAGGACATTTGATAAATTATACTTTATTATATATCAATTTATACAATATTTCAAGCTGAATTGAGATTCAAATTTTCTCTTTGATTAATTATCTTCCCATGGCCAGCTTTTGCATGTTCACCAATACCAGTTATTACTATTATTATTATTATAAATCTGGAATATAGGTGCATGGCTTCTGGTATTGACATATATTGGAGAAGTTGTTGACTAGGTTTTTTAACTCATCCTTTTCTTTATAAGGGCTGAAATCAAACCCATTTGTGAGAAAATCTTATATTGTGTTTGTTTTGAACTCGTGTACCTTATCCAGGTATAAGAACAAGTACACGTGATCTTATTTTATTTTATTTATTTATTTATTTTTGATCATTGTATTAATCATTTATTTATTAATATTGATTGAGTTGTAAATAAATGTTAATTTTATAATTTAACCCAACTTCATCATTGCTATTTACATAGAACTAGAGAATCCACTATATTAAATAAATTATATATTAGAACACATATTGCCACTGATAGTCATGCAAGGTTTATTGAAATTCTGAGAAAATATCTTAATGCTTTTGCTCTTGGGTAATTAGTGATGTAAAGGGTATAATAAAATCACATTTACCCCTACATCACTTCTGCTTTGCTTTGTTAATTCTAGAATAATCCAGAATCTGTTACCTCTATTGATGTTTGCGATGTTAGAATCTAAACTAATAAATAAATTTACTAGCCAACCTTACAATGGAACCTATTTTCTAATATTATAACTTATGATTTAAATTATTACAATAAGAGTCTCATTACTATTGATTTGATTAGAAATTTAAATTAATGATGAAAGAACCTAAAGTTTATATGCTTACCTTTATTGCAATGCAAATATTCTTTAGGGCATTTCTGTATTAAAATCCTTAGTATATCTGAACTACAACCAATCATGTTATGAGGCTGACTATAACTTTTACTGTCTTAATAATTGGCCTATATTCACCATGTGATAGTTAGTATTGATGTAATGGATTATATATTTAATTCTGGAAAAGTAATCTTTAGTAGTTTTATAGTGATATATTTTAGTGCCTACATCGTTTAGTTCTTCACCAATTATAAATTTTGCAAAAAAAAAAAACTTTTCATTTGAGAGAATAAAAAAGTCACATGATGTGAGATTGAGTGAATATGTATGGCTGATAGATAAGCTGAATCATGCTGAATTTAATTAAAAATTATTTTACATCCAAGGCAATGTGCACTGACTCATTGTTGTGGTGAAGCTTATACTTCTCATTTTCCCATAACATGGAATGTTTATGTTTTATCACAGAAACTTTTCGGAACTTGTAAGTTTTAAATGCCTGATCATTATAAACAAATTCTGAGTGAACAAAGTCATTTGCATCTAAAAACAGAGCCAGCTTCATCATGATATTGGATTTCACTTGCTATGCTTTTTTTGGAACATAATGAATTTGACAATTCCATTAAATGACTCATAAACTTGTGTTTGTCCTACAGCAGCTTGCATGTAATCTGTTCCAATCATTATAACTATTTTTTCTGCTGTTTTTCCTAAAAAAAAACAAAAAAAACAGAATTTCACATTGCTCTAACTTTTCAGCCATAATAAAAATTGACAATTACACAAAACACACTTTACAAAAAATTTTGCTATATAGTAGCACGATTTGGTAGATTGATGTAAAAAATCTCTGAAAAAAGTATCTAGTCATATAAGAATGTACTACAACAGGTGTGTTTGCCAGAGAATGATTTTAATTACATTTGGGTTCCACTTTATTTATAGATATCTATAATATGACTTAGTTTAAACTTTACCCACATTAATACATCAAGTAATATATATATATGTGCTCTGCACACAGATAATGAAGCTATTCAATGTACGTAAAATTATCAAAATTTACCAACAAGTGCTTTCAGGACAGTTTATAGTCCCATATTCATGGTGACTTGCATTTGATTATTAACTATAATATTAATGCAAATTTTATGCAAATTCATATGCAGATGTTATGTGGACCATTTTTAAGACAGAGAAAAGCAGGCCTCTCTTCTGTTGATTGCTGCTGGGTCACTTACAATGTAGTAAGCTTCCTTGACTTTGCATTTGATATTGTTTGTTTCAGAGCAAATAACACTGGCTGTGATGGGTAGAAAAGCATGGGCAGTGGCTCTCTCATGCTCAACAAAAACCGAATTACCTTCATGCTTTGTTTTAGTTCTGTTATAAAGGGTATCTGTGTTGAGCTGCTCTGGTGTCAAAATAATTTCAAATAATTTGATGCAATTATGAAAAAAGACAGTGTAATAAAATGAGAGATAGCAAAAATACATTCATATAAATCTAAATAAATACTATGTGTTTACTCTATTACTCTTTTTCTCAGGAAAAACCCCAGCATATTTGTTTTCTCTTCATTTCTTTTTGTGATGATACAATGAAGAAATTGGTAAACTTAATATTACTATATTTATATTTTTTTCAACATTTTGTAATCTCGGTGAACAAAAAGATTAAAATTTATTTCAAAATCGTATAAATTATGCCAAACTAAAAAAAAAATGTTGAAATGATTAATTTTCAAGTTCTTATTGATTATTGGATTTATATTTTCATCCTTTATATGTAGCTAATGATTCGGTAATCATTCTTTTCAATAGATACTTTGTAAATCACTATTTAATTTTCAAACACAGTATTTGTATGTAATTTTCATCAGAAGGGAATTACACCCTATCCACATCTATGAATGAAGGATACTGATAAGATGGTCATTCTTATCTTTTCAAATCTCTATCTTGTGACTTGGTTTGAGAATATCCTTCATTCATTCTTAACAAAATATCATTGAGTTATTAGAAATAATACAGCACATATGTAAAATAGATATTTTGATGTCATCATCATCATCAACATTATCAATCCACTGCAAGATGGTCTCTCCAAGTTTAATCCATATTTTCCTATCTTTAGCTTTTCTTCTCCACATCACCCCTGCACACTTTCTTATTTCATCCATCCATCTCACATGTGGTCTCTTTCTGGGTCTTTTACAATCTCTTGGAATCCCGTTCAAAATTTCAATTGTTCATCTATTATCATCTCTTCTAGCAATATGTCCAGCCCAACTCCACTTCAGTCTTTTAATTTTTTCAATGAGGTCAGTAACACCTGTTTGTTCTCTTACCCATACATTGCATTTTCGATCTTTTCTTGTTACTCCCAACATGCATCTCTCCATACTTCTTCGAGTGGTCTGAAGTCTCTGTATTGCTCTTCTATTAAGGGTCCAAGTCTCAGATACTAGACTCAATTATTTCTACCAACAAATTTAATGATTTTTCAGTTATAACTAAATATTCAAAATTTACCAAATATTCAAAATTTACTGCGAATGTAACTTTCATTTCAGAAGTACAAGTAATAGCAACACAAAATTCTTTTTTAATATTTGTTTTTATTGAATATCCAGCTAGCTTCAGTATATGACTTTTTTATATAAATAAAAAAATAGAACTATTAGTTTCATTTTACCACACAAATGAAGTATTTCTCAACTTGGGGCAGGGGTTTGGAAAAAAACTATCATTACTGACATTGCATTTAGGAACTATTTTAAATGAATTTTTATTTCCTAATTCTTAGAATTTCAATGTGATTGTAATGTTTTCATATTACTGAGTAACACGAGACAGAGAATGCACCAGACAGGAAATGACTGCTGGCATCCAAGAATGAAAATCTTTACCTAACAAAAAGTTTTAAGTTTCATCATAAATAAAACCTCAGTTCATGGACATTAGAATTCAAATCCTCTACTCACTTTACTATAAAGCTCTAGTATATAAATCTATCAAATTATATGCTGCATTAAATGAAGATTTTCTTATAATTAAGTATGATTGGAAGTTTATCATGATTAAGATGATCTTGTCAAATTAGTTATTAATTATAAAACTAGAAAACGGAACAAATTGGTTTTACTTTATATATGCAAAATAAAAATTTGACTATAGAGATTGATACATTAACATAAAAAGAAGTAGCAAAAAACTTTATTGCCCCAGTGAAGATAATTGTTAATTCTTGTACTGAAAAAAAAAAGATGTGTATCTTAGAAGTTATGTAGAGAGAGCTTTGTAGTCACAGACCTTTTTCAGTTGTTTTACTATCAGATGACTTTACAGTGATTGCCGCAAACAATTGTCTCACGTTATAAGAACTTTACATCTCATATCAAATCTTTTAAAGCTAACAATACATGGTTCAAACTTTAGATTTCAAATGACTTCCTACTGCAATTGCTTATAAAATAAAAATAAAGATTTTTAATTTGCAGATACAATAACAATGTGTGTATATAAATAATAAGATTTACTTAAGACTGATGGATTTTTTAGTGCAGTGGTATCTTATTTACTCACCATATTTATTATCTGCATTTGAATTAAGTCAGCACAAATTTGAAATTTTTTTCAAAACTTTATCAAAATTACGATTTTTCTTTAATATAGCCATCTTGTAGCCAAACAAGATAACTACTCAATATTTGATATATGTTTGTGTTTATATTTCTGGCTAGAAAATTAAACAAAGATGAAAAACTATTCAAATTCTTATTATTCATCAACTGGAAAACTGGTGATTAATGCATTCTTCACTCCTCTCTATAAGAGGCTGTTTGAGATCTTTGCTTTGCAGTGGTTTAGTAAAGACTGTTTACTTTTTATCTCTTTCAGTGATACACTAGTCACAGCAATAATCTTAAAACATGATTGTTTAATAAAAAGCTATTGATATTTGTCATTTTTTATTAATTTGTTACTTATTTTTTAGGATTTAAGAGATGCCTTTGATAATGAAAAAAGTAGTGGTAGTAAAAAACTTATTCTCTCTGCTGCTGTATCTGGTGTCAAAAGTATTGTGGAAAGTGCCTATGATATCAGTGAAATTAGTCAGTAAGTTATTAATATTAAATGTATTTGACATAAGTAAACGTATTTATTTATATGAGTATTGACTACCAGCATCAATTAAAACATTTCTATACATATTTATATATCAACAAATACATCACAGATTATATATGTATGTGAACATACATTTATAAATACTAAAGGAAGGAAATAAAAGCCTGAACACAAACACAATGTGTCTAGTGAAAAGGTGACTGGTTTTTTCTCCAAGCTTCATGCAGCACCATCTCTTAATCAACATATATACTACATAGTGACACAGTTTCATCATTTAAATTTTAAAGCATTTTGAATTACAAATTACAATATGAAATATGATAGTGTGTTCATATCTTAACCCATAATGGAATAATATACTAACACTAAATTTTGTTTCTAAATTGATCAATATTGCTATAGAATCATTTGTAATAATTCATATTATATATGGCAATGAATCCATGAGTTATAATGTTTTTAAATGGTTTGCAAGATTTTGTGATGGCAAGTAAGTGATCTATAAAAATACAAAATACATTGTCACATTTCATGTCATAGCATAAATAATCCAGACATACTAACTACTTAATAATTTTTGCAGTGAATAGTTAAAACAGTAGCAAATTCTTCATGCAATATTTCCATTTAGTGCAAGATCTAGTAATCAATAGGTGAGAGATTGTTTGTGCATAAAATCCTTGTCTAATACCTACTCCTCCAGCATTCCCAGACTAATTTCTAGTTTATAGCTTCCATCTGTGAAGAGATTTGGATCTAAGAGCACTGCACCTATATCTTTAATTCCAACACAACTCTCCAGAAGCCACTTTTTACCTATTTAGATAACTATAAAACTGTTTGAACAGTTTGTGTAAGCAAAAAAAATGGTGATCATATAATATTGCAGAGGTGTGCCTATGATTATTAAAAAATAAAAGTCACCAATTAAATACTGAACTGAGTTCAGATCTGTATGCTTATACAAGTGAACTAGCTTGGATTATTATTCTATTTTTATTATAGGCTTATAGATTTATAGTTAATTAAAGGATAAAAGGTGGCTGCTAGAGGGTTGCATTAGATTCAAAGATCCAGGTTCAGTGCTGTCAGATCCAAGGCTCCTCACTGATGAAAGCCACAAGCTAGAGACTAGTGTGAGCATGTTGGAGGAGTAGGAACTAGATAGGGCTTTTATGCACAAACTTCTAGCATCCATTGATTGCTAAAACTTGCACTGGGTGGCACTACTGTTTTAACAACTTGTGTAAGCATAGGAAATAGTGATTATGTGATGAATAGTTAAACTATATCATTATGTAATAGATGCAGTGATTCAGAGCAGACAGCTCAATGAGAGAACCACTAACCTTTTCAATAGGCATGTGTTTATGTATATAATGAGTTTATAAATTTATGTTTTAATTTATAATTAAACGCAATTGTTAAAATTGTTAACATTTCAGTATAAATAAATAAATGATTTATTGCCCAGGAAATTATAAGAAATACAAACACTGGAAGTAACGAGACTGAAGTTTATGATTCATAGGGCTTCATCTTCCGAGTCCATTATTCTGCCACTGCACTAATCACAAATAATAATCTTTCACTAAAATAATAGTAATAAAAAGCAATTTTATAGTTAAAATAGATAGTCTGTTCCTCCAAATAAAATATTTAAATGTTTAAAAAATAACTTCTCTTTGTTAAATCAACTACAACAGGTCTCTAAAAATATACATCCATCCATAAAATTATTAGCCACCCACATACCATAATGTATTTTAACAACACAACCAATGAATAATCATTGTTTTATTATTCAGTTGTTCACATGAAGTGCATACACTGAAAGTGAAAAGGTTGAACCAGCCTCCATGGACATCTAGAATCCACTACTGCACTAAATTATGCAAGGCTAAAAGTTCTTCCAACATTAAGCCAATTTTAAAAAAGGCCTCTTAAAATTTACATTAAATTATTCATCACTCACTGTGTATCAACTATTCAAAAAATTATTTGACTCAAATTATTTCAAAACAATTTCTTAGTTTTTGAAGCACTCCCTAAAGCGAATAACATTAAGTCATCTTTTAATTTTTGTAAATTAAATCTCATCTATTGGAGACAATTTAAACGATTTATTTTTAGAAGTATTTATGGAGTTTAAACAGATTGGTTTGCATATATAAAGGTGCTCACTCAGTTTTCATCCAGACAATCAATCTCAAGCTAGTAAATAAATATCGATATTAAAAATATTATATTATTCACGCAAAACTTGTACTGTTCAAGTTAATATGAAATGCTAAATATAACACAATAAGCTCTAGAACACTGAGCTAACTTTCGGCAGTTTGCTGCCACAATCACAGTGCTAAAACTAATTGCATCATTAAAAATATGTATATATAGCGGAGAAGATCAATATGAAAATAAAGCACAGTATATAAATTAGATGTTCCATTATGTTTTTTTGACACTGAAAGGCAGGAATCTGTTCTATTAATGAAATTAAGATCCTTAGCAATCGCCTATGCTTCTCTATATTTTCTTCTATCATCCCTCTCTGCACTTATTGTTTTAATATTAGAGGGGGAAAAGATAAGTTCCACAGCCTGCTCATGATCCAAAAAGATGGCTTTATATTCATGATTTGACTTTGCTTTATTATATAAATATGTGTATTGGGAGACTCTTGTTGATCTATTAGTGTGAGATTCCCTGTAATACACTGAGTTACAAGTTGGGGCAGAGCATAGCTATAATAAACTAATATTTTTTTTTTATAATAACATCAACAAGGTAGCTAACAATGTTGAGCCTGTTAAACCATGGACAAGCCTACCATACATCCCTCATATGGCAAGGGGCTTTCAAGATCTATGCAGATCCCCCTCTCTCAACAACACTTTTTAACAACATTAAGATTAGAAATTCTATTTGAACATACCCCCCCCCCTTGATTGTATATAAAATTTCATGCACTGCCCTGTCTTGTAACTCAGTGTATCTCACACTAATAGATCAACAAGAGTCATCTAGTTTCCATATTTATATAATAAAGCAAAGTCAAATCATGAAAATAAATCGATCTTTGTTGATCATGAGTAGGCTACAGACATATCTTTCCCCCTTCTAATATTAATACAATATGCAGCAGAGAGGGAAGATAGGATGAGAAAATATAGAGAAGTATGGACTATTACTATGGATCCTCATTCCATTAATAGACAAGATTCCTACATTTCATTGGGTGCACCTTTCACTGTCTCAAGAAAATGGAACACCTAATTTATATACTGCATTTTATTAACATATTGATCTTTGCCACTATTTTTAACGATGCAGTTAGTTTCAACACTATGATTCTGGCATCAACCCTGCTGAAGGCAAGCTCAGTGCTCTTGAATCTTATTGTATTATATTTGCCTTTTCATATTAACTTGTACAAGTTTTGTGTGATTACTTATTTTATAAAAAGGGTATAATTTTCAAGATATACATATTTGTATTATTGCAAAATATATTTAATATTATTCTTAATATTATATGGGCGTGTGTAAATACGGTAAAATAGACGTTAAATATCTATTTAAAGTCAAGATCTCTCCAATAGCTTTCTAACAAAAAACAGTAAAGAAAAAACAATATTTACCAAGATTATAATTCGCTGGTAGTGAAGATTTTGTTTTATCTGTTGGCTAAGAATAGGTAGATACTTCTTACCAAACACTATTGGAT
Organism: Epiperipatus broadwayi; assembly: GCA_028023455.1. NCBI lineage: Eukaryota > Metazoa > Onychophora > Udeonychophora > Euonychophora > Peripatidae > Epiperipatus > Epiperipatus broadwayi. The sequence continues at coordinate 5,031,520 of JAQFVV010006267.1, forward strand.
AACTAATTGGATTTGTTATCGGCTACTATCTAAAAAACAAATTCTAGTTTATATTCGAAATCAAGCCATGGATCTTGCAAGCAGTTGTCTTAATCTCTATATCAAAACTCAATTACACATACATTATATATGTAATTATGAAATTAATACATTATTAATCTCTATATAATATTATGAATGATAATATTTAAGTGCCCTCTTGTAGAACATTATTTAATTAAAATATGGTATTAAATAATAGCAAATTCTAAATTGTATAAACTATAATAATACAAAACTCATTCAGGTTCGTGAAAAATTATTCATCAGCCAACGATGCAACATTACTAACAACAGATCACATTAGGCTTCAATCTTTTTTATGTTAAACAGATTTTTATTCATTTTATTTCAAAGTGTAGAAAGTGACCCAACTATCAAATGCGATCCTTTTTAAAATTAAGCAAACATCTATATAATTATGTTTTGAATATGTAGAAATAATAATCAGTTTAAATTTTTCACAGCTTTACCATTAATATATAAAGAAAATGTAATATTTACTTTATGAATATTGAAATTGTTAATATTTAAACACAAGTATATTGTCTATATGAACTTAATGTAATTAGAAGGGATTTGAACTCAGACTTTCAAACTCCCTTTAGCTATCTATTCCTTCTTATACAACCAATATTCATGACCATGTAAATGGTGAAAAAGATAAATATTGTCATGTGTATCAGTTGTATAAGATGGAGTGTATAGCTGTAGAAAGATTAAAAATCTGAGTTCAAATCTCTTCTAATTACTTTGACTTCAGTATAGATGATATACTTGAGTTTAAATATTACATGTTCAGCCTGTATTTTGCCCTTATGTATTTAAATGGACATATTAAGGTCCTACATGAGATGAGTCAGAGTGACTTAAAGTCAGTATGGGTATGACAATAAGATTGGCATCAACAAAGGCTTTGTAATACCATCATCAGATTTTTTAATGATATGGATGGCTGAACAGTTGGAGAATGGAGAAGATTGTAGTCTATTCATTAAACTTTGAAGATTTGCTAACTTAATATAAACTGAGCATGATTATATATATGTATGATTATATATATGTATGTGGGAGATAATAATATGGATCAACTGATGCATGAAATACATATATTGGAGATCATTCATCTTTTTCACATGCAGGTGGTCAAATGTATTGATTGTATAAGATGGAGCAAATAGCTATAGGGGGCTTGAAAGTCTTCCCTTCTAATGAAATTGTTAGTGTCTTCCCTTTTGCATGATTATAAATACATACACAAATATATTTAATCAGTTAAAAACTTTTTTTTTAAATATCAATCTTATGAATTGAGTTAAATATACACACAATCAATTATGCAATTAAAATGGTACAGAACTACATCTCATATTATTATGAATGAAGCATTTCAGTATTCTTTATTAGTGCATTATTTAATTAACATATAAGATGTTATATAGAAGTCAAATGAATGATGTGGGCTTTTCACAGGTAATAAAAATGGTTCCATAAAATCATTCCTGTGAGCCTTGCATTATTGTAGTTCCCAATTCACAATTGAGAATTTAGCTATTATATAACCATCTTATATATTAGTTAAATAGTGAGCTAATATGGATTCTTAAATGTTATTTATAGTATTATAAGCTACATCTTTACCATGTTAGAAAAGATTAATACTATAGGCAATATATAATATACAAATAAGCAAGTATCATACCATTTACAACTTTCTTAAACACTTTATCAATACTCTTTATTTATATCAAAACTAACAGTTTCAACTGTCCTGCAATCATCATCAGAGCTACAATATTCAAATATATAATTATATAATTAATACATTTATACACATATTCATATACATAATTAAAATAGACAAAATAAAATATACATTTTAACCTGACCATTGTAAATAATCATTTTCCATTTTATTATTTTACTCTTAAATAATTCTATCCATATTTATTTTATATCACTATTTTATTTTATTTTCAAATATCTCTTTATTTTATTTTTTAAAAAAATTATTATTTATTATAATTATAAACTTTAACATTTATTCTACTATTTAATACATATTATTGTCATTTTACTTATATTATAAATCAACTTCTGACCTTTTCTTATTTCTATTAAATATTTTATAATTATCAATTAACTTTTCCCACATTACAAATTACTTTTTCACATTACAAACCCAACTGACAAAATTTTCAAAATTTGTATACTTGTTTAACACCTCCCTCTATTGTCACTTTCTTCAACTTTATTCTTTAAATCTTTTTCAAATTCAAACTATTATTAATAATAATTGCTTATAAAATTATTGTCTTTACCCCTATTAGTTTTGATATAAATAAAGAGTATTGATAAAGTGTTTAAGAAAGTTGTAAATGGTATGATATGTTAAAAGTAGACATCAATACATAGGAAAAGGAAGAAGACGAAAATTATAAATAAGCAAGTAAATAATAATTATGGCAAAAAGCATGGCTGATCAGATTAATAAATTTATTTTATGCTTATTTTACCATAATGTTGTTATTATATAATTAGTTATGTTGTGTGCTTATTCAATTGGTGAGGTTTATATAAAAAGAATTAAGTTTTTACCTGACTAGAATTTTATAATTGTAAATTTTATAAAATAAATAATACCCATTTATAAAATAATGCAACTGATTGTAATTTCTACGTATCTAAAATACAATTAGTTAATTATAAATAATACCAAATTTAATTTTTGTTTGTGTTTTTAACTTTCATAATTTGAAATAAAGTAAGCCAAATCTACTTAATATAAATAAAATTCAAGTCTTTTTTTTTTTTTTTTTTGAATTGTGATACTGGGTCTTCCGGAATGAAAAGAAAATTTTCCTTGAAATGATCTCATAATTCACAATTCAGATTTGGTTATTTTATAACGTATTATATCTTAATTAAATATTTATATTCATAATAATATATAGTATATGTATATATAATTTTTTTGAAAACATGTTGTACATAACAAATCAATAACACGTAATCAATACAATATATAAATAAGCAAATGTTAAGTTTGAGATCATCAAAGCAATAGAAATTTACATATAATTATTTAAAATAAGATTACTCTAAAAATATTTAAATGGAATCTAATATCTCTGCCATATGAAATTGTTTAAACATAATTGAAAATAAAGTTTTTATAAGCATCTAGTATGATAAACATATTTTTTTATTCTGCAAAAAGGACAATAATTCTTTTCCAGTGCTTAATAATCTAATTGTGTAAATTCCATATCTGCTCATTTGCTGATTAATAGATACAGGTTAAATATCTTTAATCTCACTACCATAGTTTGAACATTTTTATCGTAACAAAATTATAAAAATGATCTTTAATTTTTCACAACTGTCAGAAATATTATCTTTTTTTTTTTTTTCACAACTAATTGCATATATATAATCAAGAATCCTTATATATATATATAAATACTCTGAATATGATCTATGCATGAATAATACATATGCAAAATATTAAAATAAAAAAATATATGGGTTGTAGCCAATTGATAAGAAGTAAATAAATAATGAGGAAAATATAAATAAGAAGTTCCAGATGCATCTTTAGACACTGAGATGCTATCAAAAATTGTTCTTAAAAAATTAAGCAATATCAGTGATCAAGTAACACATTGCTAGACGATGATTGCATCCTATTATCTAATTATTCCACTTGCCTCTGGATAGAGAATCTAACACGCACACATATATATATATGTGTGTGTGAATCCATAAATATATACATATACATGTATAAAACATATTAATGTTATTTACATTTAATCATAAAGAGCAAGATTTCTTGATTTAATGCCAAATTTTCTGGAAGATTAAAGCAGAAGACTAAATGCTGATATAGTCACCCAATTGGGAAAGATCTGTCCAAATGCATAAAAACTATTAAAACAGTAACAGTGGACCATTAATCTTATTATGTAATTCTTGATAAATATTAATCATCAATGATGAGATTCAAGTCTTATAGAATAACCTTCAATATCATTTGATATTGAATAAATGAGAGCATTTAAATGGATGTATTTAAGTGCTCTTTATTAATTCCTTGTAAAAATAAGATATGGGATGGTATATATATAATCACTTGATGGTATTTCTTTTAAATCCATTGTGTTGTCTTTCCTATGTACTTACTGAATTGAATATGAAACATAACCAATTTAATAGACAACTATATATTTAAATCATAAATTTATTTCCATCTAATCAGCTTTCATTCAAAATTGAACCTTGTCAAGATGTTACATTATTTCAAAAAATGTCATGTGATTTACATATCATCTTAGCACACCCTCTATTGACCAATCCCAATCCTAAAAAATGTTTTCATACTTTCCAATTTTTATTTAATGCCTATTTTTCTCCCAATTTTATTGAACCTTGTACTAAATTCATACATTTTTCTTTATTTTCTTGTATATACATTGTCTCATATACTTTTCTTTTTTTATAATTTCTACAATATTTGATTACTTCAATACTTTCTTCACATTTCATAACATGCCCTATTTCTAAAAATGGCAAAATGATCCTGACTTATTATTGCTTCTATTTATGCTCCTTAGCTCTTTCTATCTTACTTTTTGCTGACTGATCTATATATGATCATACATCCCTTACACATAATTTTATAAACTATTTCTATTTTATTACTCCTGAAAAATGAGAAATTATAGGAGTGATAAAATAGGAGTAGTTTATAAAATTATATGTAAGAGATGTATGATGTATATATAGGTCAGTCAGTGAAATGTAAGATAGAGAGAGGCAAGGAGAATGTCAGAGCAATAAATAGGAGAGTATTACATCAGGACCATTTTGCATTTTTTAGAAACAGGGCATGTTATGAAATGTGAAGAAAGTATTGATGTAATCAAATATTGTAGAAATTATAAAGAAAGTGTATGAGACAATATATATAAAATAAAGAGAAATGTATGTATTTAGTACAAGGTTCAATAAAGTTGGGAGGAAAATGGGCATTATGAAAATATTTTTTAGGGTTGGGATTGGTCAATAGAAGGTATGCTAAGATGATATGTAAACCACATGCCATTTTTTGAGTTAATGTAACATCTTAACAAAGTTCAATTATGAATGAAAGTCAATTAGATGAAAATAAATTTATGATTTAAATATATAGTTGTCTATTAAATTGATTGTTTCATATTCAATTCAGGAGAAAATATATATATTTATAAGGGACTTCAACTCAGATTTTCAAGCTTCCCACAGCTATCCAACCATCTTATATAACTGTTACACATGACCACATACATGTGAAAAAGATCAATGATCTCCAATATATGTATTTTGTACTGAACCAGAACTCATCAGTTAGTCCAGATTACTATCTCCCACACATATATACAATTACTTGTTCTGTTTATATTAAGATAGCAAATCTTGTCATGTGTATCAGTTGTATGAGATAAAATGAATAGTTGTGGGGAATTTGAAAATTTGAGTTCAAGGTCTTTATAATTACATTAGGTTTAATATAGACAATATACATGTATTTAAATATTATGTATTCAGCCTGTATTTTGTCCATCCCTCTTTTGTATAATTAAATGGACATATTAAGGTCCTATGTATGAAAGATCATACTAACTTAAGGTCAACATGAGTATGACAATAATATTGGCATCAACAAGGGCTTTGAGCATTTCATCCTTGAATTTTCAATGCTATATATGGCTGAAGAGTTGGAGAGTAGAGAAGATCGAAGCTTTTGATTAAAGTTCAAAGATTTTCTATCTTAATATAAACTGAACAGTGATTGTATATAGGTGTGGTAAATGATGATGAGAGCTGGTTCAGCATGAAATACATATATTGAAAATCATTGATCTTTTTCACATGTATGTGGTCATGTGTATCAATTGTATAAGATGGATTGGATAGCTGTGGGGAATTTGAAAGTCTGAGTTCAAAGCCCTTATAATTACATTATATATATTGTAATGTTATATATATATATATGCCGTTATATTATTTTAAAATTTTAAAATAATGAGAAAAATAATCTTAAATGAAATCATTTATTAAAAACTAAAACCAAAATTAAAAAGAGTTATTTTTAACATATATATATATATGGCACAGATGGAAAACTTTTAAAGTTTTTTTTTTTTTTAAATAAAAAAAAAAGTATTTGAACATACTTTTTTATAGAAAAAAAGTAAAGATCTGAAGATAAAATATTTTTAATAAAAAGTAACATAAATGAAAATAGAAATAAATGTTAATTTCTATCTTAAGATTCCTATGTAATCTCAGTAAATAGAAATGATTGTTTTATTAATTAAACAAAAAGCAAACTAGCCCTTGGGGCTCTTATATAATTAAAAAGTCAGATAAGCGAATAAAAAAATTAGATTGACCAATGCAAGCATGAAGCAACCAATGCTCAGACCCTAATGAAAATCATGGGAACAGGAAACCATGTTCAGTGAATATGGAGGATTAGGATAAAAAGAAAAAAATTTCCAATCAAAGTTATTTCCAGCTTAATTTTTTTGAGGAGGAGGGTGAAAAGACGCATTTTCACCCTCTTATTAATTTCAAATGAAGTGACTGTTGAAATATGAATGGCACTATTGTAGACTCTGAATCATATGGGTCCTACAATAAAATAGTTCCAGGATCGATCCAGCTAAGGCAGTCTCTGGATTGATAACTATGGTATGAACAACAGACCGGTTATCTCTAAATTTTGAATAATAAAGACTTTGCAGGAATTGGCATAAGGAACTGGAAGCTCCTCTAATGTAAAATATAATTAGCAACTCAAATCATTATAAACTTTTTCTAAATGAACTTTGAGTAATTTCTTAAATAATTAAGGCCTAACTAAGTTTAAACCATAAACCCTTATCTGACCAACATGGAAGATTAAATCAGTTATTAATATTTATTTTTATATTTTTTACATATGTTTGCCAATTCAATTATTTTCATTTTCTTTATTAATATTTATTAATGAAATCCAAAAAATGTATTAAATTTTAAGTTGGGGTGTAGGTAGCTGCATGGATTCATTATGTTGATTATGTTTTAATATGTTTTATAGGTGAAAGTGTATATATATCAGTAAATATGACACCTCATGATGAGTGTCTAAATGTATTTACTGTTATATATATTTTAAGTTGTTGTTGTCAATGCGGCACCTTATGATGAGTACCATTGGGTTTACTTTATTGTAAATTTCTCTTATAATAATTTTATATGTAAATTCATTTATGTTTATTTTAAAGGGTTTTAATTTCAGGCTATAATTTTAAGACAATAACAAAAAAATAAGATGAGAACTAAAAATTATCTAAATTTTGGGTTTTGGCTTTATTTCATATGTTCTTAACTTTAGATCAAGACATTTCATTACTCATTAAATATGAATTAACAATTGTAGATGAAATTCGACCATTTATGCCTGAAGATAGTTGCTAGTTAAATAATATGAATAAATGAAAATAGACCATTTCCATTAAGCCTGTAATGAATTCAACTATTTTTATGTTGATCATAGAAGTCTTTGCTTATATGAGACAGTTTTCTATTTGCAAAGGTAAACATTTTCCATACCTTGCTTAAGTCAAATTTTTCATAGATCAAATTTCCTTTTAGTATAGTATTTAAATAAAAATAATATATCTGATCGCATTAGATAAATAAAACTTGGGTTGGGTTTATTTAGCCATCACATTTTTTTGTATCTTAGTATATCACTAAATGTTGACATAAATCCAGAATTATTTAATTTGGATTTACAAAAACAAAGAACTGCCTACATTAATACTTTGAACAGACAAAACTCTCTATATGTATTGATGATCGTGTGATGTTTATTAATACTTTGTTTTAAAAATATTTTTAAATTACCTTTTATGAGATCAACAAAATAACATTGAATCAGGATTTATTTATTAAGCTCTAGCATATATTGATTATTTAGGCTTACACTAAATGACAGTACTGGAGAAAGAAATTTTCTACTAAATAACTTTCTAATAAAATATTAATATTGGTTTTAAATAAATGTGAAATTTAAGATTTATACAAATTGACAAAAATGTAAAACTATGACAAAATAATTTGATTAAAATCTTCTAAAGATAAAAGTTAAATATATCTGCAAAGGCAAATAAAGTATTTGGATGGCCCCAAATTCTAAGTACTAATTAATGCAATCAAATCAATATTATTAATTAATATAAAAATATACTTTTCATTCAATCATGTCCTTAAAAATAAATCTGCTTTTTGAAGTTACAGATATGATAATTTTAACTCATTATTGTTTATTAAATGATCACCATCTCATACTAGCACATAATTGTTGTAAACAAAAGCAAAACTCTCCATACAGTAAGTGCCACCCTGTGCTAACCAGAGTAATCAATAGATGCCAGAAGGCTTGTGTATAAAATCCCTATCTAGTGCCTACTCATCCAATATCCCCAGGCTTGTGTGTTTTCAATTTCATTCTCATAGTTTTGTAGTAAAGTAAAGTTAAAAGGTGGCTGCTGGAGGGTTGCATTAGATCCTAAGATCTAGATGCAGTGCTCTCAGATCCAAGGCTCCTCACTGATGATGGCCACAAGCCAGAAACTAGTCTGGGGATATTGGATGAGTAGATAGGGATTTTATGCACAAGCCTTCTAGCATCTATTGATTACTCTGGTTAGCACAGGATAGCACTACTGTATGGAGAGTTTTGCTTTTGTTTATTGTGACATTTAAAAGCAAACACCTAGTTAAAAATCTAATCAACGAATTTTCTATAGGGCATCTTTTTACTTTTGGTTTAACTTTTTGCGTTGTTTAGTTCCATTCTGAAATCTTCTCATTTACAGGTACATAAAATAAATGGTGCTAAGTAAATTATAGTAAAATTCATCTTAAGTTGATTTTAATATTCAAAGACATAATTCTAACAATCGACTAAAAATATTATATTATTTTTAATGGGCCGTTGCTGTTGATTCTAATAATCAGTGATCATAATTATAACACAAACAATAATATAATATTTACCTGATAATTAATGTTTTCTTTACAAAAAAAAATACTATAATATCAACCACATTTAACGCAAGCAGTTAAGAAATTTGTGCACAGTTTGCACATCAATTGTGCTCTTTTGACTAGATGTAAATGAATAAAAAATTTAAAGCAATGCTTATTATTTAAGACATTTTCTCACGGTTAAAATGAACATTTTATTGATTATCAAATAATAAAAACTTTTACTATGACATTTGTCGTTCAAGAACAGCAGTTGTCTAGATAAAGATGATGTCTATGCCCAAGGATCTCAGAATATATCTATTTTTGAGGTTGCTAACGCCAGAGGCCTCAGACAATGAAAGCCATAAGCACACATTTCTTGTGCTTGTGTGATAGTCCACTATTCCTTATGTGTATATTTAAATGGCAATTTCAAGTGCGCTGTGATATGACTTTTGGCATATATAAGCTATATATAACTAAATAAAAATATCATTAATCTACTAAACATTACATAATCACCATGTCCTATGCTTACAAAAGCTGTTAAACAGTAGAAAACTACATATCAAGTGCAAGCCAGAATATAGAGTTTATTAATGTTTTAACAGTTTGTGTAAGCATAGAAAATGATGATCATGTGATGTTCAGTGGTTTAATATTAATCTTGTCAATGGGATGATAATGACTATGATTATTACAAACTGAAGACACCAAAATGTTTAGATACTGAACTGGGTCCAGATTCATGTGACTATAAAAGCAAATGAGCTTAGATTGAAAACATTATTGTGTCTTCAGTTTGGTCTCATAGCTTTATAATTAAGTAAACAAAAAAGATGGCTTCTAGATGCAGTGCTCTCAGATCCTCTCAGTAATGAAATCCACAAGCTAGAAATTAGTCTGAGGATATTGGATGAGTAGGCATTTGATAGGAATTTTATGAACAAACTTTTTTGCATCCATTAATTACTTTGGCTTACACTAAGTGACACTACTGTATGGAGAGTTTGCAACTGCTTTAGAAGCTTACATTCAGAATTATTTTCAGTATTTCAAATAATATTTTCTTTCAAAAATAAATTAACCAAAGTTAGTCGCTATTTTTTATGACTTAATTAATAAATATTCTTTCATGATCTTTTTTTAAAAATATTGTTTATATATATATATAATATTAATAATGCTTTGTTGTTGTTTTTTAAAGATATTTAGATTTCATTAATATTATCTCCTATGATTATCATGGTGGATGGGAGACGATAGCAGAACATCATAGTCCGTTGTATGGAAGATCAGGATTGACCAACGGTCAAGAAACTCTGAATGTGGTATGTTAAATAATTTTATTATATTGATTTATTTACAAATTAAAGCTTAATTTTAGAACTATGTGTGAATTATTTATTTTAAATTATCTAAAGAACTCATAAAATTATTGTTCAAATAATCAAACTTCTGTTAAAAGATATGTTTGGTTATATGGAAGCTTGCATAATAACTAGGCATTAAGTAGATTTATAATTCTTGTCATGGATTAACTAAAAAGATTTTTAAAAAGGTACAGAGATTAGCATTTCTGCCTATTTTGATTATAGTCTGAAGAATAATATAATCTTGTAACTTGAAAGATTTTTCCAGGTTCCCAAGCAGGCTTAGTAATTTTTCTTCAAATAATTGATTCATATTTATCCAAGTTAACCATAGTCATTGAAATGCAGAGAATAATTAATGTATTGTTATCTATATTTAATTACTTTATATGTATTAGTCTGTATTTAAGGTTTGTGAATTATTATTAGTTAGATAACACACAGTCATATTTGCAAATAGTCTTTTATTTTTTTTAATATTGATGAAATTTAGTACATTTTTGTAAAGTTATTTGATCACCACCATTTTTCGTTTTAATTCTTAGTTAGACATCAATTTCTGTTTTTGTATTTTACTTATTTTTGATCGAATTCTTGATGCATAGTATTTTCTTGTTTGTTTGTTTTTTTTTAATTTGTATTTTGCACTGCTTTGGAATCTGATGACAGATGCATATTTGCAAATGTTGAAAGCTAAATATTGATGAAATTCTGTTTTTGTAATTCCAACCATTAATGAAGCTTCGTTAATTTTTTTGACATTTACCATTAAAGTTTTTGTTGTAATTCGAATTTGTATTTTAGAAGATTTGTTCAATTTATTTTGCCTTAGGCATTTTACTTTGTCCATTTCAGCAAAAAATTCTTTATTCTGGGGGGTGTTGCATCTAATGTATTTTCATATTTCTGTTTTTGTAATTCGAATGTCATAGCGTTTTCTTGGGTTTTTTTAAATTTGTATTTAGAAGATTTTGTTCAATTTATTTTGCCTTAGACATTTTTAATTTGTCGATTTCAGTGATTTTTGGATAGAAATTTATCACTTGCATGCTTTGTGGTGGTTGTTGATGGTACTGCATCATCACCTGGTGGCCACATTGGGCATAGGTCACAACTACCAAAAAAAATTGCTTTTCCAAAAATGTTAATATTAATTTAAGCTAAGTGGGCAAAATTTTATGGATTAGTAAAGTTTAATTGAGCTTGATTTCTGTAACATTAATGTTTAAAACGGATTTATTTGAACTAAATTTAGTTAAAATGAATTAGTTTCTTTAGTCTTTTAAAACTAAAGTAAAATTGACTTAAAATGATTTTAAACACAGATCTTTATCAGTGTGTATGTGCTTATATAATACAAATTTGTATAAAAATAACAATCCAATTTATGAAACCTAAATTTGATTTAAAATATAAAAGGACAGAAAATATCACTATAAAGTTTTGTTATTTTTTATGTATTACGAGTATGTGCAGTAATGCACATACTTGTTTATATTTTAAAATTCTGTGATTTTACTTTATCAATAGATTTTAGTTTAACATAATTTTTTTTGACACTTGTCTTTTTTCCATTACAGTAATTAAAAGCAAGCAAGTTTCTTTATATTTTGTTGATTTTAATCTATTTTTAAAAGCTGATACTTAATTTTCTCATTTATTTATTTTTTAAATTAATTTTCACTAAGATAAGAGCCTTGGTCATATGTTTTTTTAATTAAGATTAAGTGGGAGATAGAGATTTACCCTGGTCAAAACCTTTTAATTAAAAATTAGGCAGGAGATAACAATTCACATAAATAGCAGCAGGTTTTTGAGATTTACTCTGATCAAAATATTCTTATTTGGATTCTTATTGCATTTCTTATTCGGAGTGATTCTAATTTTTATATGCAGATTGCTGAAGTTCAATTTCTGTGGACTACTAATAGTATTTACTATTTGCCATGCTAATAGTGACCATCCATTTACCAAGCCAAAAATACATGCCATGACAAATCTTAACTATTTTGTACCGGGTGGTATGTTTATTCAATCACTGAGGGAGTAAACAAAATCTATATACTTTAACTCTTTAATAAAATATAACCTTATGAAATATAACTTGAAAACTTTTATATAAAATATGATACAATTATAACTTATTTATTTGATCTATACCAATGCAATTTAATTATTGCTCCACACCAGCCCCTTAGGCAGAGAAGAGAGTACCCAAAGAGTACCTGTATCCAAGCCAAGCTATGTATATCAAATATATAAATACAGCTACATTTCCAGGAAACAGATTTCTTCTCAGCTACAGAATTCAACACCTATCATCCAAAGCACTTTTGTTTCAGAGTAAACCCCAGGTGCCAGTGAGCTACAAGAACTAACATGTTTTGAATGCTGGCAACTAATTCAGTGCCTAAGATATCCCCTGACTAGCTCAATCAATTGTAATACAGTAACAAATTATTGTATTAATTAGTGGTAAAAGAATTGACAGACAAAATTAAGCTTAGAGATAATTTATTTAAACTAAACATTTATTATTCTGATTTTAAATACTTTTATAAGAACTTAATTAAATTAGACAAGGTTAACTACATATAATGACTATGCACACACCTTCTTAATTCATATAGTAAAATAGAATATAACAAAACATTAATAATACATGGCATTTAAATATATACATGAAATTAATATAAAATATTCTAAAGCATTAACATACACGACATTTTAAAACATGCATATCAATAATTCTTTATGCATGCTATAGAGTTCATTTGCTAACTGACTCTGGGAGGCTTCAAATTATTGCAATGGCTACTTTAATTAGAAATGGAAATAAGAAAATGTTATTTATTATCTAGGATTTGAACATTGACTTCTTGCTGGTTGTTGCCTCAATTGAAAATCTTTCCAACCGGTTAGATGTGAGGTTTTCTTGAGAAGGTTCAATGCTTAAAATTCCAAAGCATTATTCTTTAAGGCAGTTAGATATTGAAAGTGGATTTTCAAGTTGTTAGGCAGGCATTACTTTTCCCGGGCATATTGGCTGGTTCATCGGACTCAGGCTGGAACAAAAGTTGTATGATTCCAATGATGATTAACACTGCATTTTCTTTATTAACAAATATATGAGAAGACTGACAGAGAACTGATTTAATCCGATTGTGATCTCAACTGTAGTCTCAACTCTTTGATAGATTGAACTGAACTGCTAGATTGATGAAAATCCGACTATTTATTAGGATTTGTTGTCATTTTGGTAATTGTTTTTTATGTCTGCCAGCTATATTTGTTGTTGAAATTCTTCCACTGTTTTTGAATACATTCCTTAGATAAGCTTTCAATTACGTGTTTTCATTTGATAGCCATTGCAAATGTTGATTTTGTGGATTTTTAATTAGTAGCCATTGCACGTTTTGTTTTTACATTTTAACTCCTATATCATTTTTTAATATTTAACATGCACATATTTATTTTATCAACATGCACACATTTATTTTAATACTCCTTATATTTACAATCATTCACGGTTAAGACACATATATATTTGAATTTCTTTAAATTACAGGAAAACACTTTTTTTTTTTAAATTAAATGCAAAGAAATATAAATCTTTTTCTTTTATGTAAAAGATTTATATTTTAAACTGATATACTTTTAATTTTTCCCCTTCCAATTAATTAATTGTAATTTTTACTGACTATTTTTTTTTATTGAGCTGTATTTTATTTAAACTACTAAAACTCTTAAAATCTTTACAAATTATTTATTTATTAAAACCTTCACGTTGTTTATGAAAATTTTATTTTGAATAATTTTAAACACAATTTAAATGAACGCTCAATAGCATTACAATATGCAGTGCAAAAAAATCTCAAGATGAACCCCAGAGCTCCATAAATGTACCTTCAAGAACATGATCTAAAACCTTGGTACAGAATTGATCCCAGCAATTGCCTTCAGACTCCCAAACAGATAAATAAATGGACATCAAAAACCTTTGTGATGAACTCTAGGTAGAATAAACTATGCATTACTCTGCTGAAAGAAATCACCTGGACAGAAGATTATACTTCAAGGTAAACAAACATTTTCATATTATAACCAGAGCTTAAATCTCTTGTTTAAATCTCTATGTTAAAGTCTCAGCTTAATCTAAAAAAAAACCTGTCTCTATAATATGTTATGCAAACTCCTTTAAATATCACTATTTTATTATGTATTTTTCTTATTATTACATGTATTGAAGTCCTAGTTTTAAGATTTCATATTTTAAATTTATTTATCTGAAAGTATATTGCAAGTTTATATTTTATATGCTGTTTTCTCTTTTTATATTACTAACCCTTGATAAATGCTTATACAGATATTAGTAATTTGCTATTTAACTCACCTGCCTTTAATTTTTTTCATTATCATTAATTTAGACAATCTTGGATTGTGTTTCCTGCAGACGAAAAATCTTTTAGTTAGCAATTTATCAAGTGTGTTCTGTTTTTCTTAGTCAGTAGAGATTTTGTTTTTTCTATGTTTTAGATTATGTAATACCATAATCTTTTCTCATTTTATTGTCAGAGTCAGCCATCAGGGGGAGGGTCTTTGAATGTGGCCTTTTCTGGAGTGATTGCAGGTATTTGACATTCTTATATTCTGATATTTCTTTTCTGGGCTAAGGAAACTTGCCTGTGCTGTTCATCAACTTCCATGCAAGATTGTTCTCTTTTGAAGTCTCTAAATAAAGGAAAACTGGAATTTGTTTATATAAATCACTAGCAGGAAGACATTATAAATCCCTTTTAATTCTTAGGTGTGGAGATAAACTTATCTGTCTAAGTGTTTGATGCCATCCTCTCGTACACTCTCTGATTAATCTTTTGGAGAAATCAAAGTCAAACTTTCATATTTTGTTTGACTAATATTTTTTTTTTAATTTAATAAATTTTAAGATTTATAATTACTTTGGGCTAATATTTGTCTCTGTGTTCTTTTTTTCAATTGCCTTAACAAAGTTAAAGATCTCTTTCTCTCCTTGGGTCTAGCTGGCACCATAAATTAAATTTTCTAGGTAGTTAGTGATCTAGTGGTGCCCTCAGTAATTAAAAGATCAAAATGACTGGTACAACGTGATAACATTTCCAGACCATGGTGCACTTCATCTGCTAGATTCAAACTCCTGCCATATAAAGCATTTATTTGTTTAGAGGTAAATCTCAGGTGCCACCTAATTACAAGAAGTAATTGACATGCTTGGATGATATGCCCATAATCCAGAACTTGAAATATCCCATGACTAGCTCACACTCTGTCTCAGGGTCCAGCATATTTACTTAACACAGAAAGTAACTTTATAGTAATTTACTGATGATGCAGCGACAAGAGAGAAAGAGAAAATAGAGCAAATAAAAAAGCAAACATAAATATTTAATTATACATACATATATTTAATACACTATAACAATTAAAGATTTGATATAAGAAAAATATAAATGACTTTAGGCTATAATTATGATAGTCTGTTAATTAAAGTTCATTCATTTAAAAAATCTAGACTGTGATCAGAATATATTTTAAAATATCTTTACCTAGGTGTTCATGATTGTCAGTTTTCAACCTATTGACTTTTTTGGTCTCCATCGATGGTTCCAGGGCTTACAATGGGAGAGAGAGTTTGCAGCAACATTTATTTACAATTTAGGCATTGTTCTGGGCGTTAGTTCAGGTGAGGTTCAGTTGATTTTCTTTTTGTTGAGGGTTTTTGGAGCCTGAAGCCCAGATGAATATCCTAAAGTTGTCTAGCAATGCATGTTTCTGGATCTGCGGCTTTTGCATGAATATTGATCGCAGCTATAATTGACTGGCTTACTACTGTGTTTATAGTTTCCAAATGTCTGGATCTCTGATTGTTTGGATGCTGCATTCTGTCTGAACTGAATAATAATAATCCGAACTGATGAATGATCTAGAAAATTGCAACCCCAACTGTATTAATCACAAACCAGACTATATCATAAACCAGACTATATATAATAGTGACTTTATATACTTTTTTCTCTCCTACTGTTTTAATTTCTTATCACTATTTTTAATTTAGATCTTAACTTGAAATGGCTTTTAATTAATTTTTCATTTCTGGTTATCTTAATCCCCTGCTCAGATTTATCTAAATGACTTCAATAAGATAGTTTACAGTTTTTTCATTAATTCAACTATTGATTTTGATTTTATTATTAATCAGAAATCTTATAATCTAATTAATTACATTTTTGAAAGTTTTTTTTTTTTACAAACAAAATTTTATTCTAAATTTTACATATTTATTTAGCTTTTACTTTATAAAAGCTCTTTTCTTTAAAAAGAGAGAGAAAACTTTAATTCTATTATACATTTCTCCCCCCTCTTGCTAAGAAGTTTTATTCTAAAAGAAAAATATGAGGCAGTCTTTTTATTTTTTAAATTTGTGCTTAAGAAAATCTTTAAGCCACTTATAATTTATTTTTATCTTTATTTTTTTTAATAAAAATGATGGACATGCAATGCAATTCATTAGCAGTACAATATATATATAAAGTAAAGGAAAAGTAGAAATACACACAAACATAAATTTTTGTAGATATTTTTCTACATTCACTAGAAATAATAATAACTGTAAAAGGTTAAATAACTCTGAATTTAAAACAGAATTTTATTATAAATTAAAACATTTTTTAAAAGGGTCTAATAAATAAATTAATATTGTATTCTGATTTTGAATTTAAATATAAGCATGGTTTATTTTTGAAGTCTTTTAATTAATGCTCTATGTAAATAAAAACATCTAGATCTCACCTTTGGTAAAATTTCAAAGTTGCTTCCAAAAGTAGTTTGTAATAAAAAGTTATTTGAAAAGATTAAAATTGTTTTTAATCAAGATAAGAATTAGACAAAAGAACTGTTTTTAATTAAGGTGTTTTTATCACTTCGGATGACTCTTATAAAAAGGACTGATAAAAATATCAGTTCAGTTTCGGCTTTAATATTTTTGAGAAGCAGTAGGTCAAATTGCCATCTGCAAGAGTCTGGTTTTTAATTTTTGTGATGCATCTGGCTAATAATTTGCTGAAGTTGGCAGTAAATTGCTGGCCAGAAAGGGTTGTTTAGCAGAGATGGTTTTCAGAGTTATACAGATAGCCCCCATGAAAATGTAGTTGAAGTGAAGGCAGGAGGCAGCTGCTGCTGATTCACTATGCTGGAGTTGGAACTTAGAAGGAAGACCCAATTCTGTCTCTAAAGTCTTAAATGTGGACAAAACAATTTGCTGGCCTGAAGCTCATCAAATCCTAGCTAGTAGAAAACTGATTGAATGCCAACATACCTGATTATGCATTTCCTGATGCTGACAATTGTCTGGACTATGCCTGTCCTCATGACAATACTTACCCATCAGCTTGTCAAAGAATTGGTGGACTATGCTTCTATTTTTACATGCAAGGAACCACAGACAAATGCCTCACATTATAAAATGATTTTATTTTTCATTTATTTAAAAAAAAGAGACATTTCAAAAGTGAAACACAAAAATAATTTTGCTTGAATTTAAAAATCAAAAAATAAAGAATAGATGTTTCTATAACCTAAATTTAAAGACATTGATAATTAGTCAATCAAAATAGTTACTGGTTAAAAACTGATTTTAGTTTGTTTTTTTAACAAAAAGTAAACTTTAAACAGTAATGAAAGAATTAATGACTGATTTATATATTTTTTATATACACATGTATATGTGAATTTGATATACTCTTAATATATTTTAACCAAGGAATTAATTATGGAAAGTATATTTTGAATATTATTATTGTGTTAAATTAAAATATAATACAAATGTCAATGTGCACATACATTCCTATGCACACAACATATATGTTAAATCAAGAATTAATTACATATTATAAAAATGAATGACGATTATTATTTTGATAAATTCAGATATGATAGAAAGTAAATTTTATTTATATGCTTTTCATCAATTGTATTGCACTCTCTGTGTGTATTTATATATAATTGAATGTCAAATATGACATATATATATATATAACTTTTTGGGCTATACCGTGTATTGTTTTTCATTAAACACTGATATTTCAATGGAATAGCAAACGCCATTATCAAGGTTAACTTTTGAAAGAAAAACCGTTAGATCTTAACAAATAATGTGACTGTGTGCGAGATGAGAAATGAGATTCAAGTTCAGCATTCACAATATGAGGCTTATCAAAATGTTTATTTCCCTCAGTATTTTTACCTATTAATTTTAAGTTAATATTGGATAAAATGAGAGATTTCCACATAGCTGGAATACATTGTGCTTCATCAGTTCTATTTAAACCAGTAGGTCTCTTTAATATTTCAATTGACTCTCTTGTGGTTCTTAAATCATATCTTTCCAAATTAGCAAGTATTTTTGTATTGTCAAAATTAGGTTTGTGACCAGTTTCTAAATAATGGGAAGTAAAAACTGATGTGCTAATTTTTTGATGAAAAGCATTTTTATGTATTTTATATTTTTATGTATTTATATATATATATAAAATGGACACATTTTAAAAAATAATTTCATTGTCAATTGAAATAGATTCATTGTAATATGCACATATGTGTGGATATATATGCATTTTAAGTAAACCTATTAGAACATACATGTAAACCCATGTATTTTATATCATTTAAGTGACAACTAAAAATGTTTATTTTGTAACAAGTCAAATATGTTCAGAAATTACATGTACACACATGTATGGGTGCATATAAGAATCAATGCTTGTAAAGTATAATATATATGTGTAAAATTTTAATCATTTATTGTATTTTATATAATGATTCAAATATGTCTAGGAATTATACTGCACATGTCTTATACCAATGAGTGTCAAATAGACACATGTAAAATTTAATCATTTTTGTGTCATTATTGAATGTCAATTGAAATATATTCATGTAAATAGTAAAGTGCATGTCTGTGCATATATATATATGTGTGTGTGTGTTATATATAAACCACTATATGGTAACTTGAATTTTGTATATTATCATGTAAACCACAATGTAATAATTTTTTGTAGTATGTTATTCAAAATCAGAAGGCTTTCCTATGTAACCAGATTCTAGAAAATTTCATTTCATTAATTTTTTTATTGTTGTTAATAAACTTGAATTCAATTGTTAAAAATTGTATTGCACCATCTCTTGGTTACCATAACAGTACTTGAGCTTGTGTTTTTCTGAGCTAAATTTGTGAATAATGGTCTGATATATAAATGGAGATGTATATTAGTGCTTATGGGCATCCAGATAAAGATGATTGATATATCCTGCTTTGGCATTAAGACTATATTTTTTTTAAACCCATGCACTATATTTATTTTAGTTTAGTCTTATTAGAAATTAAGTTTATAGTTAGTCAGTACCTTTAATGTACTGTGTGACCAGAGTCTTGATGATCATAAACATGTTTTAATATTCCAGCATTATGTTTTTATGGTTGTGTATTCTGATGAATGAGCACTTAGTTTGTGCAGCCAAATTATGTTTAAATAAATGCCCCAAGCAGGCAAATGCTAAATAGTTAGCCTGGTCTACAGAAGACCCATTTCCAATCCAGTCTCCAGTTTGACTGTTGATTTATATTTTTTATTGTTCAAATCAGTCACAAGATTGACTGTTGATGTAATTTGATTGATGGATCATTCATGATGATGAATGATGAGTACTTATGCTTACTTATACTTATTGATAATACCGGTGGATTTATAATTATACTTATAGTTGCTCTCAGAAGTTAACTAACTGATCTCTTCTGATCTAGCTGGCTGATCTCTCAGGAGATCATATGATCTCATAGTCTATTATATTTATCATTATTTATATATTTTTTCATATTGCTCATTACTTTATATTGTATATTAAATCATTTCAATTGAAAGATTTTGCCATCACCCCAGGCTCATTCTGATTCCCATCCCGTTACAGTATATGTATATAAAGTATTTATTAACATTTTATATATAATTTGCAGTTGTTGACAAATTAACCAGTGCTAAATAATGTTTCAGTGCCTTTGACCTTGCAGGATCACTAAATAAGTGTAAAGTAACTTCTATATTTGCAGTCACAAATATATATATATATATATAAACTAGTCTCTACAGCATCTACAATTTTTTCAAGCAATAATATCAGTAATTTGTGACATTTGTTCATAAAATAGAAATCTAAACTAATAAATTGAATTCAGACTTTAATAAATTGTATATTGATTTTGGGTAGTTGTTTTGACTGTGTAATGCAGCCACAAGAGGCGCTGTTTCTGTGCCAACACACAGAAGCATTCAGGTTACAGGGCCAAAAGCAGCATTTCTCATTCCATCCGCTAGATGGCGCTGATTGCAATGTGTAAGTACATTTACCTTACATCATCTGCTACCAGCAACGCCTCTTGCGGCCGCATCACACGGTCAAAACAACTACCTGATTTTCTAATTCATGTTTAAATAATTAGTGAATTCATTTCTCTCTTAGCTTTAATGTTAAGCTAGACTCTTAATAAATAATTATGTAATAACAAATTTTAAGTTAAGCCAAAATCATTAATCGTTTTAATTAATTTTATAAAAACTAATATTTGTTCCTGTAGATATCTCTGACATTAAACTAGAATGCTTTTTGGATACTAGACATTATAATAATTTTTATTCAGAATTAAATGGAAAGTAAAATCTCTTGTAGTATAGTCACAAATGAGAATAAATCTAGAACACAAACAGGAGTTTTTTGCTGGTAGTTAAAGAAACAAGTATAGCATCCCCCCCCCTGTTAATTAATTCTCAGACACCACAACTAAGTATCAAATAACATTGAAGATAACAGTTTTGATGCAAGGTGATTATGCATTTCATTAATTACACTTTTTAATGTTTTTTTAAATTATAAATCTGTTTAACAGCTTAAAATGAAAACACAATATATTTTAGTTTACCCAAAATATACCTCATCCACATTTTGAAAAAATATTACAAATACTTAAATTTGAATTCATAATTTTCATATACATATTGACTATATATACAGAGAAAGCTATTTGTTATGCATTCAGCCAATCGTATAATTGCTCTCATTCTCTTATGGCTGAATTATTCTATTTTTTTGTTAATTAATTTGGTTGGTATTTTAATAAGTACATTTTAAAAATCACATTATGTTAAAGATGTGTGAGTACTTGTTAAACATAAGTAGTATATTATATAGAATTTCCTATAATCTATGATATCAGGAATAAAAAATAAATAAAACTTGTAATCAAATGCATGAATATGGGGAAACAATTATACATATTATCAATAAAAAATTCTGGAAATTTTTTAGTAATTAGTGGCGGTATATATATATATTAATAAAACATGTTGCTTTTTTTTTTGTTTTTCAAAAATAGAATTTAACTTTTAACATAATCCCAGAATTTTATAATATCTAGGAATTATCTTTAAAAAAATTATATTAAGAAATAATGTCAAACTGAAACTACAGCATAACATTTAATTTGAAATAATTAAGTAATTTTAAATCTCTAATTTAAAAAGTACTCATTTTTATATAGTATATATTTTGAAAAAAAAAAGTAATTTTTTTTATTTCTAATATCTTCAGTTGATCATAATCTATGTATATAATTTAGATTTATAAACAACAGCAATAATAATAATAAAATTTATAAATAAAAGAAAATGAGAAATTTAACAAAAGTCTAGTTATTTTGTTTTTTGCTTTTAAAATGCCATTTGCAATGTATACAACGTATAAAATATGATCTTATATTTATTTTTTAGAATTTGCAGCTAATATATACACAGTGAACCTGATCTATCACTATTTACATATATTATTTCAATTAAGACTCTATGTTCAACTAGTGCAATTATTATAGCTAAGTGAAACAGAAGTATTTTATGGATTAAACCTTATTTTTGCTTAGGATTGGTCTGTTCACTATTGGTTAACCCATGGTTGTCCAGCTGAAAAGATTATTGTTGGAATTCCTTTATATGGAAGAACATTTACATTAGCAGATGCATCAGCTACAGACTTTGGATCAGCAGCAAGTGGTGCAGGTGCTGCAGGCCCATATACTGGAGAACCAGGAATATTGGCATACTTTGAGGTATTTTCTGATTATGTTTACTTATTTCACAATTAATTTGTGCACATTATTATTATTAATATCATTACTATTTATAAAATATAAAGTGAGGTATCTCATGAAAATGAATTTTAAATATGAGTCTATGTAAATAATTTTATTAAAAGTTGTTAAAAATAAATGGTTACTGTTTTGCAGCTTGATTACAACACCTTTAGCAAAACATTTTTGAGCATAAAAATTGTTTTTAAAAAGATCACTTAACAAATAATGTAATATATGTCAGCATGAAGTTTCTATGGTAAAATAAATGAAAAATTACTTGATTTAGAGTTAATATATTAGAAAATGATTATTTAGAATTATGTGTAGTGATGAAAATAATTCTATTGTAAAAACTATATTTGGCTTTTGATAAATATATATTAACAAATACATAACACTTGACCATTATCAATGGTAATTTGTCATTGATTGCTACCCTCTTGATACAATTTATTTTAATACCTCAACTTTAGAACTAAATCATAAACTTTAATGAATCTTTATATCATTAAGACAATGGGAGAAAAAGAAATAGTTTAAAAACATCCCATTTGTTTAATATGGATTTTTCAAATGAAAAATGCTTTAAATAATTGGAAACAAATAATGTCTGAAATGTAATCAAAATAAACAATAGCACTAAAAATTCATAAATATTTCTTTAGTCATTGATTTTCTTTCCAAAACTTGTTTTATTTTACTGAATTCATAACAAATTGTATATAAATAGTATGGCTATTGTCAAAATACATACAATAATATACAAAATGAAAGTATAAAATTCATAAAAATTACATCCTATACTTACCTAAAATTTTAAAAAATAATATCTACTTTTCATATTAAAAAAATACACTTCCTTTTTGATCATATTTCCCCAACTTATATTTTAAAATTTTTAAACATGTATTTTTTAAATTATTGTACTGTTTATTATACTGTACAATCATTAAACCAATTACACCTAATCATAAAAAATAAAATCATTAAAATAATCTTCTCTGCCATTCATTTTATTTAAAACAGGCATTTATTTTTGTACATAAATAACTTTTTTAACCAATATTTTTTGATAAAATTCAACATCTTCAATCATCCTCATATCATAATTAATTAGAATGACCCAAAAATAAAATTTTTACCTTTAAATGTTGCTTCATTCTAGTTTAAATCCTATTTAAATCTTGTTTTTTAGTTTCAATATAATTTATATACTTATTATTATCTATACAATATAAGTATTCCTATTGTTAAATGCTTTTATATTAACTTGCCCTATTTGTGTTTCTGTCAGTATGTCCATATTTTTCTCTGTGTTATGTTTGCATTTTTGTCTGTGTTTCTATAGGAATGTTGGCATTTTTAACTTTTTAACCATGAAACAAAATTGTTCTTGTTTAGAACTCAAACACACATCATTATGCTTCCTAAGAGAAATCTGTAACAGCTGAACCAACAGAAATATTATGTTTGTATAATAAAATTTTGTTAATATTGATTTAACTCATTATTAATTAAAAATAAATATTTTCTACTAAAATCTGAATTATTCTTCTGAAATAATTAGTATTTCATAAATATTTTGTGGAAAAAAATAATAATTGTGTAAAAAAAGATTAGAGAATTATATGTTTTCATTTCCAAAATCAAAACAAAAAAATAGAACTGTGATGTGATGTGATGTATTTGGCTTCTCCTTAAACGAAGTCAAGAATATCTCAGCAACTATGCCCAAATAAACCTGTTAGCCACTTTATTTTCCATTCCCCATTCTAAGTCTTCCCATATTCTGCCCCATCCCATTTCCACAACATAATCTTTGTCAACTCTATGGCCTTTAAATCTAAATCCCCCTTATCTTTTCGCAAACCCAGCATAAAAACTAATAACTCACTTTCTGTATAATCACTTTGTTCATACCTATTCTCCCTTAACTTCATTATCTGTACCCTTTCTGCTTTCAAGCATTTACATTCAATCAACAGATGCCTAATATTTTCTATACTTTCCTTACACAATTTGCACACTAAATCACCCATAGTTTTCCATTTACATGTATATTTTCTTGTTGCTAAAGATCCCGTTCGAGCCTTAAACAATAAACTACTTTCCTTACTATTATCATAAATTAACTCACTTCCAATATTCCGTTTACTTCTATATATATTTAAACTCTTCTTACCCTCCATACTACTTCTCCATCTCTCCAACTCCCTATTTTTTATTAATCCTTTTATTCTTTTATCCCATTCCTTACCACTATAACACTCAACAATCCTCCTAACACAATCATCCCACCTTTTATACAAGTATACCGATAACTGTCAAAATCATTTATAGCAGGTGTTCTCTCGTGGAGAGAATAACAAACATAATAAAAAAGAGACTGATGAAAAAAATTATTTTATTTAAATTGAAATTATATGTTTTATTTTTAACTAAAATGTAAAAAATAAAATAATAGATTACTTCGAATTTAAACCGCACTTTGTAAAATTAGGATGCTATTCAAATTCAAAGCAAACATTTTAACATCTTATTTCTCTGATTTGTATTCATTAATGATCATGTCTTTGTTTTAAACTCTATGCATGTGCTTAGTATTATGATCGTTGACAGGCAACAGTTTATTTGTGATTCCCCATTCACACTTTTCTGGGTTAATACAGTTGCTGTTTGATAGCAGCTGTGTCCAATCTCATTGTATTTGTCCGTATTTTAATTTTGAATTTTTTATTACTCATATTAATTCAAAGCAAATATTTTAACATCTTATTTCTGCCAATCTCACTTCCCAAAAATCATGTCTTTGCTTTTTGCTACCCATGCACATAGTATTATGATCGTTAATAGCAGTTGTGTAGAATTGGTGATAACAGGACATATTTCAATTTTGAATTTTTTTATTATCCATACTCACTAGTGATGGAAAAATGATCTACATATGATACTGAATTCAAAAGAAAAGTTGTCAGTTCCTATTTAAATAAATTAAAATGTTTCTTATTTTTCAATACCATGCCTATTATAAAATCATTTTTAGATTTTTTTCCCAATTTTCTAAGCTTAAAATCCTACTGTGGCTTAAATTCAGGGGTGGCTTGTATCCAAAGTAATATGGTATTAAAAAAAAATTTCTTTAAATAATGCTTTTGTGTAAATAGCTGATTAAAAAGTAGAAAATAGCAAAGTAATCTGACTAACAAAGTAATCCAACTAAAATACACATTGTGTTGTTTTATAAAGGCATTTAAATCAATAAAAATCCAAAAGGTCTCAAATGCTTTTATGAAATGATAATCATATTTTTTAATCGGATTATTTTGTTAGTCAAATTACTTTATTATTTTCTACTTTTTAGTCAGTTGTTTACATACAAGCATTATTTTTTAAAAAATAATATTTTATTTATGGTATTAGAAAACAAAGGTGTTCATTCTTATTTAGAAAAAAAGCTATTTGTATAATTAAAAAAAAGCCTGTTTTAAACAAAGTAAATTCATGGAAAGTAATTAGTTGGGTATTTTAATGGTTTTATTTTTTACAATTAAGGGTAATTGGTTTAATGATTGGAAATTATAGTAAAGATATGAATAGTATTTCAATGACTATATAAAAATGGTTGAAACATTGATAATTTATGAAAAATATTTACTATAAGTGCAGTAAATAAAGCAAGCTTTGAAAAAAAGGTATGAATGAAAAAAAATTTATGAATTAAATAAACTGGATTGCATTTAGGAAGAAAATTAGATGTCATATTTTTGATCTAAAATTTTGCATTAAATATATAGAAATTTTCCAGTGCAGTTGTTATTTTCACACTTACTTGAGGACACTTACTGTTAGTTTTTGTAATCAACAGACTTTAGTTGATATAATATTAAAAATACCGATCTTCCAAATTGCTTCTGGCTTTTATATTCATCAATGAAGAGTATAGTTGAATCTAATGTATTAACAATCACTTTTTATTTTTTGTACTATTCGAGCTAATAACTTGAAAATATAAAAATCCTAAGCTTTTAAACACAAGCTACGTTGCATGCATGATTATATAGATCTGATACTAGGTCAGTTGCTGTAATTTACCTCAAATCTATAATCTCTTCTACCTTTGGCTAGATTTATTAATATTTACAATAAAATCATGTGACTACTGCTTATTCATTTGCTTCCCTTTGCCTTATTCTAGAGACATCTACCATAACAATGATTATCAGGTGATACAGTACAATAAAATCCACATACCCAAATCAGATAATCACCTTCATAAGAGTAGGATTTAAGGTTGGATTTAAGTCATCTAGGTAAATTTTACTCTTTGGTACCATATAATATAACCCAAAACTTAAAAAAACCCTGTGGTTTTAAATCCAATTTACCTCACTTGCATAGTTATGTAGATCAGTTTTTATATATTTTTAGAAACTTCAATTTTATAACAGCTATAGCCTCTTCTATAATTTGAGAGATTTAAAAAAATCTGCATAAAGTGAGATCGAGTGAATATGGTTGATAGATAAACTGGGTCATGCTGAATTTAATTAAAAAGTGTTTTACACTCTAGGCTTTGAGAGATGACACTTTATTAGGGTGGAGATTGAACTTTTTTCTTTGCCACAAAATGAGATGTTTACCTTTACCACATGATGTAAATGTTTCAGAACATGCAGATAAAATGCCTGACTGGTTAAAAACTAAATCTGAGAGAAAAATATCATTTGTGTCAAAAAAAAAAATATCAGTGTTAATTGTTTAAACTTTTTAGTCATTCTAAAAAAAATTAAGAAATACAAAAAAACACACTTTACAAAAAATGTGCTACGGGGCCCACAATTTCACATGGTGATGTCATTTGGCAGATTAATGCAGAAGGATTTCTGCAAAAAGTATGGAACAGCAGTATATATTACAACAGGTGTGAAAACGAGAACGATTCCTTTTATTTTTGGATCTCCTCTCATATGTACATATGTGAAATTACTAAAAGTAAAACTAAAATCTATGACCTATTTGTTAAAA
Organism: Epiperipatus broadwayi; assembly: GCA_028023455.1. Taxonomy (NCBI): domain Eukaryota; kingdom Metazoa; phylum Onychophora; class Udeonychophora; order Euonychophora; family Peripatidae; genus Epiperipatus; species Epiperipatus broadwayi. Next base: position 5,059,234 of record JAQFVV010006267.1, read on the forward strand.
AAAGATATTAATGATTCTATGCTTTATTTTATATCTATATATAAAATAACTAAATATGAAGAAACTAAACAGACAAACTGTTTGTTGAAGATAGATTAAGTATTGTGCCATTGATTTTCTATCTATATGTGAAAATATTAAATGAGAAGGAAATGAAATATATGAACTATTTATTAAAATGATCTTAATAATTTTATGCTTGATTGGAAATTTATATTTGAAATTATTATTCAGCTACACTCAAACTACATACATTTTGTCTTTATTAATAAATGTTTATTTTACTGTTTTATTAATCCAGTTCGTTTGTTTTTTTATAAGTTTAAATATAACTTCAACACACACATATGCTAGTTCATAAAAATATCCAATACTCTAAAAACTTGCAAACCACTGAGAGAAATGCAGAGGTGTTACAGTAATGATTTTTTTGAATTGATGATGATTGATATCTTAAATAATTTTAAGTGAATATTCTCTTTTTTTGGAAGTATTTGGCAACTGGAGTTTTTTCAACTAGAAATTAAAAAAGAAAAGAAAATGATTATCATCATCATCATCCCTGCTGTTTAATTTAATTATGCTGATTTAAACTAGACTTTATAAAATTTACAGATATATGTAATGGGATATTCTTATATTTATCATTATAGGTATATGCTTGTTGAACATGGTTATATTTATTGTGTATATCATTGGTTTGGGTTCAAACCCAAACTAGTGAGCTATTATCACTACATAATTGATTTTTACTATATTATAACCTATGAAGCAAATTTCACAAATCCAATCTATAATCTAGAAATGTGAGAACAATATCTAAAATAAAATGATGAAAATAACAATGGCTAAGCTCAGAGACTTATGAATTATATATGCCACAATACCAAGAGCAAATGGGTAAATAACTATAATAATCATTAAGACAAATGCAATACTAATAACTAAAGAGGAAGAGACTTTTCATACTCACTCTTATAAATGTAATGGTTCTTAATATTGGAAGCATATGTTAATAAAATATTAGGTTACTTTAAGATTCTCCAAACTCCTATGCGACACCTCTTACAATCATAGTAGATATCTTATTGCCATGATCAGATTTAATATTAAGTTTTATAAAATAGGAACATGTTTTCTTATGTCTTTTTTTACATTAATTTTTTTAAAAAATTAATTTATTCTCAAGTAAAATAATTTCTTTAGTAAGATTATATGTAAAAATAAATGGGTATCTCAGGATTAACATGACTAAAATTTAATAATGATAAAATTTATTTTGTTTTCCAACTATTGAGAATTATTAAGCAAAGAATGAGATTCTAGTAACAAAATGGTGAGTCATAATCTTACCCCTAAGATAATGTATTCTAAAATTACAACAACAACAATAACAACAACAACAGCAGCAGCAGCAACAGCAATAATAATAACAACAACATTTTAAATAAACATGATAACCTCTTAATTTAGAATAACATAAAGGTGTTTAGATATAATGAGTGGATAAGGGATTTTAAGGCCACTCCAAAGATTATGCTAATAAATCTACTCAAAAATATTTTCTGAGTTTGAACAAAGCAATTTTATTATTTGAATTTGTGCTGGATTAGTAAAATAATCTTAGAAATAGAACAAAGTAATAGTATTCATTCATAAATAAACAAAATTGACTCAGGTGATCTTGAATAATGAATACCAATTATAATTATTCTATTAAATAAAATTATCATTTTCTTAGATGATCTCTTAACATCTTAAATGCAATTCTAATAATGTTCATGTACTCTCAATGCATACAATTAAAGATAATTTATAATAAGCTTTATGATATTAAAATTTTTGAAAAATGTGTAGATGATGATGAAAAAACTAAGAAAATTTCATTAACAATAAAGTAATATTTATTTTAACATTAAACATATAACAAATAACAACTCTGTTATATTACAATGTTACCAAACAAAAAGGTAAAAGCCTGAAATCTGGGCAAAGCCGCTTGGAGCACTGATGCTAGACAAAATCAATGAAATATAATGTTGCTGGGCCGCCACAACTTTTTCTTTCTTTATTCAACAAGGTTTTTTTTTTTCTAATATTGATTAAACGAATAATTTGGTAATCGACTAAAATCCAGGCACGGCTGCTTGGAGTGTTGATGCTAGACAAAATCAATAAAATATAACGTTACCGAGCCACAACTTTTTTTTTTTTAATACAACATGATTTTTTTTATTTTTATTGATTAAATGAATTTTTATTTTATTTATAACATGATTTCTTTATTATTAAACAAATTTTTATATTCATTTTCGTTGTTTTTGTTTTTTTTAACCTGACATTTTTCTTTATTCAAACAAATTTTGCTAATTTAATTTTGTCTACCTTTTATTTTGATGATTTTAAAACTTTGAACCGTTTCACAACGTCCAAAAATTTGTTTTAATCCCATCACCGAAAAAATAGAATACAATTATTTGGGACTTGTTTAGACTTTATTTTACCTTTTCTTTTTTTGTTTGACTAAATTGTTTTTATTCTTATTATGAAATCGAAAGTAACTTTAGTGTTGTTGGGTGTTAAAAAATTGTTTTGAAACATCCACCCTCGCATCAAGAATTGTAACAGAAAGTCAATACCTTTTTTTTTTTTAAAAAAAAAAAAAACCCTTTTTTTTTCACTTTTGAGTTTTATTTATATTTCATTTGAATTAGCCTTTTCTTTTTTTTTTTTGCTTCTACAATAAACAGCTTACTTTTTGGGGGTCTTTACATACTGTTATTATTAACAAAAAGTACACCAAAAGAGTCATTATTTTAACCCCGACCTTGTTTGAAATAGAATGCAATTATTTGGCAATTGTTTCAAATTTTTTTTGACCTTTCTTTTTTGGTTGACAAAATTGTTTTTATCTTCTTATTAAATTGAAAGTAAGTTTTGTTTTTTTGGGGGGTAAAAAGTTGTTTTCAAACTCCGATCCCCACATACGGAAAAGTAATTGTAACAAAAAGTCAATATTTTTTGTTGATTTTCAACAACTTTTTCTCAACCCTTTTGACTTTTATTTATATTGCTTTTGAATTATCTTTTTCTTTTTTGTTTTGGCTTCTACAATAAACTGCTTTGGTGGTGGTGGGGGTTTGGGGTTCCTACTTTGATATTATTAACAAAAAGTAGTCATTTCTTTTAACCCCGCTGAAAAAAGAACATCATCCAAATACTTGTCAATTTCTAATGAAATAAAAAAAAAAGTACACAAACTTTGGACTTTTTGAAGCGATTTATTATTTTATTGCTGTAATAATCAAACAGTCTGGTATTTGGGAGGACATTATGCGCCTGAAAAAAGGACACAGTCTCCCTCACCTTTCTGTTGTACTCGACATTTGTGAAAGTGTACAAATTGCACGTACTTCTCAGACGTTATTGGTCTCATCTATTTGCCATGCAGAAACATGACTTAGTGTGTGGGCTTTTGTCGAAGCATGGTCGAACATACCCTTTGCCAATTTTTTACATATTAATATTTTTTTAGGGAAGGATGGGGACCATATGACAATTATTAATAATTAACAACATTATTTAAATAGAAATGACATTACTCTATTACTGAGATTTGAAAAACTGGTACCGCCTTGAAATTTAAACACCCTCAAGTGATACAGTAATCAGCTATGAATAGAACGAATATGCGTAAATAGTTTTGAAGCACAAAACAGGCCATAATATTTTTGTGCAATGTCATGTAAAGTGGCCTAGCTAATGGGTTAATACAATATGAAATGTTGTATTAGCCTGTAAGGCTGCCGCCAGCTGCCGAAATGGCATTTTTATGTGTTTTGACACTAAACATGATTTCTTTATTATTAAACAAATTTTGATATTCATTTTCATTACTTTTTGTGGGTTTTTTGGAACCTGACATTTTTTTCAACAAATTTTGCTAATTGTATTTATCAGAAAATTGCAGTTTACAATCTTATTATACAATAAATAAATAATATGGCTGGTTAATAAAGCTTTCTATCATTTTGATAGTTGACTAAGTCCTCACACTTATACATAATAGTTTCACTATTATAGTGTCCTTTATGAATGTATTTAACACATTTTATAAACCATAAACTTACCAATTCAGTGGTGAAATAAATGCTGAAGAAGATGTATATTATTTATTAATGCTATATACATTTTAAAAAAATTGTAAATATTAAATATTTATCAGATTTATATCTTGAGGTGCTGGAAAAATACAGCTACAGGACCTACACATTAAAAAATAACCTACACTCAGATATATTAAGAGTGCAACAAGTGCCAAAAATGGCATTCTGTAATAGCTATGAAAAACATATCAATTACCAAGATAAAGTTATGGTAATACACAACATGCAGCTTTATACAAATTACACTACAAACAAAATCCACATTTAGGATGATAAATGGCAAAGTAAAATTGATGAAATGAACCTAAAAGGAAAGACACCTATCTTTGAGGACAGTAAATAAACTAGGACTTAATCTCTAGTCATATAAACAAAGAAAATGAACCATCAGAGAATAATAATAAATGATATTTGCCTTAAATAAAGCATTATATGCTTAGATAAGGGATAATAACCACATAATTCATTGAAAAAAATATCACAAATAAGAGGGAGTCTGAGTCTAAACTAAGTCACAATCTCCATTAAAATTATGTTAGCAAGATAATAAGAGAAAGCCTAATGCATAATCTCCTTTAAAATATATTGGTAAGATAATATTTTTAAAAAAGCAAGAGAGACCAACTATATTACCTCTTAAATAAATACAACTAATTGATGTGCAAAACTGATAAATGGATAATTAATGCAAATATAGCTTAATAAAATTAGGCACAAAATAAGCAATAAAAATATACATTAACTTCTCCCTTGTTCAGTATAATGATATACATTCAAAATAAATAACCTCATAAAAAGATCACACAATACTTTTAAAATATAGCATTATCAAATGATAATATTTTGAGAACTTTGACAATATAAATCCAATTTATCTAAAATACTTCGAACACTTTTAGCAAAAACCTTTTATTGTACATATATACACATATACCTACATTTCAACTGTCAAAATGTACATGTGTCAAAATGTAGGTGTATGTGTATATATGTACAGTAAAAGGTTTTTATTAGAAGGTGTTCAAAGTGATTTGGATAAATTGGATTTATATAAGATATTATAGCAAAAATAAAGGAAAAGGTGATTTTGGTAATATTTTTGATAATATAACTTATCAATACCACATAAAATTATAGCAAATAAAATTGCATACAAAATAATAATAGCATTTTAAACAAGAAACATGTTTAAAACAGGCAAAACTCTCTATATGTATTGCCACTCAATGCAAGCCAAAGTAATCAATGGATGCCAGAAGGCTTGTGCATAAAATCCCCATCTAGTGCTTACTCATCCAATATCCCCAGATTAGTCTCTGGTTTGTGGCCTTCGTTAGTGAGGAGCCTTGGATATGAAAGCAATGCACCTAGATCTTATGATTTAATGCAGCCCTCCAGCAGCCTTCTTTTATCTCTACTTAACTACTAAACTATGAGACTTAAATTAAAAACATTATAATATTTTCAATCCAAGCTTATCAGCTTATATAGTCATATAGGTTTGAACTCAGTTCAGTACTTATACATTTTGGTGTCTTTGGTTCTTTAATAACCATAGCCACCACTATCCTATTAGGCAGGACTGGTTTTAAGCCAATAAAAAACACATGATCACCATTTCTTATGTTTTCCCTTAACTGTTATTAAAACTGGCAAAACTCCCTATATATATTGCTATATAAGCTGATGAGCTTGGATTGAAAATATTATAGTGTTTTCAATTTAAGTCTCATAGTTTAGTAGTTAAGTAGAGATAAAAGGTGGCTGCTGGAGAGTTGCATTAGATTCTAAGATCTAGGTGCAGTGCTCTCAGATCCCAAGGCTCCTCACTGATAAAGGCCACAAGCCAGAAACTAGTCTGGGGATATTGGATGAGTAGGCACTAGATGGGGATTTTATGCACAAGCCTTCTGGCATCCATTGATTACTCTCTGGCTTGCATTGAGTAGCAATACGTATAGAGAGTTTTGCCTGTTTTAATAACAGTTAAGAGCAAGCATAAGAAATGGTGATCATGTGATGTTTATTGGCTTATTAGACATGATTACTACAAAAAAATTAAAACTAAACCCTTTTACCAATTATTAAAATAAAATAAAAATCTTTCATCTTGATTCCAACCATTTAATAAGATAAAGTCAATAAAATTCTGAAGACAGCTTACAATAGCACAGCATAATTAACTCTTAAGAACAGTAGTACTTCACATACTAAAATTAAGCATAAAATATTTAAATACATTAACATTCAAAAAGATGCAAATATTCCATAGATAATAGCACAAATAATAATACATATTTCATATTTTAATGTCATTTAACTTGTCTATCGTTTGAAAACATTTTTATTAATGATAAGGAGGAGTAATTCTTTTTTCAAATATATTTTTATAGTAGAGCAAAAAAAATTTTTTTAAATAATAAAAACAATGAGAGAGAGAGACTTTTATAATAAGCACAGAATAATTCATAATAAACTTGGATAAGGATAATAATTCACAAGCATTCATGTTTTCCAATTAATATTTTATGAATAATATAATTGGAAAATACTTCATAGCATATAATAAGTTTCATAAAAACAACTTATTTTAATTTCAATGAAGTGACAAATATATTACTTTACTATAACATGAAATAGATATAACAAGCATATCATGGGTAGCCAAGACATTGACTCTGGAAGTTGACCATGAAGTTGATGTGAACATTGATAAATTATAGTGATAAATTCAGAACTGATTTAAAGTAAAAATTCAAAACTATTCTAATTTAAAAATAGCTAAATTTAAAATAACACCTGTTATTATTGTTGATCTCAAAAATAAACCCAGATTGGAAGAAGCTGAAAAGAATTAAATTATTTTTGAGCAACTCTAGAGCGAAAATTTTTAGAAATATTTAATTGCCACTTCCCCAATGGAAATAAAAATAACTTATTCTGGTGAAATAAGGAAAAGATAAAACAATAATAGTTATGAGATGCACTTTGAAGTCATTCAAGAAAAAATTAACTATGCTTGTAATGAGCATTGTGAATTAAAACATTTCAAAAATATGGCTGATGAATCTAAAGATAGAAATAATTTAATCTACAACAAATATGTTAAAAATATAATATCCCTCATAAAGAAATTTGAAGGAAAATTTGTGGAATTTGACAGAGTTGAAGACATTGCTAGTTTTTATTATATCCGTTTAATGTTAATATCAATATCAAAGATATTACTATGAAATTAAATGAATTTATACATACAGATTTAGCGGGCCTCAAAGAAATATTAAATGTGACATATGTTTAAAATTAATGTCTTCAAATGAGAGCTTTTCGACATTAATAAAAAGGGATAAATATCAAGCATTTGGAGAGTTGCTGCATATTTCAATGCATTTTTTGACTCAACATATTTGTGTGAATCAGCATTATCCTGCAGGAATGTAATAAAAACTAAATATATGTCACAATTATCAGATTTATGTTTGAAATCATGTTTAATAATTAGTTTAAGTTCATACAAACCAAATTTTGACATACTTGCTGAAACTATGCAATGCCAATTGTCATCAAAATAAAATATATATATATATTTTTACTTTGTAATTTATTATTATTTTTTTTTGTAAAATTTGCATGTAATTTATTTTAATACAATTCTAAAACAATAATTTTCTTTTTTTCCTAATTATATTTTCTTAAATTTTTTTTTAAAATTCAGGACCAGCTCTAAAAAATAATTATTTATAGATAATTTAGTAATTGTAATTTAATAAATATTTTATAAAGCGACATGAACAAATTGTAATACTAGAGGAAGCTGAGGTAATTTAATAATAATCATAGTAAAATGTCTGTGATAGTTTGTATCTTATAGAATAAAAATTCATCAGTTTATAATTATCTTTTAAAAATATCACCAATATTTGCGAGTACCTAAAAAGCCCTTATTAAAAAAACCCCACTAATTTATAAGTATGTTTTAAAAAACCAAGGACTTCGAATTATTATTTTTTTCCGATTCAGTTTTCGTTCTGGCAAAAATAATGTTTTTTTTTTCTGGTTTCTGGTTCAAAGCCCTGAAAAAAGCATAGTCGCCTCTCAGGTACACTTTCACCAAAAAAGTCATCCCCAATGTCTCAAAGTTTAGCCACCTCTGAAATATATGGTAGAAAGTAAAATTATTTTTATACTACTACTACAAATGATAACAAATGTCTATTAAGATAATAGCATAAATAATATGTGCCCGAGTAATATAAGTTGAATAAATCAAATGTTTTTCTTATTGAAGTATATGCAGTTTCATATGAGACATTTATATGTTGTTGTTGTTATTTAGTTCAGGTTTTAATATCTGGAATTGAAAGTTCTTCATTTAAAAAAAAATAAATGAAACAAACTCCAAAATAATCTTGCTTTGAAATGACAAGAATTTTAAGAAAAACATTTTAAAATAAATATTTTTCAAAATAATTATGTAATTCAAAGTCATTATTAGTATTAATAATTTAGATGTATATGAAATTAAACTTGAAATATCAGCTATTTATCATATGAAAATTAGAATTAGTTAAAGTACTTATGTAACAGTAATGAAAATACTGTTATATTTTAAAACCCAATGAAGCACGAAATTCAAATATAAATGATTTAAATATTATAGAACACTTAATAGGTTTTTCTATAATGTTTCTCAGTAAAGCAAAGCATGAGAACTTGAAGTTATCAATTCAGAATTTAAGCCTAGATGAAGTTAATTTTAGCAACTCATTATTTAACTTTTAAGAAAATAATATTATTTAAAAGAAATTAAAACTTAACAAATTAAAACAATTGTGTGATTTTGAACAAGCAAGCAAGTGAACAAGTGTCAGCAAGTGTGTCTTATTTATAACACAAGTTATGTGACTATTTTTTGATTAGTAAAATTGACATTTTAATTTACCCCCACTTGATCTCCATTAATTTGAATTCACAAACTTATTAACTTTTTAGGAAAGATTCTAAAAATAATCTCATTTGCATATTCCAGAGCTTTCTGGACAATAGTTATGTTTAAACAGACAAATTATTTAGTAGATTTTTTTAAAAACAAACTATTTAGAAAACCAAATACTATAATAAACTGAAAATATATTACACAATGGAAATTACATTCTTTTAAATAATATATTATTTTGAATCTTTTACCTTAAACACATTTTTGAACTTATTTAAGAACCCAGAATATTTTTATACTATCTTTTAAAATAAAGATGTTAAGGAATAATTTTAATATTAACCCAAGCAATGAAGTTTTTTAAGAAATTACAATTTTACAATCCACACATTCACACATTCATTAATGCATTATTTAATTAAAGATTTCTAGTTTTACTATTACTTCTACTTTAACTAATTAAATTTGAAACTATTTAATTAAAATATTTTTATACTATACTTAAGATTAACTAAGGCATTTTACAGTTAATTTAAACATTAACAACCCAGCCTTAAGGGTTTGAACTTGAGTGTCAAGTTTTACAGTAATACCGAATCTTTAAGTCACACTAATAATTAAACTAAAATGGTTTTACCATTGTGCTACTTAACACTTTGGGTTACTAATATCCCTATAAGCATTTAAAGTTAAAAAGAAATACTAATGGGATTTAAAATATCATAAACAGCTACTAAAATTACTTTTTTTTCCTCATGTGTCATAGCATCTGCCGGGAAGTGAACCCACCAACCCAGGACAAATGCCTGTAAAACAACTGTCACTGACCAAAAGGTGTAAAAGTTACAAAAATTCTTATAAATTGGCTTGTTATATAGCTAAACATTGAGCCTCAAAGCATTTTTATATAAAAACGACTGTCTGTGTAGTTTTGAAAATGACAAGTGAAACAACATTGAAATTTACAGAAATGATCTTATTAAAGCCCAATATAACCCTCAGATTATTGGTAGAATAATTGTGAAATTCAAAGGAAGGCATAATCGGATTAAACAGCAAGATAAACCAGGATTTTATTACCATATATTCGTAATATTTACGATAAAATGTGTGAGATCTTCCGTTCGGAATTTCGTGTATGTTTTAGATCACCCCCTAACTTGAATAGATGTTTAAATAATACTAAAGATTTCAGTCCTCCGATTCATGCACAACAGGCAGTCTACAAAATTGCATGCAGAGAACATAATTGTCAGGCTGCGTATTATGGAGAAAAGAAAGCATCCGTTCAGGTTAGATTGTCCCAGCATATATATCATATAATAGAGCTATGGCTGATTCATCCCACCCGTCAATATTTGTACAGCATGCAATTGCTGTGGGTCATGCATGCAAGCCGGATGAACCTAAAATTATGTGTAGGGAACAAAGTGATCTGAAAAGAAAAATCAAGGAGGCATTTTTTATTATTTCAGACGAGCACGCATTGAATAAAAGAGAATCGTTTTATGCTTTATCAAAGAAGTGGCATGCTGAAGCAATTTAACCCTCATTTGCATATTAGCCTATATTATTTTATACATTTGCATATTAGTATACTGTTTTGGAAATTGTATTGTCCTTGATAATGAAGGGTAAGCCTTCGAAAACGTTTGGATAATTTATAATTTGTTGATATTTATCTATATATTATATTTTGTCGTTTGAGATATATTTTGAATTAATGTGTGTATTTATTTTAACGGATTTAAATTTTACATTAGACTAATATATAAACTAACATTTAGCTTCAAGTGAAAGCTAATGGTTACAATATATATTTAATTGATATGTTAGTGAATTGTTTATGATAAGGCACAGATATGGCTGGACTATGTATTCACAAAAAACCTGACAAATTATAATAAATTTTACAAAATATGCTAATTATTTTATTTACAGATATGTGATAAACTCTTAGGAAGTCGATGGAAGATCAAAATTCATCCAGAACATCAAGTTCCTTATGCTACATCGGGCAATTTTTGGCTAGGATATGATGATGAAAAAAGTGTTCAAAAAAAGGTAAACATATTCACTGTTTGCATTTATATAAAACAAACTTTTAGTTATTAAAATTTTCTTGAAATAACCTTATATTTTTCTTCACCCCCCCCCATCCCATTCTTTCAGCTAGACAATGCATTTCAACTGTGTTTAGTAATCAGTATCTGTCTTTTGATTAATTATCAATATCACCTGATAGTTTATGATCATTTTATAAAAACTTTTGATACTTCTGTTATTATATATCAAATAGTGAGGAACCTATAGATTCCACTCTACTTATATAAATCTCTGTGAAAATTGAAATATGAAAAAAATATTTATTTAAACAGGAAAATCTCATGATAGATTAAAAAGAAAAAATCAAAAAGAGAAATTAGTAGATATTTGATAGAAGATTTTAAGAATTAAGAGTTATACTGATTCCCCCTAAAACATTAGGGGGAGAAAATATGAAAAAGCATTTGAAAAAATAAAAAAATAGAATCAGTAAACAAATTAATTAAGTTAACATCAATATATATGTTAACATCAGTATATATTAATATAAATTAAAAGTTAATTGTCATTTAATTTTTTTATTTCAGGCTCAATATATTAAAGATCTTGGTTTAGGGGGCGCCATGCTTTGGTCAATAGAACAAGATGACTTCAAGGGAGAATGCTCTGATGGTAAAACTACATATCCATTAATTCGAGCAATTAATTTGGTTCTACAAGAAGATAATGCCATAGTCATAAAACCTCAGAAAAGTAAAACAATGACTTACCGTCAAAAATTACAAATCGATGACAATGATGATGATTATGCTGATAATGATGAGCAAGAATATGTGCAACCAGTAAAAAAGATAAAGGCAAAGAAGAAGAAAAATAAAATTCAAGAAAGTATAGTTCAGGAACCTGAATCAACTAAACTAAATAAGCAAATGCTACCAGCTGAGGATAAAGAAGATTATGAAGAGGTGCCCTATAATGAACCCAAAAAATCACGTGATAACACTTGGAATGATGATGATACTGATTTATCATTTGATAAAAGTACTCGACCAATGCCAGCAATTACTAGACATACAAGTTACACTGTCTTCGATTTGGATAAACTTGAAGATGATGATGTGAAAATAAAAACTAAAATACCAAAAGAAAAAGCTCAGTTCAGTGATGATGAAGAAGAGTTGCCAAAGTCACACAAAAAGAATAAATATGAAGATGAAGAAGATTATAAAGAAGAAGCACCAACTAAACCTTCTAATGACTATAAATGCTTAAGAGAAGGTGTATTCGCAGATCGCAAAAATTGTAGTATTTTTTATAGATGTATTCGAGATCCTATGAGTGATAATTTTGAAGCACTGAGTGCTTATGAGGAAGTCTGCCCTGGTGGATTATTATTTGATGTTGGCTTATCAATTTGTAATTGGCCAGATAACACTAATTCATGTTAATTTTTTTTTTGTAATTTGTTAATTGTAACATAGCAGGGTGAAGATTTCATTATAAAAAATAGCTTAAATTTTTAATCAATTATTTGTTTTTCTTTATATCCGTTTCTTAAAAAAAACTATATAAATTGTAAAAAGAATTAATAGATGTAGATTATATAAATTGTTTGGCATAAAGGAATATTTATACATAATTTATTACTTATAAACATTAGAAATGAATGTGTTTATGGGCCAAATTTATATGTATTTTTTCTTTTTTTTAATAATTCTATTTTTTATAATCTATTATGCTGTAAAATTTTAAATAAGAAATAAAATATTAAAATAATTAATTATTTGCATTTACTTAGTTTAATTTAATCCAAAGCCACCTATTATATGTCCAAAAAACAAACCTCTGGCTATTGGACATCTTGAGTGAAATATAGGATTGAATCCACACAGATATATAAATACAATCCCATTTTTCACTGTAGCAAGATTTAATATGTCCACCAGTATACATTTTAATTTAAATTAGGAGTCAGTTTTATAGAACTGGTTTGTGAAACATATATTTGATATACAAAAATGAAGCATTCTCTGTGTAAATAAGTATCATTTATATAGATTTTGAATAGTATTACTGAATTGTTTCCACTTTCCACAAAGCAAGAGCAATGCATTACTATTTTAAAACTCACCAAATCTGTGGATAAAATAAATGATTGATGAATTAAAGATATGGATTGATTTTGGATTGAAAAAAAGAAACAGAAAAAGAGACTTACATAAAAAACTCACATTCAACCACATTGATACTGGAAGATTATTTGAATAATATGAAAAATCTGATCAACAGATAGGCTGCCATTAATATAGTTCACATAATTGTTTAACATAGCCATTTTATTTCAAATAACTAGATTAATTTTTTATTTTATTTTTGAATCAAGTATTGAAACAAAAACTTTCACTCACCAGTAATCTATTTTTTTAATTTTATGATTTATTTAGGAAAATTTTTATAATAAGCAAAGTAAATAATATTTATGCAATTTTATTGTGTAAGTAAAACATTTAATTGTTTTTTAAACAAATTTTAGGTCTTTACTCATAAAATGACATTAGACTTTGGTCTATACTCTTCCCAAGATGTTAGTATTAACTGCATTTGGAATTTTGATAATCCTCTCTTTTAATTCAAAAACGTTGGATATTGGTATCACTCTTAGGACTTGTTCTAAATCATTGCTATAATTAACTGATTTCATTTGGTCTACAAAATCTTTTTTTTTTTGTTTAAAGATATAAAAATAGTTTATCTTTAGTCAAAATTAAAGTTTTTATGCATAAAATGCCATTCACTAAGATTCATTGATAACATATAGCTAAGACAATATTAAATCGAGAGGTCTTCAATGAAAGTCAAATAAACATAAAATTGTATTTTATCAAATTTATTTTTGGAATCTTTATATCTGTTAGAACCACAGTTAGTTCCTAAAATGTCAACATAATCATTACTGTTGTCATTGGGATGTGATGTGATTTTAAATGATTTCTCCTTAAATAAAGTCAGAAATTTCTGTGTATAAGACAAATTGCCAAAACATTTTCTTATCCATTATTGTCATTATACATACTTCTGCCATAAAAACAGAACTTTTAAATTTGCAATAATAATATTTTTTTAAAAGCACAGAATCATTAAAACACACACACACACACACATATATATATAAAATCAAAATTACCCCAAATTCAGAACTCAACCAGACTAGCTAAAGAAAATAAACTCTAAAACCCAACCAATGGTTTCACTGCTACAAGAAGATTTCTCAAATGTAAAGGACTGCAAGATAACAAATTTATATTACATACTACCCGCAATTCCACTTACATCTCACTTACCCTTAATATTAAAATAACTTTTAAATAAGTTAATTGCTTCAGAATCATAATTTTTTAATAAAGATTTTTTATTTCTTTTTTTAATTTCATTTATTGCAAATGATCATCTTAGCCTCATCAAAATTAATATTGAGGCATGTATCTTTCATGGATAAAAGAGATATACACCACACTATTATTTTTGACAAGGCAAAAGTTGTATATTCATGAAATAGATACATGCCACACTATTAATTTTGATGAGGTTAAGGATGTCTTCTTTGAAAGAAATGAAATAATAAAAAAATTACCACTGTATAGAGAGTTTTGCCTCTATTTAAAAGCTATTTTAATATTAAGGGTATGTCGGATGTAAGGAGAATTGTGAGTAATATTTAGTATAAATTTACTGTTATTTTGTAGTCCTTTACACTTGAGAAGTCTACTTGTAGCAGTGAAACCATTGGTTGTGTTTAGTGGGGTTTTTTTTGGCTAGACTGTTTGAAATGTGAATTTGGGGTAATAGCTATTAAGTCATTCTGATCCCTCACATATAGGACCTTATTATGTCCATTAAAATACTGAGCCGGTAAAAATATGTTTATCCATCTAACATGAGCTGGAACTCACAAAATGTACTTCAAACCCAGTCAAGCCCAAGATTTAGGTCAGGAACCAGCCTGGATTCGAACCCACTCTCTAAGTCCCAAATCGAACACCTAATGAATAACATAATAGTTATGGCTCATGAGAATTAATCTTAATTCGGCCGACTAGCAAAGCTGAGAAGACAACGAGACATCTATTAATTATGATTATATTAAAATATACATAAGTATGGCTGTAATATATGTGGAAGAAGTGGAGGAAAAAGAATTCGAACTACTCAAATAAGTTAAACAATAAAAGATAGTTTAATATAATGAAAATTTAGTTATATACATTTATAAATTAAGTACATTACACATAGAGAGCGTACCAATAGCTCTAACAAGCTCGTAAATTAACAAGTGCGGTTATGAGAAATATTTAAAATCTCTATCCAGAACACTCTTATCTCCAGACCACACATAGAGAGCGTACCAATAGCTCTAACAAGCTCGTAAATTAACAAGTGCGGTTATGAGAAATATTTAAAATCTCTATCCAGAACACTCTTATCTCCAGACCATGGTTTCGGGCTTATGGCCCACGTCAGTGGAGAGCTAGAATATTCGGACACTAGACCTAAAATATCAACTCAAAAAACCAGCACTTATTTCAAACGTATATTTAAGAAGAAACTCTGAATTTTTCGGACATGAAAATGTCTTTAAATCCAGCTATCTAACTTAAATAGCTATATGGGACTGAAGTATATTCAGATCTACCATATTCTAATAGGCTCAGCATAGCCAAAGCCTTAAAGGTAAAATTATAATAATTAATAAAGCAAGTCATATATAACATGACATTACTTTTATGAGCTTGTAATTACAAAATGCACGTCGTGTAGTACCAAAGCTCTAACAAGCTCGTAAATTAACAAGTGCGGTTATGAGAAATATTTAAAATCTCTATCCAGAACACTCTTATCTCCAGACCCTGGTTTCGGGCTTATGGCCCACGTCAGTGGAGAGCTAGAATATTCGGACACTAGACCTAAAATATCAACTCAAAAAACCAGCACTTATTTCAAACGTATATTTAAGAAGAAACTCTGAATTTTTCGGACATGAAAATGTCTTTAAAAATTCAGAGTTTCTTCTTAAATATACGTTTGAAATAAGTGCTGGTTTTTTGAGTTGATATTTTAGGTCTAGTGTCCGAATATTCTAGCTCTCCACTGACGTGGGCCATAAGCCCGAAACCATGGTCTGGAGATAAGAGTGTTCTGGATAGAGATTTTAAATATTTCTCATAACCGCACTTGTTAATTTACGAGCTTGTTAGAGCTATTGGTACGCTCTCTATGTGCATTTTTGTAATTACAAGCTCATAAAAGTAATGTCATGTTATATATGACTTGCTTTATTAATTATTATAATTTTACCTTTAAGGCTTTGGCTATGCTGAGCCTATTAGAATATGGTAGATCTGAATATACTTCAGTCCCATATAGCTATTTAAGTTAGATAGCTGGATTTAAAGACATTTTCATGTCCGAAAAATTCAGAGTTTCTTCTTAAATATACGTTTGAAATAAGTGCTGGTTTTTTGAGTTGATATTTTAGGTCTAGTGTCCGAATATTCTAGCTCTCCACTGACGTGGGCCATAAGCCCGAAACCATGGTCTGGAGATAAGAGTGTTCTGGATAGAGATTTTAAATATTTCTCATAACCGCACTTGTTAATTTACGATCTTGTTAGAGCTATTGGTACGCTCTCTATGTGCATTTTTGTAATTACAAGCTCATAAAAGTAATGTCATGTTATATATGACTTGCTTTATTAATTATTATAATTTTACCTTTAAAAGGCTTTGGCTATGTTGAGCCTATTAGAATATGGTAGATCTGAATATACTTCAGTCCCATATAGCTATTTAAGTTAGATAGCTGGATTTAAAGACATTTTCATGTCCGAAAAATTCAGAGTTTCTTCTTAAATATACGTTTGAAATAAGTGCTGGTTTTTTTGAGTTGATATTTTAGGTCTAGTGTCCGAATATTCTAGCTCTCCACTGACGTGGGCCATAAGCCCGAAACCATGGTCTGGAGATAAGAGTGTTCTGGATAGAGATTTTAAATATTTCTCATAACCGCACTTGTTAATTTACGAGCTTGTTAGAGCTATTGGTACGCTCTCTATGTGCATTTTTGTAATTACAAGCTCATAAAAGTAATGTCATGTTATATATGACTTGCTTTATTAATTATTATAATTTTACCTTTAAGGCTTTGGCTATGCTGAGCCTATTAGAATATGGTAGATCTGAATATACTTCAGTCCCATATAGCTATTTAAGTTAGATAGCTGGATTTAAAGACATTTTCATGTCCGAAAAATTCAGAGTTTCTTCTTAAATATACGTTTGAAATAAGTGCTGGTTTTTTGAGTTGATATTTTAGGTCTAGTGTCCGAATATTCTAGCTCTCCACTGACGTGGGCCATAAGCCCGAAACCATGGTCTGGAGATAAGAGTGTTCTGGATAGAGATTTTAAATATTTCTCATAACCGCACTTGTTAATTTACGAGCTTGTTAGAGCTATTGGTACGCTCTCTATGTGCATTTTTGTAATTACAAGCTCATAAAAGTAATGTCATGTTATATATGACTTGCTTTATTAATTATTATAATTTTACCTTTAAGGCTTTGGCTATGCTGAGCCTATTAGAATATGGTAGATCTGAATATACTTCAGTCCCATATAGCTATTTAAGTTAGATAGCTGGATTTAAAGACATTTTCATGTCCGAAAAATTCAGAGTTTCTTCTTAAATATACGTTTGAAATAAGTGCTGGTTTTTTGAGTTGATATTTTAGGTCTAGTGTCCGAATATTCTAGCTCTCCACTGACGTGGGCCATAAGCCCGAAACCATGGTCTGGAGATAAGAGTGTTCTGGATAGAGATTTTAAATATTTCTCATAACCGCACTTGTTAATTTACGAGCTTGTTAGAGCTATTGGTACGCTCTCTATGTGCATTTTTGTAATTACAAGCTCATAAAAGTAATGTCATGTTATATATGACTTGCTTTATTAATTATTAAGTACATTAGTATGTGCGTGAATGAGCAAGCGGCAGATGATTATATAGTGTCATTCACGCTAGTTTCTAATATGCTCTTTATTAGCTAAATATATATTACAAATAAACACACATCTTTGATGGGTCTAGTATTAAAATGCCAATCAGATTAGAAAGAAGTTACACAAAATTAATATTAACGCTTTGATTTATGGTTCAGAAACCTGGCGACTAATATATATTAGGGGAGCGTTCTGAAATTCATTATACATATAAATACATTTGAATCTATTTGAAAACATACTTGAAAATGACAATATTTAATGAGAAATTATTTTAACAACAATAATAAAATGAACGCTTTATTTTCCCCAAGGCACATAGATACTCTTAAATAGATATATAAATTACGATGGTGGGACTGAATAAGACTGAAATAAATTAATATAATAGAAATGGCATTTATATATATTTTAAGCAAAGCTAATTTTGATATTAGAGCATTAAAACAGGGTCATGAAGCAAAAGAAATAATAATAATAGGAAGAGGTTTGCGGTGCTGACATAATCGCCTAAAAATAACTAAGAGAAAAGGTCGTGCTTCTGGATGAAAAACGAAATCCCACACCCCATTTTGGGTAGTGCTTAGAGAGAGAAAGTGGATTGGCATGACGTGACCCAGCGTTTTACTGGTATAACCGACGTGAGAGGTCTTTTATCCACGAAGTAAATATGCATAGCGTGTGCCAGACTTTGGGTCACCGCTAAATGCATTTTATATGGTATAAATGGTCCTGGGTAGCTTAATCTATCCTCAGGACAAGACTTAAGAAGAAATCTATGGGTTCGAACTTTGTCGTAACCCCCAGATTAAAAGCACGTATATATATAAAAACACAAAGATAGGCTACATGACAGAAACGCAAGGAATGATATATGTCACTAAAACATTTAATAAATTTTACAGCTTCAAAATAAATGCCCTTTTATTTAAATACTTTAACATGCAATGCAATTATAATATATATAGAGAGAATGTTTAGATTTAATAAAATATACGTGTAGATTTTATTAGCATTTAGATTTCAAGTTAATAAAATATACATTAAGATTTGATTTGGTTAAAGAAACATTAAGATTCACCCCCATCCCTTTTCTGATACTTAAAATAAATAAATCCCACTCTCGTGATTTTTATAATAACTGAAATATAAATACGGTATTTGAAATTTAAAGCATACATTTTAAGAGTATAAAAAAAAACTAGCAGTTATATATATAACACAATTAAGTCACCTTATTTTAGAATTAAATAAATGATATTTTATAAGATTTCAAAGCGTTAATTAGCTTAAGTTCTGAATTTACAGCGGTAGAAAATTCAGAGTTAAACAAATATATATTATATTAAAACATAAATAGATTGTTTTAGATTGACATATTAATAAGCAAGCAGATATATAAATCAAATAATCAATAATATAAATAAATGACCCTACCAAAATTAAAGAGCATATAAGAGAGAATTAAATTTAAATAAATTATTTAAGAGCAAATTACATGTTATTTATATATAAAAATGCAAAGTTAAAGAATACATGAGAAAAGATCTTGAGAGATTATTTAGACTAAATTGACTATTAGGTAGCGGCTTGAAATTTATCTTTCAATTTTAAGAGTCCGATTAAAATATTGTCCGTGCACGGTAGTTGAAAATGAAAGTCCTGCAAGCTTCTATTAACATTAAAGTTCTTAATTTCTTCATTTCAGGACAGCAGACAATTACGGTCACGGCGGGTGATGACCCAAAGGGCCGAGCAGAGTGGTGGATCTACTGCTACATCATTTTTTTTAGTTTTACAGCAATGTTAACAATCTCTCAATCAATAGCAACCAATTAATAACTAATAACTCAACTAATAACTAACTATGTGATTCAAAATTTAGTCATTTTATACTTTTTCTCTTATCAGTTGTTTTTTTTAAAGATGCAATTGTTAGATAACGCCCAAAATAAATTCAAATCTATTTCTAGATTAGAAATAGATTTAACAACATGTTTTTAACACCAGTAAATCTTTAATCTAATTAATCCCATTTATTTAAAGTAAAGCTTTAATTAAAAAATACCTACCCCAGATTAAAATAATAGTGCTTCCAACCCCTAATTACTTTTAGACAATTAAACAACACCTGCATCTTTCATATTGGATTTTATAAAAAAAAACAAATGTATAGTTTATAGAAAAACAAGCAATTTGAAAAGAAAAAGCTAAAAATGACATATAATAAAATATTTACAAAAACATCAATATTTTGTTAGTAAGTTTTGCTCCTATGTATATATTTGAGCTGCAACTATAATTTTAATAAGAAGAACTAATAATTAATAAAAAGAATCAATAATAATAAATATTGAAAGTTAAACTACAAATTTAGGTGCGCATCTCAAATATATACATGAAATATATATACTGACAAAAGGAGCAGGATGGGATATAGGGGTTTGAACACGGGTTAGTAAGTAGAAACATGAAGCACAATCTTAAGCTAAGATTACTGCTTCAATACATAGAAAGAGCAATTAAACTAGAATAAACTGACCAATTACAATTTATATATATAATATAAAAAATAACTCGGAATATATAATTTAATCTTTAAGTTAAAAAAAAACCTAATATATTTTCAATATGTTAGCATCCATCCTACTTATAATTACCAAACTATAATATTAAAATTTCAAATTTAAATAACTATTTTTAAAATGCTACTGTTTGTAATACCTGAATACTATTGGCTCATTGATTCAGCATGTGTTGATTTCATGTGATAACACAAAAATTTCTAATTTTTCTTTTATATTATTTTATTTCTTACAAACTCTTTTAACAATATTGGGATTTAAACTCATATCCATTCTCTCTTTCATGATTACACAAAATGAAAAAATGATGAATCATGAAGCCAATGATGTTCAGTTAAATAAATAGTAAAGATTTTAAATATGATTATTTAAAAGTTGAAATATTATAGTTTGTTAATCATGGATGGAAGGCTAAGGCATTTATGTATACTAAGTTTTTTTGACATTATTATAATCTCAGTTATAACTTTTTTTATGTTATGTATGAAAAGTTAAGTGTACTGTGTGCATACATGTTTATATATATATTGTAATGGGCACATACGGCGTTACATTATTTTTTTATTAGCAAACATGAAAAAAATAAAAGTTCGCAAATAAAACTTTTTTAAGAATTAAAAATTGAAAATTAAAATTCTATACTAAACTCATATATATATAAAATCGCACAGATGAAAAAAATTATTAAAAAAAGAAACTTTATTAAAAATAGAAAAAGTATTTTAAAAGCAAAAACTTAAAAAGATTTAAAGATAAAAATATATCTAAGTTTGTACAAAACAAATTAATTAATGTTATTGAAAAAATGGAAATGATTATTTTAATTAGACCAAGTGAACTAGCCCTTGGGCATTTAAATGTATAAGCAATGGTCAGATAGGAAAACAATAGAAACTAATGACCAATGAAAGAGATCTATTGGGGAATTGGACCTCAATGGAAGGATCATCATCATCGATGACATAATGTCCATTGGATCCTAAAGTTACATTTAAAAGAAAAAGTTTGATAATAAAATTTTTAGTGATTGAAGAAAATTTAAGAGAAGACAGATGTGTTAAGTCGGAGGTGAAGGGATTGAAAGACGCACTTTCAATTCCTTCAGTTGTTATAAAAAAAAGAAAATGAAACATTGCTTTTCCTATATTGAGGACCACAGGATCATCGAGGGATTTTAACACTGGATTCTAAATGGCAAGCAACAGATAACTAATGAACATTTCTAAAACCGTAAGCACGTTATGAACTTAAATGAATATTAATTTGAAAACACTAAGAACTTTAAAATATAAACTTTCCCAGTATTTTAAAAAATAGAAATAGAATCCTATCTGACCAAACTAAATTCCTTATTAATTCTTTTTATTGATGTATTTCTTTTTTTTTTTAATCATTTCCATTTATTTATTTATTTTTTGGTTCCTTTAAGTTTTATTTATGATTTTTGTTTTTCGCTAATTTAATATTATATCAATGTTAAACTTAAGTCAGGCCTGAATGGCTATATAGATTTGTAAAGTTTTATTAGGGGAGGATAATCTTAGGTTATTCATTTCGTAGTTGAATTAGGTCAATGGATTGGATATATTGGTGTAAATAGTAGATGTAGTATGAGATTCGCTATGGGCAGAATCGCTTTATATGCCGCACACTTCCTTTTTGCCCATGGAATGTGATCGTAAGTCAGTAAAATGACCACAGTCCTTTCCTATGGAGTTTTTTTATTGCTCTTCTTGTCAGATAGATGTAGTATTCCTATCTGATGAGAGGAAATTTCTTCTCTTAACCTTTTGTGCTGCCGTATTCATGTTATATTGAATGCATCGATATATCAGATGGATTGACGTTGGTTTGACTGCGAACTTTTGGCCTAAGGTTAAATAATGATAGAATGTTTTCTTTTCAAATGCAAATCTATGTAGTCTATTCATACTCGACACTCTAAATAAAAATGCATTAAATTTAAGTTGGGTATGGACGTTGCATGGATTCATTATCGGTTACTTATGTTTGTGGTTTACATATTCGATTGGAATATATAAGTCATCGATATCAATGCGGCATCTTATGATGAATGCTATTGGATTTCTTGTATTCCCTCTGCAATTGACGTTATCAATGACTTTGTATTTTGATCGGTGATGTTTAATTTGAAATGTTTTTAACCGTGTAATCTATGTAACCAATCTATACTCAACATTATAAAACAAACTTTTATAACCCCATCTGTGCGAACTTATAAAAATTAAAATGTAAATTTATAAAAGTTAAATGTAAATTAAATTTTAAAATGTAAAACTGATACTAAAACAATTTTAAATATTATATATGTGCGTAAATAAATGTTTGTGTGTATAATTACTGGCAGTGGCTTATTTTATTCTTTTTTATATATTCTTAGATAAGAATTTCTTATAAAATATAAATCTCTGCTATTCCACTGAGCTAGTGACAATGGGCTAACGACCGGAATCAAAATATATAAAATATTTTTTTTTGACTTACGTTATCTGCCTACTATATAAATTTTATAGGTTCAAATGCCTAATGGCACTCTGCAGTGTAGATACATTTAAGTCTCCTATTCTCTGGATTATTACAATATATATACTATAACAATTTTATCTATATAAAAATTAGAGCTACATCTAAAAGAGGAATCTCTTTTTGAATGCAAAGAGCATTTACAGTGTACAATTTTTATTGGTTATTATCTATTATCATCTAACAGTGGTTTTTCTATACTAAAAACAACAGAAATTTCCATGTATTTAAAAATATTTAAACAATTACATTTATTAAAAAATTATTAAAATTATAACATTTGAATGTGGGGAAAAGTCTATTGTATAATAAGGAAAGTAGAAAAGTTGTCAGCTTTGTTTTCTAAATATGTATTTTTTATAACATCTTTGCCACTATATAAGAACTAGAGACGCATTTAGAAGAGGAATCCCCTTTTGAATGCAAAAAGCATTTTTAGTGTAAAATTTTCATTGGCTACTGTCTAATATCATCTGACTATGATTTTTCAAAATAAAAATAACAAAAATTTCCACATACTCAAAAATATTTAAACAATTACATCTCTTTAACAAATTATTAAAATTATATATATATTTACATTTTCCACTGGTAAATAAGTTAAAATTACAAAACAACTTATAAATCTTTATTAAATATTTTTTAATTTATAATAAAATGTTTTTCACATACATATGCTGATATCAATTATTTTAAATTGTCAATTCTTAAATATTACATCATCTCTAAGGGTGTAATGATCAAAGCTATATATGCAAGTAATATTTTCAAAATGTTTTAAATATAATGTTCAAAAATAATACAGATTCTGAAATATATAATTTGCTTTATTTAATGATATTTATAATTTTAAATAATGATTGTTTAAATGGTGATTAATATTTATTAATATATAGGATTTGACTAATAATGTATAAATTGGCAAATTAGATATTTGATACGTTTAGTTTGATATTTGTTGGTTAGTTCCAGTTATAAATTTTCTTTGGCTTCATTTTATAATGATTTTGTAGTGAATATTTTTTTAAGCATAGGTAATGTTTATGTCTTTATAAATAATATGGCTATAATGGTGAATTAATATTTAAATATTTTATATAAAGTTTTAAAACTAATTGTTGTTTCTATGCCATTATCTAGAATATTACAGTAGAGTTAAGCTTATATGTAACGGGCATGTCACGCATTGCTTACTTTTATAGCCCTCAATTGCATTACTAAGTTTTGAGATTAAGGATAGCTTGATTTATTTTGGTAATGTCTCAGATTGTTGATCATACATGTGTTTGTTGATTTTGATGTATTAATTTAAATATTGGTAACTATTATGATGGCATTATTATTATTTTATTTTTCTTAAAATAAATTATTTTGTTTAATAATAAATTATTTTTTCTTTTATTACTGACTATTACTTGAATTATAAAACACAATATATTGATATGCCAAATTAATAGGTGTCAAATGTAACTCATACTGGGTAAACTTGTCTTTTACTTTAAGATTTATTATTAGTTGGAATAGTTTCATTTTGTTATTCATAACTTCCCAATATTTATTTATAATTGTGACTTTACTCGTAAACTTAATTTCTTTCTTTAATATTTTTTATAGTAGTTAACAATATTAAAATACAATTTGTAATTGGAAAGAAATTTAGATTTATTACCTAGTGATGCCTTCTAGTAAAGTTATATATGGAGGTATGTATCCATTATAATGTATACAGTCACTTCTAAATCAGTATAACCATTCAAACTTCAAGAAAAAAAAACTGGTCTGAAGATAGGGATTATTTCTAGATAGAGATTTTTTATCAGTAAAACTTGTTAGAGCTATGTATGTTCTTTAGTTTTTTTTTTATAATTACAAGCTTATTAAATTAAGTCACATGGTGTATGATTTATTTTTAGCTACTAAAACAGCATTTGTTTTTAAGTCTTATGTGATGTTATATTGCTAAGACTATTAATATATGATGGTATAGCTGAAGAATTCTCAACCCCATATAGCTATTTAAGTTGGAAAGCTGGGTTTGAAGACATATGTGTCTGAAATTTTCAGATTATCTACTTAAAAGTTAACTTTCAGATAAATGCTGGCTCTGAGTTGGTATTTTAGATCTGGTGTTTGAAATATGTTAGCGCCTCACTGAGAAATGCCAAAAGCATAAAACTGATTCTGAGGATAGGGATTATTTCTAAATAGAGATTTTTTAAATACTTTCTCTTGTGACATTTATCAATAAAACTTGTTAGAGCTATACACGCTTTTTAGTTTTTTATTTTATTTTAATAGTCTCTTAAAAAATTTCAACTTTGCCTATTATTATTATTTTTAATAAATATTCTTAGCTATTTTTATTTTATTATATAACTTTCTTTAAGATTTTTTTTAATGCTATTTTTAATAGCTATTCCACAACAACTGAAAAACAGCTCTCTGCCATGTGGAAGACTTCATGAGCTGAAATAGATAAGACAGTGTCTATTTCAATATATGTATAACCTGGAAATATTTCCCAAATGCCATTTATATTAATATACTGCATTCTTTGATATAAATAGCAATTGGAAAACATCTCCAGTGTTTACAATTATTTGGAAGCACCACATTTATAAGTAGAGACAAATATTAAAACAATCATGATTAGTTTTTAACACTTATTATCAAATGAAAGAAATTGTATGCTTCTCAAATTATTCTAAAGTAATAAATTCCAATAGAAGCATATGAAATTGCATAGCTACAGTTAGGGGTTATATATTTATGGTAAACAGAATATATCATGTGATTATTCATTGCAAATAACATATGTAGAATCAAAATTAAACTTAAAGCTAGTTATAATGTATTCTAGTAAAAACAATAGCTTGAAAGAGGTTAAATAAAAATATTTGGGATGGACCATGTAATAGAAAATAGCATTCAGAAGTTATGTCTAAAATAGATGCTTTTTTAGATTGCTATAAAAGATATCTGCATAAAAACAAATATTTAAATAATCAATTAGATCAAATGTAAAAATAATATTTTCATTGAGAATTTTTCCAGAATATGATAGATTATATTTTTTTAGAATTTATTGTTATTCTAATTAATAGTAACATGAATGTGTATTATTTGAAAAATGGAGATACATTTCTTTAAATATTCTGTTCACTAGAACATTTTACTTTTAATCTATTACCTGGTATAGTCTCCAAGCACCATATTGAATATAAAAAAAAAAAAACTGATCTGAGACACAATTTTCAGAATAACTTCAGTTTTAATAATGTTAGAGCAAAAAATCTTACATTGATAGAAACTAGAAAAACTAAGGAAAACAATATGTCTAAGATAAATAATGATAACCATTTAAAAAATAAGGAAAAAAGAAATTTCAACATCGTATATTCTAATTTATCATTAACTAAGTTTAAATTACATCTTTATTGATAATTTCTTTGTATTCCTCACAAAATTATCTTTCAAACCATATATAATACTTCTTACCTGAGATAATTTATGGCTTCAGAATCTCCAAAAGTATTTGCTTAAGAATTCTTTATTTTTATCTTGTACCCCAAAAGTTGACAAATCTCAAAGGGGTCTATAAGAAAAAGATTCATAATAGCGATTAGCTTCTTATCTAGCTAAAACTAGAAATTGTAGGCTACTGTCTGTATCACTGACAAAATGAGTTTCATCATTTTATATTTTTTGTGTACATCAGTGATATTTATATTCTTTATGCATTCCAGTCATGCTATCTTGTTATATTTATTTTCCCACAGAGATATAATTTATTTGCATATAGCTCAGACTTGAAAATAATGTGATGCAAGATGTGGCAAGACTACTGACTTCACAGCATGAGTATCAAGGCATAGACAAGAATCAGAATTTGATTTTTTGCCTGCATACAATTCCATGGGGTATATGCATAACCATTGTGGCTATCACCACACACCCATCATTTGAAATCTCTCTTTATTGGTTTTAAGTGTTTATATTTTTATAGGGTACTATGCCCAGTAAATATTGTGGTTGCTTTATCAACTGTAACATTTCTGTACATTTGATTATCAGTTTTTAAAATTTTCATTGCACTGCTCTATATATGTAAACTCATTATACAAACATAGAAGAGAAAACACACCAATACAAATATAAACATACTAATAAATTATTAAACCTTTTGAGAATCATTATGTTTATAAAATAAAGTTGCCTCAAACTTGTATTAGAGACCCAAAATTACACTGTACAAAAACCACATTTGTTATATTTGTATACAAATTTATATACTGTATAATAAAGAGCATAAATGATTTAATATTATATAATTTATATACTACACACACACCAATACAAAACACAAACAAATTAATATACTGTTTATCAAATAATTTTAAAAAATGTAAAATATTCAAGAAATTAAAAAATTAAAATTAATAACTTAAGACATTCCGCAATTACGTTTATATTGCATTGAAGGCCTTCATATCTGAAATATCAGTGTGTTTTTAATCCATTATATATGCTTATAAGGCTGATAAAAATTTTCTGCATTTATTGCCCCACGTAAACTAGTAAATTGACCAAAAAATAAAAAAATTAAATGCACCTATTAATAAAAATATTTTTAAAAAATCAAATTTTATCCGATTTTAAATTATGATACATCATTGTAAAGATCAAGCAGCTGCATATGCTGGGATTTTTATTGATGCCATGCTTATAATTTTTGCACAATTTAAAAAAGAAAAGAAAATTTCAAACAGCGAATGACACACTACAAAGAATCATGCCATTGAAAAATAATGAGTCTAAGTAAAATGTAAAGATTAAGAACATTAATTGCACATAAAAATATTCGCATCCTGAAAGTTGTAAATAATAAAAAAATATGTTCTCCTTCTTCTTCTCCTTCTTATTATTATTAGTAGTAGCAGTAATAGTTGAAGGAATAAAGAGAGAATAAGAAGTAGTAGAAGGAAGAAGGAGGAGGAGGAAAAGAAGAAAAAGGAATAGAAGAAAATAAAAAAAGTGAAAGAAAATAAGAAAAAGGAGAAAAGAAGAAAAAAGGAAGAGAAGAAGAATGAAGAGGAGAAAAAGTGGGAAAAGTTGATTGTAATATAATTTCCTTATGCATATAAATATTAGTGTAGATTTCATTTTAACATGAGAGACATAATCAATAGATAAGAAGCTTATATATCTTTAAAAAACTTTGGATTCTCCAAACCCAAATTCATTAATTGTGGGTCAATACAAAAACAATATGTATATAAAACATCTTTTTTTGATAGGAAATTAAAGTTAAAATAACATTATTATGATCAAGATGAACAATGATTATGGAAAATACTAATAGCACGTGAACATTTAGATTCACTTAAGACCTAATGATTTATTGATTTAGAACATAAGAGCACTGCTATAATTATACAAAGATGCAAATTCTGGATATTAAAACTTGTAGCATTTTCTTTTTTCTACACATTACAATAATGTAAAAGCCCATTCAAATTAAAAAAAAACCTCTAAATATTGCAAAGGTAGGGCATATTGTTTTAAGATATGCACTCATAAATGATAATTATGCACAATAATTTAGTCTTAGTATCTTATTGCGAAGTTAAATCAAATGTGATTAGCTAGAAAATTCAAAGCACACAGAAAAAAAAGATATAATTTAATTAATATTTGACATAAATTTGAAATATTTTAATAATAATAAATATTCAATATATAAATAATTATTCAGTGAAAAATTTGGATTTAATGTACTTTCAACTCACAGTTATCTTTTAGCACTTTTATATTATTAAGCCAATAGACTGAAATTCTATTCTGAGCCAACATACTTATATAGTTAGATAATCTGTAACAATATATATATAAGAACAAAAAACTCGTTGCCGTTCCCAAACCCTCAGTTCGTTTCAACCGGGCTCCTTCTCTACTATTCCCTTTCGTCGTTTCGCTTTGCTCGTCGGAAAGCGGATAAGAACGTCTAAACACAAACCGGTTGAACTCTTCGCTTGCAGGTTTTAGCCAGCTTCAAACTCAGCTAGCAAACCAGTGCTGGGTCGATCTCAGTCGCTCACCCATAGAGAGCCCTGCAATCTATATCATTGCAAGAAAGACCCAAAGGTACTTGAAAAAAAAAAAATCTGCCCGTGGCTCACCAAAAACCCATCAAGTTTCTGTTTACTAAACGTCGGGCTTCCTTCTCTACTATATTCCCTTTCAGTCATGTTTCAGCATTTGTATCGCAGGAAAGCAGATAAAACAATCTAAACCAATCGGGTTTTGAAACTTTTTCGTGCAGTTTTTGCCTCCAAACCAGCTGCAAACCAATAGATGGGTCGTCTCAGTTCGCCCCACAGAGAGCCGCATCTATATCTTGAAGCCCAAAGTACTTTTGATAAACAAATCGTAAAAAGACGTTTTTGTCCCGTGCCCCAAAACCCGTCAAGTTTCGTTTACTAAACGCTCCTCTCTACTATATTCCCTTTCGTCTGTTTCGCTTTGTTCGCGGAAGCATAAGAATCTAACCAGGTAACTTCTTTCGTCGCGTTTTAGCAACTTCAAACCGCCAAACGGCGCCCCCCCGCGCTCTATATCGCAAGAACAGTAGTAAAAAAAAACGTTTAGCCCGTCACCAAAAACCTCAAAGTTCTGTTTACTAAATCAGGTGCTTCCATCTCTACTATAATTCCCTTTCAGATCATGTTTCAGCTTTGTATCGTCAGTGAAAGACAGGATAAAGAAACAGTCTAAACCAACGGGTTTTGAACTTTCTTTCGTGCAGGATTTTTAGACATCTTCAAACGCAGAAACTAGAGGGTCGTCTCAGTTCAGCCCCCAGAGAGCCGCATCTATATCATTGCAAGAAAGCCCAAGGTACTTTATGTAAACAAACTAAAAACTTTGCCCGCCCAAAACCTCAGTTTCTGTTCTAACGCGTGTTCTTCCTACTATTCCCTTTCGTCTGTTTCAGCTTTGCGGAAGTAATAGTCTAACCCGGTTTTAATTTTTTCGTTCGTTTTTTAGCAATCTTCAAACCCACAAACCATAGAGGTCGTCCAGCGCCCCCACGCATCTATATCTGCAAGAAAGCCCAAGGTATGTAAACAAACTTAAACTTGCCCTCACCAAAAACCTCAAGTTGTTACTAACGGCTTCCATCCTACTATATTCCCTTTCAGTCTGTTTCGCTTTGTATCGTCAGTGAAAGCTAAATCTAAACCCGGGTTTTGAACTTTCTTTCGTTGCAGTTTTTTAGCAATTTCAAACCAGCACAAACAATAGAGGCGTCTCGTTCAGCCCCCAACCGCATCTATATCGCAAGAAAGCCCAAGATTTATGTAAAAAACTAAAAACGTGTTTTGCCCGTGCTCAAAACTCGTTCGACTAACGCTCCTTCTCTACTATTCCCTTTCAGTTGTTTCAGTTGATCGTCAGGAAGCATAAGAACAGTCTAAACCCGGTTTTGACTTTTTTCGTCCTTTAGCATCAAACCCCAAAACGTTCAGCCACCTAAGCGCAAATATCTGCAAAGCCAAGACTTATGTAAAAAACAAAATGTATTCCCCCAAAACCAATCGTTTCTAACGGTCTTCTCTACTATTCCCTTTCGTCTGTTGATTGACCAGGAAGGATAAGCATCTACCACGTTTTAACTTTGTGTTTTAGCGCTCAAACCAGCTCAACTAAGGGGCCCCCCAGAGAGTCTGCATCTATATCTTGGAAAGCAAAGGTACTTTATGATAAACAAATTTTCCCTCATTGTCTAACCTCCACATTCTCGTAGTGAAAGGAAAAGAATCTAAATTTTTCGGATGTATATTGGGTTTTACTGTGGGGGACCCTTCTGGTTTGTGGGTTTGAGTTGGTTAAAATTCATAAGATAGAAATTGTTTTAAATCAGAGTTTGTGTTTAGATCTAGTTTTTTATTTGTTTTTGGATAGAAATATTAAATATATTGAAAGTGGATTATATTAGAGATAGTATTATTGTTTATTAAAAATATAGTTGATGTGTTTTTGAGAAAATCTGTGTAAATGTTAAAGTTTTAATTTTTTATTAAATGTTTGATTTTTGAATGTTTGATTTTTGTGGTGTGTGATATTTATATTGTTGTATTGGTTGGATTTTAAAATTATGATAAAATTTTTATAATAAGTTTTTAGATTATTTATTTTTGGTAATAATATTGTGGTTATATTAGGTAGTTTGATTTTTAGAATATTGATGTGTTTTGAATTGTGGTAATGTATTTTTAATTTTGTTTTTTTTTTTTTTTTTTTATGGTGGTTATATTGTATTGGTGTTTTAAATTGTATTGTGGTTTTTGTATTTTATTTTTTGATAGTGTTTAGTATGTTTATATATATATATTGAACTGGATACTTTATCCGATTCAAGGGTTCTATCATGTAAATTAGAAAAAAGAAAAACCAAGTTTTATATGTGCAATAACACACATACTTATTTATCTTGAAATCTTATATTTTTAATTCTCAGTTGATTTTAGTATAAAATATTTTTTTTTTATGACGCTTGTTTTCTTTTAAAATAATTAAAAGCAAACAAAGTTTAATTAGTGCTCTTATATGTATTTTATTTAAACTAAAAAAAAATTAATGTTGATGTATTTTAAAGCTGAGATTTAGTTTTGTATTTTTTTTTATATATATAAAAATAATAATCATTTTTGTAAGATAAAGCCCTGTAAGATATTGTTTTTCTAATTAAGATTGAGTGGGAGATAGAGATTTACCTTGGTTGAAAGTTGCAAAAAAAGATTGCGCGGGAGATAACAAAGGACTTAAGTAGCTGGGTAATTTTTTTTTTTTATTGGAGAGGAGGATTCAAAGAGACTATTCTGGTCATTCAGTTGTTTTTTTTATTTTATTGCTCAGCTTGTTCAGCTTCTCGTTATTGAGGATCGATCCAGATTTTAGCTGTTATTGAACTGTTGCATTGTGAAAGTGACTAAATTTTTTTTTTGATATTGGTGCCACGGGAATCACCAAGTTGAATTTCTGTTGACCGACAATAACTCTATTTGCCACGATAATAGCAGTCATTCAGACGCCATGCCTGTAATATATGCCATGAAGAATCTCCACAACATGATGGGCTGAGCCTTTCCAAAGATGAACCTCTGGAGCTCCAAATTGTGACTTCAATCATGACCTAACTGTCAAGTCCAGAGTGGATCCCGATAATGCCTCCAGACTTCTGAACCTGTAGTAAATGACAGCCATTGTAGAGGACTCTATAAACCGAACTTTGTGTGAACAACAGAAATTAATATTATCTCGAGGTAACTTACCTTTCCATATCAAAATCAGGGCTAAATCTCTAATTAAGTCTCTCGCAAATCTCAGCTTAATCTTAAAAAGAAATTATATTTATGATGTGTAATTTATCAATTTAAATATTAATGTATTTTTGTTTATTTTACATTACAATCTTAGTAGCAAGATTTTCAATCTTAAAATGTTACTTGTTCGAGAGTGTAGGGTGAGTGGTATTTTATATGCTTAATAATTTCTCAGTTTTATGATTAACCCTTGTTAAATGCTCAGACCGACCTTAGTAGTTTTCTTTTATTTTTGTTTGTTTGTTTGCTTCGGCATTAAACTAAATCAAACTTGGCTTTGGCTAGCGATTTATAGGATATATGATTTATTTATTTTTTTGGTAGAGATTTATTTGCTATAATTCAGATTACATAGTTCATGTTTCTTTCTTGTGTGAGACTAACCTTGGCTCATTTCAATGTACTTGTCCATGAGTGTTTTGCAGAATTATGACATTCTTGGTTCCGACATTTCTTTTCTGGACTAAGAAAAGCTCGTCTGCACTGTCCCATTATTCTCCACAAACATCCATCTTACTAAATCTCTATAGGGAAAAGGGAATTGGTTGGGTGAACCACTAGCAAGAAGATATAAGCCATTATTGTGTTATAGATAAGAAATGAACTTGTCTGCCTGGGTATTTAATGTAGTACTGCTCGCATACACTCAATGTTAAGATCTGCTAAGTAAATGTAGATCAAGTTTCATGTTTATTTTGTTATTATGTTTAATAAATTTAGAAAGTTCTTATAAGTATTTTGGCTGACGTTTGTCTCAGTGTTTTCTCAATTGTCTGAACCACATTCATTAGCTTTTGCTCTCCCTGGGTTTAGCAGGCACATTCATGTTTGTATATCCTGCCCACCCTTAAAATAAATGTCTAGTTCCGATTTTTGGACTAGTGGCGCCTCAAGGTCAGGATATACGAAACTAAAATCTTTCGTCCAGCACAATATATATATATATAGTGACTTGAGATTTATATTAAACTATAGGCACATTTTATTATATGGTAAGAATGATATATATAATATCAAACAAAATAAATATAATAATCAAAATATTCTAGAATATTAAAAAATTCCATATGCCTATATTGTAACGATATATAAATATGTCGTTACATTAATTTAAAATAAAAACTTAAAAGTTCACAAATAAAAGTAAAAAACTAAACGCTAAAATTAAAATGTTTGTTAAACGTATATACATTCGCACAGATGCCAAACTTTAAAAATATTTTTAAAAAAAAAACAACAAATAAATAAGTATTTGAATGTACTTTTTTATAAAAAAAGTACAAGATTTAAAAATAAAAACTGGTATTAATTAATTCTTGTAATCTGTAAATGGAAATGATTGTTTATAAATTGTTTGAAAAGCAAGCTAGCCTTGGGCTCTTGTATAATTAAAATGATCTGATGAAAGATAGATAAGAAAATAAAGAGGAATTAGCTTGACCAATGGAAGCACCAAGCCTTGGCTCAGACCCTAACGAAAGTGATGGATTAGTGACATTTTGTTGATGAATCCGTGTGGATAATATAAAAAAAGAAATACGGTTTTTTTGGGGAGTTCCAGCATTTTGTGTTTGAGAGATGTGGTAGGATGCACATACCACACTCTCTATAAAAAAAAAGAATGAAAAGACTGTGATACCTTGAACCAGCTATTGCCATCTCCAGAACATTATGTTCCAATGGAGGCATCGCAGGAATTAAAAGCAGAAACCTGGACTCTTCTACCATGAGCTATGAACTTTACAAATTAACAACAACAACAAAAAAGTAATTAAGAACTTTCGTCAATGTTTTTTTTAAAGATTCAGCTAATTTAAATTTTAAAATGAACTCTTATTTGATTTTCAAATTAATAATTGATTGTTTAAATTTATATAGTTAAGTTTTGCTAAAATCATTTCCATTTTATTATTATTATTTGTAGTAATATTTATTGTAGAAATTATTAAATGCATTACATTTAAGTTGGGTATAGACATTGCAGAGAATCGTTAGCGGTTGATTATGTTGTGGTTTTCACAGTCGATTAGAATATATAAGTCAACGATGCCACTATGGTGTCTTATGATGAACACCAAAGGGTCTCCTGTATTCCCTCAGCAATTGACGTTATCGATTGACTTTGTATTTTGATCGGTTGTATTTAATTTGGAATGTTTTTGACCATGGAATTTGTGCAGCCGATCTATACTCGACATTATAAAGCAAATTGTATAAAAATAATCTGTGTGAACATATTTAAATGTTAAATTTAAGTTGGGCGTGAATGGCTATATAGTTTTGTAAAGTTATATTAAGGGAGGGTAATCTTATGTTATTCATTTCGTAGTTGAATTGGTTCAATGGATTGGATATATTTGTGTAATTGTAGATGTAGTATGAGATCCGCTATGGGAAGGATTATATATATACGCCACACACCTTCTGTTTGTCTATGGATGGGTTTGTAAGATGGCAAAGGATCGCAGTCCAGTCCTATGGAGTTTTATGTTTATTGTTCTACTCGCCAACAGATGTTGCATTCCTGGTTGGTAGAGAGACAATTTTTTCTCTAATTCTACTTGCTGTTCAGATGTACATTCCTGACAGTATAGTATTTTGTGTTGTCGTATTTTCATGCTACATTGAATACATAAATGTATCAGATGGATTGGCGCCGGTTTGATTGCAAAATTTGTTGCCTAAGGTTACATCAGGGAAGAATATTTTCTTTTCAAATGCAGATCTATGTAGTCTATTCATACTCAACTCACTAAATAAATATTAAACTCATGGTTGTAATTTACTTAAATGTAAAACTAAAGATTAATAGAAAAATTTAAAATGTTGAATTTATTCCTCAAAATTTAAATATTATTTTATATGTGCATAAATAAATATTTTTATGTGTTAATTTTTGGCAGTGGCTTTTATTTATTTATATTTAAGATATAAATTAAGATATAGATTTTTATCTCTGCGTCTCCACTGAGCTAGTGACTTGGGCTAACGATCTGAATATTTAAATAAAGTGGAATCTTAACAGCGCGTATCTGCCTACTCTATAAATTTTTCTAGGTTTAAATGCCTAGATAGCACCCTGTAGAGCAGATATCGTAGTTTGCGGTTAGATTCGATCTCCACTTTCATTTCGATCATTATAATATAAAATACAAATAAACTTTTTGCTATAACCAGTTTATGGCATTTTCTGCCATCTTGAGTATGTGATTATGATGAGATTTAAATTTTAATGATCGATTGCTACTTAAGATGGTGGAAAATGCCATAAGCTAGCTATAGCAAAGATTTTGTTTGTATTGTATATAGGCATATGGAATTTTTTCGTATTTATTTTAGAATATTTTATTAATATATATATATTGTAACAGGTGAGTTACATGGCACACAATAACATAGTATGAGTAAACAAATATATACAAAGACGAAAGGAAAAGTAGAAATAGACACAGACAACTAAATTTTGTAGATATTTTTTTCATTTCCCTGAAATAAAAAAACACAGTAAAGGGCTAAATAATTCTGAATTTAAAATAAAATTTCATTATGAAATAAACTGTTAAAAAGGTTTAATTAATATTGTATTCTGATTTTGAAATTAAAAACAAGCATGTTTTATGATAAAATAGAACTGATAATTGTAAACATTTTTATCATCTATTTTCAAAAATCTTTGTAGATTATATTTTGATAAAATTCCAAAAGTAGCTTGTAATTAAAAGCAATTTGAAAAGATTAAAAAGATAAAAACAGTTTTTATTAATGTGCCAGAAGAGTTGACTAGCAGAATACTCCAAATCAGGACAGAAAACTACAATAAAGTTATGACTGCAATGAGGCAAGTCAAAAAGCTGCTCTATAGTTCATGATGGTGGGGTTTGAATTCACATGGAGAAAATAGTCAACTTCAAGTGTCTTATAGCTATGTGTTCTAAAACAGTTTGCTTGTCTAAAGTATAACTAGTCCTGGGAAGAAGGGGGAACACTGCAGTTACCTGATTATACTTTTCCTGATGATGACAATCCTGGACTATATTTACACTTTATACATTTTATCGATTAATTATTATTACCACTTTACTAATTTGGCTATCTATAATATGCCTGATTTATGCTATGTCATGCCAAGGTTTTCTAAGGCTAAACATACAAGAATGACATTATTAAGTATAACTTATTTATTAATATTACATAATGAGCAATAAGGGTGCTCCCTATGCAGATTCTTTATATAACTAGATCTGGAGTCCAGATCAATGCTGAACTGAATAATATACAAGGAAGATGAACTGACATTTTGCAATGTAGCTTCCAAGACTACAATGCTACATAAGCCAAATAAGGGTTGCAGCTCAAATGTGCAGTTACTGATGACATTCAGTACCAAGTTCTCCATTCCTGTGGACTGAATGATTTGCTATCATAAAATATAAAAACATTTAGTTTGGGTGATCAGAGCAACTTAATATACAGTTCTGGAATGTTCCTGTTCTAAAAGAGCTGTCCAAACTAAGAATAATGGGATGGCCCTTAAAGCCAAAGCCCATTGTAATAAAAAATATATATAGCAAGGTGTAATGCTTTCTAAAAACACATTCACAATGTTTTCCAAATATAAATACTAAAATTAACCAAGCACTAAATCTTTAGTTTCGATCTGTGAAACTACAATATGCCTGTTCATAAATTAGCATACTTAACCAAGCTAAAAAGGCTTAATTAAAATGATATAGTTTACCAATTAATCTATATAGTTTATAATAATAAATGAAGGAGGAGTAAAGCAAATTCGGAATTTAACTAGTTACTTATAATATGCTTCAATATCATTCTTGTTATTATTTAACTAATATAATTATTACATATGCAAACCTAAATTATACTAAACTAAAACATAGTAGCTCAATATATATAAAAGTAGATTTTCAAATCAGAGATTTATTTGTGTGCTAAAAAGCAATATAAGATTGTCTCTCTACTGTTATAATATTAGCAATCTCTGCCCTGAAGGATGGCATAATACAATTAACAAAATATCAATAAGCAAAATAATAAAGGTATATTCTCAGATTGAATAAATTAAGAATAATTAAGATAGTTATCATGCTTAACAGAAATATTACTAGTTTAACTTTCAATTAGGCAAGATTTTACAATATTATTATTTTAAATAAGATTATATTAAGAGACTTAATTATTATGAATTTATTACAGAGATTTAATTATTAATAGTAGATGTTAGTATAACAGTTTGTGCACATTTATAGTATAGTTAGCTTATAAGAATATTAGAGTTGTTATAAAGATTTAATTTAAGCGTTCTGCAGATTTAATTACTGATCATATTGCTGAGGTGGCTTTTATGGCCTAGGCATTCACATTCACTGATGGCTGCTTCATTTTTGGTGGTTTCTTGGTAGGCTGTGGTTCTGGACTCCCTCCATTTGCTCATGAGAAAGAAGGCAATGATAGGTCTTCTAGCCTCAGGTCATCATAAATTTGGGCATAGCACTTGGCTGTATTTCATTTGTAAAAATAATGAGTGTCAGCCCCTTCTGAATTCAAACTGGGGGGTTTATAGCAAATTTTTCCTACCCCCTTACAAGCCATTAAGTTGTTTACAATTTTTAGTTTTAAATTCTTATGTTTTAATAACTCTAATTTTTAGCAAGACAAAAGTTCAGCTGTAGTTACTGACAAGCAGTGCCAGGTTAATGATTTTGTCTTTGTTTTTTAATTTTATTTTAAAAACAACTTTGAAATTTCAGTTCTCAGTTTACAATTTAATGAGAGGTATTTCTGAGAAACTGATAACATTTTTATTCTCTTTTTTAAAAATAGATTTAAGTTGCCAACATTCTACTATATGCATAAGACAGTCACCCCTGGATTTAAGATTTATATGTAAATACAAACAAATTTATAAATTTAATAATTTAAAAGATATAATTTAGAAAAGCTGTAGTGTTCACAAAGTCTATCACATTACAGTTCCCTTCACATATATACATGGGTGCACTTCTACACATACAATGATGTTTACAACTCACTTTAATCATTTTAAAAATATAATTATGTATATGTTATTATACGCATACAAACACACACACATGATCATTAATAGAGCTTATTACATACTAGGCTATAATAGAGAAGCAAATATACAAATAAGAAAATTTAAAGAAGCTGCTCACATGACAATAGTAAAAAATCTCATAAGCCAATCCAATGTGACTATACATAATGTATGTAAACCACTACTCAACTTTACTCAAAAGTGGAGAAATCAGGAGGAACCATAGATAAGTATATGAAATTACTACCAACTGTTGCCTTTAGTATGCTGGCTCAGTTGGTTAGAGCGCTACCTTAAAATTTCAAAACTCAAGAATCTCAGAACCCAGGTTTGAATCCCATGCGAGTACTGTCACTGATCAGGCCAGCAATACCTGAAGAAGAGGGGAGACTAATACCTCTCAAAATGTGGTGCATATACTAACCTGTTTGATGTGCTATTACTAACAGTTGAATATATTTGGAATATTTTAATAAAGCTAATTTTTTCTAAAGACCTTCAATACATATATTGATTAGATGATGGAAATAGTCCAACATAAAAATACAACTAGAACACCACCATCACAAACCTTCAGGGATACACTAGTCTGTAATAGATTTTAAAGAATATACATGAACTTGGATGGGTTTGAATTAGAAAAATATATACTACTATGAAACATAGTAGGTAAAACTGGATGATAGATAAATCATACTGTTTCATATCACTAAAGTCAGAGAAACAAAAAAATAAATAAAAAAAATGTCATTACTTTCAATAATTATGGAACTTCTATTTATTTTTATACCTTACCTGAGATCCTGAAACCTTCACCACTCTATTCTTAATATTTAATGCTTTAGTGTACCCAATGCATGAAATTAATAAAATACCTAAAATGACTAAAATTAAATTTCTTCACTCTAACATATATAAAAAAATTTATAAGCTTAGTTTACAATATCCAATTCTAGGACTCTACAACTATACATTTTTATATAATGGAAAAAAGCAATCCCTAGATAAATCTAAAGCTAAGTAGGATCTGAAAGTTTTGTTTTGCACTCTCATGCCACCACTCATTTCCATTTGGCTCTAAGTCTTCAAAGCCTTATGGGATTTTTTATACGAAAGACATATGTGCTTCTAAAATCCAATAAACAACCTGTAACCTCAACTCCCTTTAGCCAACATAAGATGAAGACAGATAATTATATTAATGCAATGTAGGTGTTTTACCAGGTCACTAAATTGCAACTGTATCATCAAATATGTATCCACTTCAAGATCATCATTACTTAATAAATGGGAAGTCTATGGAGGAAGCATGTTATTAAAACTTTTCTAAAGAAAAACATAATCTTAGCAATACTTTTAACGTACTTAGTTTTGAATTCAGTAATTATTACACAAATAAATTCATGATAAATTATTTAGAAAGATAAGAAAATTCCCTTCACAAACCCACATAGCTATATGATCTCCAGTGGCAACTACAATAAGGGTTATTCTTTATTTTTCATGTGTGATAAATGGAAACGGATCAATAATCGATGCAGAGAACTCATAAAATTATACTAATAAAAAGTACTAAAATCTTATTACTTAACTAACACAGAGTAAAAATGTTCACTCTCCCCCATTGATCACCCTCCACAATTACAATTATTTTAATCTTAAATATTAGTTTAGGTCCTCCATCTCATCTCCCAAATTATGTATCTTTAATGCTATAACACATGCACATACAGAGGTGGACTGTGCTTATTTATCAACTCAACCACTTCATATTATCTAACACTGTAGTAATGATACTCGTACTCTTGAAAATTTTAGACTTGTAAATACTCTTGTTCCCAGGGTCATGACTTGTGCTGAAGTACAACCTTCAATCATTTTTCAATTCATTGCTGACCTTTGGACACAATTCCAGCAAATACAAATTGAGCAGACATTTGCTTATTTAAAGCTAATGTCTACTCTAACTGAAAATAATAATAGGACTTATAGTAATGATAATAATAAATATGATATGCTAACTAATTAATTAATAAAATACTTATTATAATACATTTTGAATATAGTTTGATCAACTGGGAAGGTATCCAAATATCAAGAGTGAAGAAGGGATTTTATGTCCACTTGTAATATTAGTTGAAATGCAATGAATTGAACAATTAAACCTTAAATTAACAAGTATACCATTCTCTTATTTGTTTGCAAGCAATTATTAAATCTTTAACATATATGCCATTAATTTAAATCTTAACAAGTGAAAAATATATTACTTTATTTCAGCAGTAAAAATTAATGAAGATATCTCATGGCCAATCTGTACTAGAAATATGAGTTATTTCTATTAATGCTTTTATGTTATACTTTAAGTATTATGACTATAATAAATTTATGAATACTATAAATTTTATCAATATTGTGAAATTCTAATATTGTGATATTCTGATATTGTGAGGCTCTGGACACCCAAAACATTAAGACACCAGACACAAGTTTAAATTTTAAGAACAACAAATATTTATTCAACAACTATACAAAAGAAAAAACTACAATTCCAGTCAACATTGTAGTGATTCCAAATTAAGAAAAATATGAGATACAATTAAAATTATTCACAACGGGGATCTGCACTGGTTACAATTACAGACTCGTATAAATTTAGTTACACTAATACATAGCTTGTCCCAATAATAATCTTTAATACAAGTAGTTTTGGGACTAATTACTTGTCTACATTATAAATGATTTCTAATTATTATGCCCCATAATGCATTGTTTAATATTTATTTGGTTATATCTGACGTGGTGCTTCAGCAACATTATGTAAAATATAACTATTGTTAATCACGCTAACTAGCTTAAAGTCCATAAAATTTAAAGTAATATTTACTCATTTATTAAAACATTTATATTATCAAGATACTAAATTATGTTGCTTAAGAAACTCATATCTTAATATAATAAAAAATAATTTAACCTTCATTATTTAAGTTTATACACATTTTGTGAACTATTATATTCCCTAATTCAGTATTCAAATTATATTTGACAACTGTGTGATATGTTTTAATAACTATATCTACGCACGCATATATGTATCTACTGCTATAGCCAAACATGAGTTTATTATCTCTTTCTTACACACCTATGGCTATTAAATGAATGAGATATTCACACTTAAACTAACATAAGAAATTTAGAAAATTGAGTTGAATGAAATGAACATTGAATATGACACTGAACATGAATACATTTTATATATATTTATTGAAAGAAATCAATAATAACAATATGGCAATAGTGTAGTGTATAATTATGAGTGGATGGATACAAAATCTCATTTCTATTTACACTTTATACATTTTATCAATTAATTATTATTGCCACTTTACTAATTTGGCTATCTATGGTTAATATGCCTGATTTATATTATATCAAGGTTAAACATACAAGAATGACAATATTAAGTATAACTTATTTATTAATATTACATAATGAGTAATAAGTGTGCTTCTTATGCAGATCATTTATATAAACTAGATCTGGAGTTCAGATCAATTCTGACTGAATAATATAAAAGGAAGACAAACTGGCACTTTGCAGCATAGCTTCCAAAAACTATGGTGCTACATAAGCTAAATAAGGGTTGCAACTTGAATGTGGGGTAACTCATGGGATTCAGTATCAAGTACTCAGTTCCTGTGGACCATATGACTTGATATTATAAAGTATAAGAACATTTAGTTCGGATGATCAGAGCAGCTTAATATACAGTTCTGGTCCCTCATGTTCTAGTTCTAAAAGAGCTGTCTGAACTAAGAATAATGGGGTGTCCCTTAAAACCAAAGTCCACTTTAATAAAAAAAAAAAAATATAGCAAGGCATAATGCACAGATGTGCTTCCTAAAAACACATTTACAATGTTTTCCAAATATAAATATTAAAATTAATTAAGTGTTAAAATATGTTACAAAGGGTTAATTAAAATGATCTAGTTTACCAATTAATCTGTATAGTTTACGGTAATAAACTAAGGAGGAGTAAAGCATATTTGGGATTTAACTAGTTACTTATAATATGCTTCAATATCATTTTTGCTATTATTTAACTAATATAATTATTAAACATACAAACTTGAATTATACTAATTTAAAACATAGTAGCTCAACATATATAAAAGTAAGTTTCCAGATTTGAGATTTATTTGTGTTCTAAAAAGCAATATAAGATTATATGAAAGCATCTAATTGTCTATTTACTGTTATAATATTAGCAATCTCCATCCTGAAGGATGGCATAGCACAATTAAGAAAATATTAATAAGCAAAATAATGAAGGCATATCTGCAGATTGAATAAATTAAGAATAATAATTAAGATAGTTATCATATTTAACAGAAATATTAATAATTTAACTTCCAATAAGGCAAGATTTTACAATATTATTATTTTAAATAAGATTACATTAAGAGACTTAATTATTATGAATTTATTACAGAAATTTAATTATTAATAGTAGACTTTAGTTTAACAGTTTGTGCACATTTATAGTATAGCTAGCTTATAATAATATTAGAGTTATTTATAAAGATCTTAATTTAAGAACTCTGCAGAAGATTTAATTGCCAATCATCTTCTTGCTGAGGTGGCTTGCATGGTGTAGGCACTCATATTCACTGATGTCTGCTTCATTCTTGGTGGCTTCTTGGTAGACTGCTATTCTCCCTACAACTCCTAGACCAATTTCCCTCATGAGGAAGATGACAATGATAGGCCTTCTAGCCTCAGGTCCTCATTGTAAATTTGGGCATAGTGCTTGGCTGTATTTGATTTGTAAAAATGATGACAGTCAGCCCCTTTGAATTTAAACTGAGGGTTTTATAGCAAATCTTTCTCACCCTCTTACAAGCCATTAAATTGTTTACAATTTTTAGGTTTAAATGCTTAAGTTTTAATAATTCTAATAAATTTTTAGCAAGACAAAAGATCCAGCTGTAGTTATTGACAAGCAGTGCTGGGTTAATGATTTTGTCTTTGTTTTTTAATTTTATTTTAAAAACATCTTTGAAATTTCAGTTCTCAGTTTACAATTTAATGAGAGATATTTCTGAAAAACTGATGACCTTTTTTTTCATTTTTTTTTTCAAAGAGATTTAAGTTATCAACATTCTACTATATGCATAAGACAGTCACCACTGGATTTAAGATTTATATGCGAATACAAACAAATTTATAAATTTAATAACTTAAAAGATATGATTTAGAAAAGCTATAATGTTCACAAAATCTATCACATTACAGTTCCCTTTGCATACATACATGGATGCACTTCTACTTATACAATGATGTTTACAACTCACTTTAATTTAATCATTTTAAAAATATAACTACATATACGTTAGTACACACATGCAGGTTTGATTAATTAATTAATGTATGTAATATAAATACATGCATGTACTTGTACTCATTAATAGAGCTTATTACATACTAGTCTATAATGGATTTTAAAGAATATATGTGAACTTGTATGGGTTTGAATGAGAGAAAATATAGTACTATGAAACATAGTAGGTGAAACTGGATAGATAAATCATACTGTTTCAAAATATGTTCATTTTAGTTTGCTTTCCATAATGGCATATTTAATCTCAAATGCATTCCA
Source organism: Epiperipatus broadwayi (assembly GCA_028023455.1). NCBI lineage: Eukaryota > Metazoa > Onychophora > Udeonychophora > Euonychophora > Peripatidae > Epiperipatus > Epiperipatus broadwayi. The sequence continues at coordinate 5,103,689 of JAQFVV010006267.1, forward strand.
CTTAAATGCATTCCTCTCAAGCCCTCATTTTTTGCTGCTGCCCAATTGTGACCTGAGCTTTGGATTACTATATATATATATATATAGGCCCAATTATAAGGGTCTGTGTGTGTAATGAGATCAACTAGTCTTACTGTATCTGCCATACAGGGCACCACTAGAACATTTGAACCTAGAAAATTTATAGAGCAAGCAGATACGCGCTGTTAAAAATCCAACTTTTATTTTATTGACCGTTTGCCCTTGCCCCTAGCTCATGGAATAGCAGAGGTTTTAAACTATATTTACTAAAAAAATAAACTAGATCACTGCCAGTACTAATAACACAACAGATTTTATTAACGCACATTTAAAATTGAGGAACAAAATTTATATTTAGATTTTAACATTAATTTTAAATTTAAATTACTATTTTAAATAGACCGCACAGATGGACATTTTAATAATATTTTACTTGAGCATGTTGAGTATAGATAGGCTACATAGATTTATCACTTAAAAAAAACTTATCAAGACACTCATTCAATCTCAGACTAAAAGTTTGTAGCCAAACCAATGCCTGCTTCCAGATATATAGTCGCAACTAATGCAATATGAAGATGCTAGCAATAAATTGCGCTGATAGGAATGTGCATCTGACAGTGTGATATTATTTGAAGGACATAATTCTCATCCAGTACAGAAATGGGCATCTGTCTGGCAAAGGAATCATGTATATAAATTAATTAAAGAGTGCTACATGTGGGGGAGAGTGGTCTTTTCTGCTGACATAAATCCCTGTCCATAAAGCTAGAAGGGGTCAATGGCGCAGGAAATACATCTGCAACCATTGCAATGATATGACTGCCTCTTTGGGGTCATGCATTCAGTTGGTCACATTGTCCTGTATGCTAAATACACTTCACATTACATTGATATAAACACCCATATATCCCTCCACAAGCATCGTCCTAACTACGAAACAAATAGCCTGGAATTAACCCCTTAAAATAAACATAAACGAATTTAAACATAGTTATTAATTTTTATCCAAGCAGTTATCTACACCCAACTTTAATTTGATACATTTTAATTAACACTTAACAAAAAAAAAAGAAAAGAAATGGAAATGATTGCTTAAACAGATGAATAAAAAAAATTACTAATAATTGATTCTGAATTCTTTAGATCAGATAATAGATCTTATTTTTAGCTATTAATTATAAATTCAGGAAAAGTTCCTCTTAGATAAACACAAGAGTTCATACTTTACAGATTGAGCAGATTGATCACTTCCGTAGATTGTTTGTCCTTTGAAATGAAACTGCTACTTGCCATGCATTTGGTCAGGAACTGTCATCCAGAGGCCTCAGCTGGTTGTCCGGAAAATTAAATTTATTGCAGACTTACATCGTGAAATCTGCAGATTTACATCGTGAAATCTGCAATATAGCTAGTTATAACGGTATATTCATAGTCAGCTCTAAGATCCCAATTATAATAATCATTTGGCTTTTATATTTTTATTAGCCTTTTATCATCAAATCTTCAGATTCAATGAGCAAGATGTCAATAATCCTCTCGTGTTTCATTACGGTCCGTGCTGTCATTTCATGCTTGCATTGGTCATTTAATTTCTTTTTATTCTCTTATCTGATCATTTAATTATTCGAGTGCCCCAAGGGCTAGTACGCTTTAGAACAATCATTTAATTAATAAAACAATCATTTCCATTTTCTAAGATTATAGAAATCAACACTATTTCTATTTTCAAAAATATCAAATCTTTACATCTTTACTTTTTTACAAAAAAATACTTTCAAATACTTTTATTTTTAATATAGTTTTTAAAGTTTCCCATCTGTGCGATATATATACATTAAACAACTTTTAATTTTCAGTTTTTAAGTTTTTTTCTTTTTAATGAATCAATTTTTATTTATGATCTTTTTATTTTCATTTTAAAATAATGTAAGGGCATTTTATACACCGTTACCATATTAACATTACAAGCATAAAGTTAAACTAATCAACATATAATTAAAATTATCCAAAATCCAAAATTCAACCAGACCAGCAAAAAAATAATATTAAAACACAACCAAAGGTTTCACTGCTACAAGAAGACTTCTCAAGTGTAAAGAACTACAAAAACTACACAATATATATAATATTAAACATTACCCACAAATCCATTCAAGTGTCATCCACCCTTAATATTAAAAGAACTCTTAAACAAGTTAATTGCTTCAGAATAATATATTTTCAATAATAAAGATTCTTTAATTCTTCTTTTGATTTCATTTATCTCAAAGAAGACAACCTTAGCTCCAACAAAATTAATAGTGTGGCCTGTATCTTTTTCATGGACATACAAAGCAGAACTAAGATATCTATTTTTAACTCTACTTTTATGAACCTTTATTCTTTCATTTAAACTCAAACTACCCTGAACTATGTAGACCTTCTTACAAAAAAACAAGGGATAAAATATACTACACCAGGAATAGTCTTTCTATCAAAAATTTTCTTTTTATTATTTAATACATTATTCAATGTAACACCCCTTTTCCAAGCAATTTTCTTATTTCCAAACAATTTACTATTTCTCATGAAGACAAAGCTGGTAGGTTTGTCATTATGAAAGGTGATGAATTCAAAGAGAAAATGGATAAAGAATTAAATAATGGTAAATATATGTGTTTAGATAAAGATCCAGGTAATGTGATTAAAAGAAAGTTGATAGATATTATGAAGAAAATGGTAAATTAAATTTTTTTTAATGGAGTAGATTATTTAAAATGTTATCCAAATGATTTCATATCAGCTAAGATGTTTGTGAATATTAAGACTCATAAAGATGGTTTTCCTTTAAGATTTATTTTTGATTTTACAGGTAGTATTGTAGAGGGTATTTCTAGATTCTTGAATAATTTTTAAAAACAATTTGTTGATTTTGGTCATTACACAGTTTCTTCTTCTTTTAAGGCTTTTGGTAAGATTAATAATTTTAAAATGGAAAATAATTGGGTATTTGGCAGTTTAGATATTGAAAATATGTATCAGTCTGCTAATAGGTTAAGCAGTATTGATGTTCTTATATCTGTATTGATTAAGAAAAGTTCTTTATCAAAAAATAAAGATTTGCTTTTATTATTGGAAGATTCTATGTATTTTACTTATAAAGGTAATTTTTATAAAATTAAGGAAGGGTGGATAATAGGTTATATTATTTCTCTTTTAGTATGTTCAGTTTATATTAATTATATGGAGGAGGAAATTATTATTAAAAAGAATTGTTTATATGTAAAGTTATATGTCAGATATGTAGATGATTGTTTATTTGTAGTTGAGAATGATAAATTGAAGGAATTTGTAAATGAGTTTAATTGTTTTGATCCTTCTATAAGATATGTGTTAGAAGGAGGGGGGTTAGATTTTAGTAAGTTAAATTTTTTAGATCTTTTGGTGATTAGAAATGTAGAGACTAATTGTTTACTATGCAGTCATTTTGTTAAAAGTAGAGAATTAAGATCTATAATTAAACATGATAGCTATCAGTCTGTATCTCATAAAGTAGCTGCTTTAAGGAATTATTGTCATAGGAATAATAAATTAAATAATTCTAGTGAGGTAGCTTTGTTTCAGAAATGTCAATTTTATAAAGATTACTTGAGGGTTGGTTACTCTAATAAATTTGTTAAAAGTATTTTATTTAATAGTAATATTTGTAAGGATGTAAAGGATAGAGAAAAATATGATTTTATTTCTTTGCCATTTAAATTGTCTTCTTATAAAATTGTATGTAGAAATAGTAAATTGTTTGGAAATAAGAAAATTGCTTGGAAAAGGGATGTTACATTGAATAATTTATTAAATAATACAAAGGATATTTTTGATAGAAAGACTATTCCTGGTGTAGTATATTTTATCCCTTGTTTTTTTTTGTAAGAAGGTCTACATAGGTCAGAGTAGTTTGAGTTTAAATGAAAGAATAAAGGTTCATAAAAGTAGAGTTAAAAATAGATATCTTAGTTTCTGCTTTGTATGTCCATGAAAAAGATACAGGCCACACTATTAATTTTGATGGAGCTAAGGTTGTCTTCTTTGAGAGAAATAAAATCAAAAGAAGAATTAAAGAATCTTTATTATTGAAAATATATTATTCTGAAGCAATTAACTTATTTAAGAGTTCTTTTAATATTAAGGGTGGATGGAAAGTGAATGGATTTGTGGGTAATGTTTAATATTATATATATTGTGTAGTTTTTGTAGTTCTTTACACTTTAGAAGTCTGCTTGTAGCAGTGAAATCTTTGGTTTTGGTTTTAATATTATTTTTTTGCTGGTCTGGTTGAATTTTGGATTTGGGGTAATTTTAATTATATATATGTATGCGTATGTGAATGTATATTAACAGAATATCACATACATATCTCTGCTTACAAAGTCTTTAGGAGCAATTCTGTTTCATCTGGTATGTGAAATATTATAGTGTGTCAGTATTCATCCTTTGTCATTATCTTTAGTTACCTTCCAAAAGAAAGTTATCCTCCACGGTACTTATCTACTCTTACTCTTTTGAACTATTTCTTTTTTGAAAGACCATTAAACAACTTTTTTTCTTATGATCTATAATTCCTACCAATATCATGAATAATCTTTCAGAGGGTAATATTTTTGTCAGATAAGATATAAAAATGATCAAAACACTGCAAATAAAATAAATTAAATTCAGACAGAATTAGAGCACTCAGACGATATTCTTAGAAATAAAGCAAAATCAAAAGCAGAACTTTTCAGCATTACTGAATCATATCTCACAAAAATAATTCTTCCTGTAATTGTTTAAAAACAAAGTTGAATGATGAGTTTAAAAAAAGGACATAGAAAATGAAAATTAAAGATGATACTCTGCTTTGGAGTGTAGAATTGGTCTTTTGAAAGATAGGAATAATGATCATGATGACTAATGACAAAAATGTAATATTAACAGATTATAGAGAATAGAACTCATTTTAATGACATGTATTAAATATAATCAGACAAAATCACATTTCATTTGTATTAATATATTTTTGCTGCTTTAAATCCTGTTTTATCAGTTATTTTTTATGAATTAAGTTTATTTAGTGTCCAAAAAGAGTGAACAATAAAGATATAAAAACTTGAGAAGTCATCACACAGTACAGTTAACGTCTGACACAGAAATCTCACGAGACGAAGATCCTGTAGATAACCTACAAATAAGCTCTACAAGATTAGCCTGATTCAGTCAGAAAAAAAAAAACACCCTCAGAGGTTAAAGTAAAATATGATGAAGAAGCAAACTCCAAGTTCAGGAGTGAAGGGGAGTTTTATAAACATATTGTTTGCTAGTAGATTTAATTAATAATATTTTAGTTGCAAACTAAAACACTATTATATCTATGCAATATATATTTTGTTATTTGAAATATTTTAGAGTGCATATATTTTAATCCTCCAAACAAACACTTCAATTAGAGCAATCATAGAATTAAATTAATCTCAGTCAAAGTTCTCCAAGTGGATGAGGGGAAATAATTTACAGATCGCACAGATTTTTACTTTCATTCAAATCGGGTTACTTTTCGTATTAATAATTTGTGTAGGATCTTTTATGTATTTATAAATATTTGTATTATATGGATGTGAAATACATTTGTTATTTTTCCTATTAAAATAAATATTTGAAATTGATTTAGCCAGCCTATTCCATTGTTATGTCCATTCCACGCTCTCACATTCCCGTGTATGCCCGGCTAATCCGGGAATAAATCTCAGCCACTTTCTGTGATTAGTCCATCATACAGTGATGATATCCCAAATTTCCAAGAACAGGTTCTCTAAAATTAGGTTGTATTTAAGAACCTATTCTGTTTTTTTTTTTTTATAAGCATGGAAAAATTTTTTGGCGACTTCTCAGAAATTTTGTATGACCCTCCCCCCATACACAAAAAAGTGCTGCAGTGCACATGCGCACTATGATGTATTTTGCAATCTCACTATGGAATTAAAAAAGAATTAAACTCTTTTTATAATTGGAAAAAAAACTTATTTATTTGGCAAGATATTTCCATGTTGACATTCTAGTCACATCATGTCTCTTCAGGTTGACGATGCTTTTTGACTATACCATCAGCAGCTGTATTGTGATTTCTTAGACAAACTTGAACTGAGTCACTGCAATCCCAGTGACCTAATGGAAAACCTATCCAATTTATTACTAGAAGAATTTGCCACATTTTTCACTTCAAGGTGATTTCTTTTATCTGAATAAATTGTGTTCACCACAGAAAACCTTCATTCAGCCTTGGTTTTAATTATATTTTTAGCTCTTTGAATAGTTTCATGTACAACATGTTTCTGGTGATTTCTCAAAACATTTTCAACATAATCACAGAAATCATTAACTGATATCTCATGGTGAAATGCTTTGTAAAAATCTGATAATTTCTCTTCAAATTCTTTCCAGAGAACTACAGCTTCTTCCAGATACCAAGCAGCTGGGTTCACAATTTTAACTAATTGATGGATTTTATGATTTCTATCTTGAATATTATTACTTATGCTATTACAATCCATTAATCTTAATTCCATATTTGTTATCACTACATTCAGTAATTTTTGATGGGGAAGACTCACTCATTTGTTGTCTTCAACAAAATTAACATGCAGAAATTCCTTAGAAGAGATAGTTTCATTTATTATTTTTTCATAACTACCACTCTTCTCTCTGAGATATTCAAATGCTTTGTTTTCTTAATCAATTATTCAGCATGCAATATATTTACACTTCTTCCTTGAATAGCATCTGCCAACAAAGCAATTTCTTCTAGAATATCAATTCTTAAAGCTAGATATCATAAAATATTTGTTGGAAAGATGTTTAGCCATTCCAGAAATTTTTTTATTAGTAGAAAAAAAATCATATAGTGCTGGATAGGCTCACCATGTCACAACTGCTGTTCTATGATGGCATGCTACCCATCTTGGGTCAAAAACTCTACAATTTTTAGAATTTCCAATTCCCAAATTGGTTGAAATTTTATTCAATGCCATTTGTTTTTTATTAGACTGATGGAAGATTTTACATATTTTATTAATAAATGCTGTAAAGTGATTCATTTGCTTTATGTCTTTGATAAAATGCTCCAGCACAAGCTGAAGGTGATGACTAAAACAACGCCAAATAATAATCACAGGATAGTGGTTTTTTATTTTAACATTCACTTCTGACCACCTTGCCAGGATCACAATTACTCCATCTGAACAAAATCCATTCAAATTATTCTTTAAATATGGATTATCAAATCCTACTGATTGCAGACTTTGTAGTAGAGCACTGTAAATGGTTTCAGCATCTTTGTTTTGTAATTCAACTAAATCTACAAAAATTGTTGGTGAAAAATCTGCATCTTTAATCTTAATAAAAATGATAAGGACTTTTTTTGCATGATATTGTTGATGCTTCATTAATTATAAACATATCTTTAAATTCTGATCTATTATTTTTCTAAACACTTTCTTTTTAATGTGTTTTTCAATGTGCTCGACAATTTTGACAGCCAGGAATTGAGAATGAAATCCCACTCCCATATCTAATCCAATCTTTTTTTATAATTCTATCAAATGTTCAATATCAGAAAATGGTCAGTTTCATTTTCTAAAGTGCAAACTGTACTGAAAATTTTACAGATGGAGCTCATAAACTTTTCATAAACTTTGTCTATGAATTTGAAAATTGCACTTTCTTTCAATTGCATCACACATATCTGGTGTGCTTTTGATGAAAAGTATCCCTTTATTTTTTTTTTTTTGAAGAGAGGCTTGTTGAACCATTTTATTTTTTCCACTTGGAACAACATTACTTCTCCATTCTTTTGACACATGAGCTGCCTTCCCTATTATTGATTTGGTTTTGATATAGTTATCACACTCAAGTTTTTTTCCAATAATAAGTAAACCACAATATTTTTCTTCAAATTCATTAGCTTATTTCATATTCCAGCAGCCAGGAAGGTCACTATCTACATTTATTTTATATGCATCTTTTGTACTTTTGGAATTGGACAGCTTATTTGTGTTGTCAACATTATTTTCTGTTGCATCAGAAGAAACAGAAAACAAAACTTAATTCAAAATATCATCCTTTACTATCGTTTTCGATTCTGTATCAGTTTTTGGATCTTTTATGAAGGAATCTGATATTGTTTGGCATTTTTCTTTCATTTCTTGTGAAGGGTTTATTTTTATTATATTCTCGTATTACACTCACCTTAGAAAAAAAAATCGAATTAATTGATTTTTTATAGGAATGAGTTGTAACAAATCATAAAACTGAAATAAAATATTAAAATTAAAAAAAAAAAAAAAAATTTGAAAACGAGCTATGCCACTTGATGAGCCAAAGTTATAGTTATATTTATCATCTTGACAAGTTATTCTAGAAAAAATATGTTGAACTTATTGTTAAAAAAAGACGCACCGTTACATCAGATATTGCAAACTAAATGAAAATAATGTACTATAAACTTACTACAGCTGATCATCCATTAAATTTACTAATCAAATAAAAACAAATCTTGCATGATAAATATGTAAGTGAAGAAATAAAGTATTTAAATAAAAAATAAAAGTTAAATAAATATTTAAAACAACGTCAGCATAACAAAATCATTTGAACAGTGGTTTTATGTTATTGTTTGTTTTCGCAATGATAGGTCCTTTTGAATGAAGTTATTTTATCTTTAAAGTAAAATAATTTCAGCTAGAGTAAATTTCATTAAAAAAATTATGGTAATACATAAATACATTTGCGCCGAATTTTTTTCTAATTTTTAATTTTAATAACGCCTCTGTTAATTGTAAGTAAACTAATAGTTAATTAATTTCTTAGTTACTTTGTGTAAAAATTAAATATGGGTTCCATTATCACTAATAAAATAACACTTTTTATTTGTATACTTTTAAAGAAACTAATTTGAAATGCGATAAATAATGGATTTAATTACTTAAAACAAAACTGATGTGAATTATTTCTTGCAGAATAATTCTTAATCACTCAAATTTCATCGCGCATATCACACGTTCCAAGTGCAATATCGTATAGTCGAATTATTCTGGGGAAAGCATTTTGAACCCAATCTGCTCAAAAAGAATCATTGTTACATTAGATATAACAAAAAAAAAAATACAAATAATGTTGTAGATTATTGTTGGAAATAAATAAGTAACTTGTTAATTCAACTCTTTTTTAGGATAATAAAATTTATTTTCGGATAATTTAATTACCGGTTCGCTATTTTTTTTTAATTTTAAGAACCGGTTCGCGCGAACCGGTTGGATATCATCACTGCCATCATATATAATAGGTGTTATCAGCATCATCCTAACAACTACAAATCTTATACTTTCTTCCCATTCTTATTCTGTTATATATATAAAATACCAGTTGCATCTCAAGTGAACACTTCACACTGCAATCTAAAACATTTATTTTATAGATTGTATTGTGAAGTGTTCAGTATAGGTGCAAATGGGATTTTATATAACTTCAAATCTTCATTTATTTTTATTGATGTTCAGATAATTTTATTGATTATCATTTATAACATCATTATGTATAACGATTATATATATTAGTATTACAGAAATTTACGATATATTAACCATAGATATATTTTAGAATAATGAATTTATGCAGTTTTATTCATAATTAAAAATATTTTATAGGTCAAATTATAAGCGATTTATAACATAAGTATTTTATTATTCTAATTATTTGCATTTTCCCTCCCTCCCTTTATTGTTATTTTTTAAAGACTGTTGAATCTCGGGCTCTGAAAAATGTACCCGTCCCCTCTCAACGACCGGACAGATCAGAATATTTTTATTGATTTATTCTACAGCCGAAGTGACTTTTTTTGGAGTCAATAAACGTTGTTTTCGGACGCAAAATTATGATACAATATAAGCTTAAAATCACTTAGTATTTTATTAATAAGCTAAAATAATAACGCAAAACACAATAAAGACAAGTTGTTAGACACAAAACAAATAGTAACGAAACTTTAAATCTTAATTGTTTTGTTTATCAAGAGAGGTCAGTAGCTTTTCTGCCTGCGTGACGTCACAAAAAGTTTTATGTTTTTGAATGGATTACTTTTCTTTGAATTAGCTAATTAGTGTTATATGTATATGTCTAAAAAAAAATAAAAGAAGAATATTTGAAGTTCATTTACTACTGCTTTTAAAATGATATTTTTATTGATGTTAAAACAAAAAATACTCTTTAATTCAACTTTTATGTAGATCGGCTATCTCAGCGGCAGAAGTAATGGCGACGAATTAAATTCAAATTATTTTATTAAAATTGAAAAAAAAAATTGTTTACTACATTTAAAGACATGCCTTGTTTTGGTGAGAAGCAGAAAAATTATATGTGTAAAATATTACTGCTTGATGAAACAGAACTGGAATATGTTGTACAGGTGAGTCACATGATTAAAATCACATACCTTCATTTTTTTTATTTTATTGTAATATTAATTTACTACCGCGTTTTGATTACTAAATGGAGATTTTTTAAAAAAATGTCTGAATTGAAATATAGTTGAATTTATTACTTTATTAAAGCAAAAAAAAAAAAGCATTATTCTTGAATGGCAAAACTGAGACTGCAATAATAATTTGTTTTTTCGATGAATAATTTCAATTTTTTTGATTAATATAAAAATTATTAATATACTTAGTATCTAGACATTAACTTCGTTTAAAATCATGTATAATAAAAAAAAATACTGTAATGAGTATCTCTATTTTAAGCTGATGTCATTGACTGAGGGTGAGCTGCACCTTTTCCCAACACTCCGCCCATTTATTCCTTGGGCTTTTAACTTAATTTTAAAAAATATATTTATTAGTTAAAAAGTAAATCTGTATATTAAATATTACAAGTTAATATAAATGCTTATAATTTCTCTGGGATAAATATGCTGGTAATTTACTATCTTTTTCTCCTAATCCGTTTTGCAGTGTTAAAACTATAAAATTAACTAGTTTTGATCTAATTTTTTAATACTGTACTGTAATTGGGTAACTGGTTCATTTATTAAAACTTCTGAAAGTAGTAAAAAAAACCCAACAATTTCTAACACATATTTTGAGACATTTAGGAGGAGAATATAAAATAGGAAGAAATAGATGTATATGGTTATAAATATTATTTAATTAAAACCATAATTTATATATATATTATTCAATAAATTTTACACAAAAATATTGTTAAAATCAAAGATGTCAATATCTAGTAGAAAATATACTTTTTAAAACTAAATATATTGTATATAAATGATCAGATAGAACTTAATAGCTTGTTTCTAAGCTAATAAATAAGATTGTTGTTCCATTTTACCTAGCTTATAAATGAATTTGTATTTCCTTTTGTTAACATTATTATTCATAATTGTGAGCTTAATCTTATCTTGGATTAAATTTGATTGTATTAATTCTAGACTATAAGAATAGCAATGACTCTTGTTTAAATTTTCAACTTAAACTACATTGACCGAAATCCAGCTGCGATGAGAATAAAATAGACTACAGCCCTATACTGAAAATAAAAAATTGACCGTCAAATCTCTGGATGAGTTGCTCTCACCGTGTTGTTTATTCTGAATTTAAGATAATTTATACGGTAATGGAGAAAACTAGATAGGTGGCCAAAATCGTAGTTAATTATTATTTAGTAATGAGATTATGAATACTGCTTATATTCTTACAGAAATCAATCTGTTATTTGAATATTTTTTAAAAAATAAAGTTTTTAATCTGAATTTGTTATTGTTTAACAAATGCTTTAATAAGCAGAAATTAAAAATTTTATATAAAGTATTTCTCATGTTCAGTCATTAGTTTATTGCCTTTTGTGTTTACCATACGATTTTATAATCAGATCAGAATTTGAGTATTTTTCAAATATAATAGTTGAGGGTTACCAAATAAGCTTAAGATTTTTTCTTTGTTGTAAAGATAATTAGCCACAGCCAATATTACTATCATCATCAACTTAATAGTTAGTAAATGGATGTCGGACTTGTGAATAAATCTATTTTTTGTTTGCAATTTCTACAGATTTTTAAAGAATGATTGAGAATAAATAGATGATTTTGTTTTCTTAAAAACTACCAGTTTAGTATGTGCTCTATCATATGTTCCAAGTAAGTGAATAAGTACAAAATAATAATAAAAAAATAAATTATATATAAAGTACTTATTTTTATAATATAATTGCACATGTTCAACGAGTATATAACAGTATATTACAGTTCTCTTTGAACAATTTGTTTGGCATTGTTTGTATAGTCAGCATAAAACAGTAATTATTTCTAGCTTCATATTTTTTTTTTCCTGGACATTGGCAGAAATCTATATCTATGGAAGATTACATTGTTACAAAAATGTCATTGCCGTTTTCTTTATGTTGCAATAAAAACCCTTAGTCAATACTTTTATACAATAATAAAGTAATATATTAAAGATCAGCCTATCAAGCTATTGTGCATGCGCTTTTTAGCTTTTTACAGTGTTAATAATAAATGATAAAGTAAATAAATTTTAAGTAAGAGAACATCAAAAGCAATAAATGAATGAAATAAGTATTATCATCAACATCATCATCAACTATTATCAATCCACTGCAGGATGAAGATCTCTCCAAGTTCAAACCATCTTCTCTGATCTTTAGCTTCTCTTCTCTGCATCACCCCTGCACACTTTCTTATTTCATCCATCCATCCATCTCACATATGGTCTCTTTCTGTGTCTTTTACAATCTCTTGAAATCCAGTTTAAGATTTCAAATGTCCATCTATTATCATCTCTTCTAGCAATATGTAAAGCCCAACTCCACTTCAATCTTTTAATTTTTTCAATGAGATCAATCAGACCTGTTTGTTTTCTTACCCATATATTATGTTTTCGATCTCTTCTTGTTACTCCTAACATGCATTTCTTCATACTTCTTTGAGTGGTCTGAAGTCTCTATTGTTCTTCTATTAAGGGTCCAAGTCTCAGATCCATAAGTAAGAACTAGTAAAACACATTTATTAAAAAACCTTTCTTTTCAAATAAATAGGCATATTTTCTTTTAATATCAAGTTATTTCTACCAAAAGCACCCCAACCAAGTTTAATTCTATGATTAATTTCATCCTTTATGTTTCCATCTGTATTAATAATCTGACCAAGATATGTGTAGCTGTTAACTTCTTCTAACTCGTCATAATCAATCTTTATTTTCATATTTTGACAAAACACATTGAACATTACTGTAGTCTTTTTAACATTTATCCTTAGTCCTACTTTCATCTGATAACCCCTGCAACATTTCCTACAGCTCTAAAGCATTATTTGCAAAAACAACTACATCATCTGCAAAATCTAAATGACTTAAATAATCTCCATTTACTTTCACTCCTTTAGATTCCCATTTTAATCCACAGAATACTTATTGCAGCACTGCTGTAAAAAGTTTGGAGATATGGAGTCACCCTGTCTTACACCCTTCTCAATGATGACTTTCCTAGTTTCATTATGTAATCTAAATGTTGCTGTTGCATTTTTATAAATATTCTTTAAAATATAACAATATCCTGGATTTATATCTTGATGATCCAATGCTTTAATCACTGAAGAAATGTTTATAGAATCAAATGCCTTTTCATAATCTACAAATCCAAAGCATAATGGCAACTCATATTCATTTGTCCTTTCTATAACTTCTCTCAATACCTGGATATGATCTACTGTACTAAATCCACTTTTAAATCCAGCTTGTTCTCTTGGTTTGTAGAAATCTAATGTTCTCTGTAGACGAGTTGTAATTATCTTAGTAAAAATTTTGTATAAAATTGATAAAAGGCTGATAGATCTGTAATTTCTAATATCTTCTTTATCACCTTTTTTAAATATTAATATTAATACTGCATTCTTCCAATCATCTGATACATCTTTATCATTTAGACATTTGGTATATAACTTTGCTAACAATTTTTCTATTTCTTCACCTGCTTCTTTTAATATATCAATTATAATTCCATCATTACCTGGAGCCTTTTCTTTCTTCATAAATTTAATTGCATGTCTCACTTCATTTAAAATTCTGGGCAATTAGGAAGATATAATAGATATAGGAAATACTTGGTTTTTATTATTATATAATTCTTGATAGAAGTCTTCTACCCATTTCATGATGTCATCTCTCTTTTTAGTAATAGTTCCATCTTTTTTCCTTATTGATTGCTATTTGTATTATAGTAATTTAGGCATATTACAACAGTATCATAAAATGTGAGATTTAATGTTTAGAGTTATCATATAAAGTAATGATTATTTATAAATTTAAAAAAAAAAAAATCATTGCAAAAAAGCACTTTCCTGAAACAAAAGGCTTTTCAATCATTTCTTCACAATTATTAAGGAATAGTTATGGAATAGCTATTATTCATCAGAATTTTTGTATTTTTTGTATCTTTCTAGCTAATGATAGCAAGATATTTATTTTTTAACTATCTAGTAATTATGAGAAATAAAAATATTGTTATCAATTTTTAGAAATTTCTGATGTAGTTACTATCTGAACCTTAAATTGTAAACATAGCAGCATTGTCTGCTAACTAAGTCTTTACATATATATAAACAAACAATAAGATTTGGCATATTAAAATATTTTGTAATATTTTTGCATAGGATTCATTTGTAGGTTATAGATAAATCATAATACCACAGCCCTCATGCTTAAATAAATCAATAGAATATTAGCAATCTCTTGCTAAGATAACACTAGCATTAGATAATAAATGAATTACTACTCTTGTCTAAGATGTTAAATTGATAATAAATGAAAGCAATATTTGAAACGGACTGAAATTAAATCTGCCTGAAAGATTTTACTAAACTTAATTATAGTGTGCAAAAAATAAATCATTTGTATGTAGATTAATAATAATCATTTTTATCTTCAATTAGTTCATCTTGCCTATTGTAATTAAGTTTATTTAAAACTTCTAGGCAAATTTATTTTCAATCATTTTGGGACATTGCTTTTATTTCCAATATTTTTAAGATCTTAGACAAGACGGTACTTTGGTATTACTTAAAGCTATGACACAGAGTATGTATTAGACCTACTACGCCTGTTCACATTCGTATCAAACCGCTCTTTGATCTTGTGATCTAACCAAAATAATGTGTATACGGATCTTGTACATGGTATTTTTGCAAGACTTACAAAGTTATCGGGAGGTTGATACGAATGTGAACAGGCACAATAGGTCTAAAACATGCTCCATGTTGCAGGACTAAAAGTAACTAAATGTACAAAAATAGTAAAACATAATAAATATATATCATTTTCAATAACAAATGCATTCAAATATGTAAAGACTTTGAAATATGTATGACTTCCAACAACTTTTAAGAACAAAATTTAAAGAAATGTTGCAACTTTTTATACAATCAACTTTTAAGAACGATATTATAAATAAAAATTAAATATGATGTGTGACTTTAACAACTTTTAAGAATGAAATTTAAAAAAATATTGCGACTTTTTATACTAACTACTTTTAAGAACATTATAAATAAAAATTAAATGTGATTTGCAATCTTACAATGATGATGCTATTAATCAAAAAAATTGCTACTTTAAATATGTACCAAACAAACAGTACAGTATATGATTTTGAATTTTAAGTAGTTTTTATAAAAATACATTAACTATATTTCTATGATATTTACCATGTAATATATAATAGGAATTTACACATTAAAACTATATTTTTTACATATAATATAACTATACAAAATGGAGATCTACAGTAAAAATTTTCACTCCGAAAATGTGCCACGTCATTGGAAAGTATGCTGGGATTTTCATATTACTGCCAATAAATGTGTGTTTTTTTTTTTTTTTTATAAAGAAACTAAACCAAAACTCCAATAAAAAAAATAAAATTCATATTACTTATAGTTTTATTACGATTTTTATTTATCCTGGCAGAAACATTTTTCTCTCATACAGTTATTCCAGTTAATGACTGTTTTACCTACTAATCTGAGCTCATGTTCTCCCCATTCAACAGAAATTAATTTCCGAGACCAACTGTATATGAATCGAATTATAATTAGAATAGGAATTCTTGAACCTTCCAACCATGTCTCTTTGGAATACAAATTTTAGTGTTGCATCCTCTGACGTTACAACGCCATTGCTTGTCTGAGGTGTGCACATACAAGCTCATGTTATCTCCATTTGGATACACTTTCACTGATGGCAAGATGTCTTGTTGTTGGAAGTAGAACACTGCATCTATTTTCGTACTCGGTAATTTCCAAATATTTATCATTTTTAACAATACGAATTCTTGAATACACAATGAAAATCATAACGCTAAAAAAAAAACCCCAAAATGTCGAAGTATTGCAAAAATAAAAAGATCGCATTGATAAGAAAAAACACGTTTTGTCATATATCACAGGAATTATTTTGTTTCAATTTGATCATCGCAACATTACACATTTATTGTGGGTGTGAAAAGGCCTTCTATCTCCCCTACACTAAGTCGCAGCTCTAATACCCAAGGACCAAAAAAAAAAAATTAAGGTGTAAACTGTTATTGTCTAGTGTCTGGGAAATCTTGTATATATTTTGTGTAAAATCATACTAGAATTGTTAAAGGTTTTTTTTTTTGTAAATTATTATAATAAAAATAAATAGCATTTTTTATTTTGTATAACCTTTTTAGAAAGAATGTTTAAAAATATTTTTAATTGAATACAAACTATTAAATTCCAGAACACCAGAAATAATTAAAAGAAATAGCACTGATAGTTAATTATATTAATTAACTTTCATTTCAGAAATTAGTTTAATTTGATACTTATCTCTTATTTAAAGCTTTTGATATTCTATTCATTTATCTTTGCTATTATTGACAAACACTATTAAAAATAACAATTTTAGATTATTATTTTTTGTTCTGATAATGAGATATTAGATAATTATTGCATAAAGATGGTATGGTGCTTTGTTTATTATTCTATTAGAACTTTGATTAACCCATAAAGGAATTTTATAGGGTAGGACTTATTGCATTTGTATACCTAATTCTTTTTTTACACAAATGTTTTTTTGCATGACTTTGAAATAACAGAGTTAAAAAAAAATATCTTTCTATACTGAGTTAAAAAAAAAAAATCTTTCTACACAAGTTGTTTTAAAATAACATGATTACTTTGGAATTAGAGCTGCTGTGATATATTCATGATTGGAATGAGGCTTAAAAATCATCTTACATTCTCAAAGTAGTTCTTAGAGTGTCTTAAGTTCTTATTAAACATTTTTTTAAAATTCTAAATAATTTCATGTAAGTAATATAAAATAATTTATTTTCCTTATTAGAAGATTGTAAATGTTTTTAATTTGTTTCTGAGATCTAGTTTGTTACAGTTATATCAAAAAACTAAAAATAAATAAATATGAATGTTATTATCTAATTTTTTTAAAAAAAAAGTTCAGCTCTTTATTTCCCATTATTTTAGAAAAAATCCTTGTTGGTGTTGATGTTAGAAAAAAATAATTTATTTGCTATACATTGCAAGTTTTAGTGATAGCAATAGTATTCCAATCATGTGCACATGTATGCATTTATTGTCAGAAAGTGATAGTGAATAAAATCTTGGGTACTTTTCTATTTTATGGGAAACCAAGATGTTGCTCATATTTTTGATAAATGTATAGCTCTGGGGGCTTACAGTTTCTCTTTTTGAATGTGTTAGTTGTTAAATTTAAAAAAAAGTTAAATTAAATAAAATAAAAGTAATAAATTCCAATAAATTATATCAGTAGTCTTTATTTCAGTTTTTTTTTTATACTTATAACGTTGAAGTGATGATGTGTTTTGAACTTTAAAGTTTTCGATGGCTTGTGTAGAGAAACCAATGAGTGCTTTATCATGTTATCACTTTCAAGTTTTTTTATTTTTCAAATGAAGTTTATTGTTCCTATAACTCATTTTTTATTTATATTCAATGTGTATGAATTTAATAAGACTTGATAGTACAAAAAAAAAAAAAACATTCTAACAAAATTTTTCATATGGTTTATTTAATTATTGTCATTAATTTCTTAGGTCTGAAACTAATCTCCTTAGTTTTCATATATAAAATGTATTTTTTTACACAAATTTCTTTTACATGTAATTTTTGGGAACCAATTAATTATGTAAAAAGAGAATTAGGTATATTACATATAGAGGACTTAGTTAGTGTAGATTTATATTATCATTGTTATCAGCCAATATACCAGAAGAAGAAAAAATAGATAAAAAAGAAACAACAATAAAAAAAGATTAGAGTCAGAATTATTGCTTATTAATTAAAAGATGAAAATTTAGTTGCACAATTTCATAATTCAGTTGTCACAATTAGTATAGAGAAATGGATATTGGTATGAGAGTCTATGCATTAAATAACTGAAGACCATAAGATAAAAGAAAATGAAGAATGAGTTATAAACATTATCATTTTAATTCATTAATAATTATGGTTAACATTTATAATTTAATTAATCAAGATTATACCTTTTACACAACTCTCAATAAAATATATTTTTTTGTTATATGTGTAATTGCTCAATTAATGATAATAATCTTGTATAGTATATATGAAATCAATTTATTTAATCACATCAATTCTGAGATTACATTAATAACCATATAAAACATTCTGGGAAAAAGATATTAAAAAAAAATTAATGTAAAATTATAGAGAGAGTATAGTAGAAAAAATATATATTGGAGTATGAAGTTCTAACTCATTGAAAGTGGTTTACTAGTCCATCTCATAATGTTGACATATTTTGTTTAAAGAAACCTGATAAGAAATCTGTCTGGTTTTTTACAGTTATTAGTAGCCAGAATTAAGAATTACATCATAATTTGGTTGGCATTAAATTAGTCTTCATATAGGAGAATGTTAAAAGAAATATCGTAGCAGGGAAATCAATAATGAAATAAGTGTTGAAAGATGTTCAATATTGATATGATTATGTATATATCTTTTTTTTTCCTTTGAAAATAACAGAGGAAAAACTAAATAATTTCTTCTTTTTTTAAAATCTTTATATTAGAATTTATTTTGTTCAGATGTTATTTGAAAGAAATTGAAATGCCAAGTGGAATTCCAGTATGTACACTTTTGATTGTCTAAATCATCTTAGAATTATGGATGTTTTTATTCCAATAGTACATAATGATTTAAATCTAAAAATTTGTGGATTATTTGTTTGAAGGCAAGTATTTTAAAAGTTATGTTTAACATTGTCCACAGAGAATATAAATGAGAAAAAATAAAAAATTAGAGATGAGCAAAATGGAAGAAATAAATACAAAAATGAAAATAGTGTGAGATATATTTGCAATGATTAATTAATACAGTATTATATTTAAAGAAAATATGCTTGTGTTGTGTCTTACTTCTTTTTAGTCCTAAAACAAATCAGATTATTAATGAAAAAAGGATGAAAAAAATACATTGAGAATGACAGAGAAAAAAAGTTTGATTGTTGACTGAGCAACTAATAAATAATACCAATTTATTGTTAAGAAATCAGGATTAGATCATACCAAAGATAATCAGTGAATTAAGGCAATTTTTGTAACATTAAAATATAAGAAATTTCCAGAAAAAAATTATTTGAGGTGAAATTCTGTTTAAATGTTTAGAAATACTATTGGAGGATTTTGTCAGCAAAACGTCAGAAAATGATGATGATGGCTACTTTGTGTAGAGCTGTAAATAAAAATAAATTGTAAATTAATTTGTAAAAGTAATTCTTTTAAACATTCAGCATTTTGATTTCATTCACAACATTTTTGTGGAAATTAATCAGCAACAAAATTTATATCATTTTTTATTTTATCACAACTAATATATTTTGAAACCTATGACTTAAGACTTTTATTTCATTTGTAATTCTTTTAAATGTTTTAATAGTTAAATGAGAAAAAATATATATGTTCAGTGACTTAATATATCTGCTTGACAAATATGTATATATTTTATTAAAAAATAAAAATATATGCATGATGTAATACAAAGCAAGGAAATTTTATATTTAATAAAAGCATGTATTTCTTTTTTTTTCTTTTTTTTTGATGTGTTCAATATTTTGAACAGCTTGGATCAACTTTCATCATACATTTTTTACATAGGCAACTGTTAGTAACAAATAAATAAGCTAATTTTTATGACATAAATTTTTACAGAAATTCATTATTTAGTAGAGAGGATCTTGAAAATCATTAACAGATAGATTTTTAGAAATAGAATAGACTGTGCTTAATATCTTAAATATTAAAATACAACTGTTTGTTATATTTAATGATTTAAAGATTATATTAATGAGAGTATATAACTATTTGTTACATCTGATGATTTAAAGATTGTGTTCATGAGTCTACCTAATATAGTTTTTAAACAAAGGCAAAACTCCCCATACAGTAGTGCCACCCTGTGCCAAACAGAGTAATCAATGGATACCAGAAGGCTTGTGCATAAAATCCTTATCTAGTGCCTACTCAACAAATTATGTGCTAGTATAGAGATGGTGATCATGTGATGTTTGATGGTTTAATATAGTTTTTCTTCATTTTCAAGTGCCCTCTGCAATTTAGTGCTGTGGTAGGATGGCAAATTCAAGAGTTAAAAGATTCTGGTGCCATTTTTCAGTTAAAGAAGTAACAAAATAAATAAATATATTTCAATTTGATCAATTGAATGGAACTATTGTGCTTAATTTGTCACTTTAGTGTTGACATGTCACTCAACCAACTTAAAATTGATTTCTTATTCATATAGATGTTAGTATAAAGAAAATGATAATTGCAAATTAAATATATATTAAAGCAAAAATTTTTAGGAAATATATTTTTATAAATAAAATAATTAAGTAATTAGGATTCAAATGTAGATTGTGTACATAAAAATATAGCAATAGAAATAAAATTCTAAAAGTAATTTAATAAAAGAGGAATTTGGTAATAAAAAGTAAAACAGAAATAAATAAATAAATAATAATATGTATATATTTAAAAGGAAATTTATAATAATTTTAGAGTATCCAAGATATTTTTTGTAAAATAAATAAAATAATAAAGGACATATAAAAATAAAATTGAAATTAAACTGATGTGTAAAAAGAAAATGAATTATGATGTGGCACACTGGTGTGACATCCAATTCAGTTACTTCTGAACCTAGAACTTTTTATAAACTCCTGATCAATAAAAGCAATTAATTATATATATTAAATTATTTTTTTAATAGACAGAAAATTTTAATAGAATTTATATTGTTTAGATTATAAAAAAGAAAATAACTTAAATGATTCACCTGTAGATAATAACATTTGAAAGATAAAAAATTCAAATATATATTTTTATGAGCAAGAATACAAACATTAAATAAAAATAATATAAAATGGTATATAGAAAGAGAAAAAAATAAATAAACAAAGGCACAACAGCAAAAATATAAGCAAGCATTTTAAATGAAAATGGTTTAAATAAAGATGTATACTTGCTTTTACATTGTTTTCAAATTTTATGGCACTGGTCTAGGGAATTGTTCATAGATGGTTTGATGAAACATAGATCAAGATTGTGATACAGGTTTGGATGACAGAATTTTTAATTTGAATAGATTAAAAGTAAAAACAAGAACTTCATCTTGGATTTTAAATGTGCATTATGTTGGCAAATGCTATATTTGCCGATTTAAAAAACAATCTGTAGAATTATTTAATATTTTGAATGTAACATATAGAGTCTTTGGTGTAATAATATTTAAAAAAAAATTCAAATTTTTTATTAACTAATGATGGAAGCAAAAATCTCAGCAACTTTTAACTTGGCTAATTGCCAACTTGAAAATATAAATCAATTTAAATATATTGATAGTTTTACAAGTAGAAATGTGAATTTGGACATTGAGGTATAGCATAGACTCAAATGTGCTGTTGCTTTTAGCAAGTTAGAAAAGTATTTCACCACAGGAAAATAACTATTACGATTAAATTAGTTATATATAGTGCTGTTAAATTATCTATTTTATAATATGGAAATGGGTCTTGAACATTTTATTGATGTGATAAAAGATATTAGAAACATTTCATTTAAGAATGCTATATAAAAATTTAAAAATACAATGGCAAATTTATAAAAGTAATTGATATGTTCTTCAATTTACTGAATATTATGTTACAGTATCCACTTATAAAATCACAGCTTCATTGGATTGAACATGTAAAATAAATTAACTTCCTAAAAGATGTTTAATGGTTAATGTAAGCATGGTTTTTGTGGAATAGGTAGACTCATTTACATTACAAGGATTATGTCAATGAACTGGAATATTTGATAGAGAATAGAATACATAGGAGAGCTACTTTTAGACATTGTTGAAATGTTTAAGAAATAAAAAAAATCTAGAGGTTAAATAGACACATGTTCTATATGTGCATATTTGTGCTTCACAAATTGGTTTATATAGTCATTACAAAACTCTTCTCTAGAGTAGTTTTTTTCCCTTGGAATAATAATGGATCATATTCCTTTAAGAGAGGTTGCTGCTGATAATAAGATACAGTATTGATTAAAAGTTTTTAAAATACAAAAATAATTAGAATACAAATAAGAGATTTTAAATAGCTAAGTAATTTGATGTTTTGGTATTTATATATTAAAGCTGTAACATGGGAGATAGGAAACCTTTTCACACTCACAATAAATGTGTAATGCTGTGATGACATCAAATTCAAAGAATGCGAGTATACATGACTAGACATGACAAAATGTATTTTTTTATCAATGTGATCTTTTTTTGTATGTGATACTTCGACATTTTTAGTTATTTGCAATACTGAATGACGTGAAAGAAATGTGTCCACCAAGATAATAAAAACATAAGGTATGATAATTAATACATTTTTTTTGTGTGTTGTTTTGGTTTAATTTGTTTATAAAAAACATTTATAAGCACTTCTATGGAAATCCCAGCATCCTTTGCAATCACATTCTACATTTTTACTACAGATCTCCATTTTCTGTGGTAATATATCATTACAAGTTTGGTTTTAATACATCACTTAGTATTGTAAGACTATAGTTAATGTATTTTTATAAAAATTATTTAAAACCAAAATCATTTACTCTTTGAAATCTGCATATTTAAAGTAACAATTTTTTTTGTGTAATGGTGTCATTTCATTAAGACTGCAAATCATTTTTTTTTTCACATTTTCAAATAACATTCTGAAACTTGTTAGCATTCAAACTCGTACATATGTAGTTAAAAAGCATACATTTATTATTAAAATGAGAAACAAAAATTGACATATTGTTAAAAATTATTTTTTAAAAGTTATTACTATTGAAAGTTGTACATATTTGAATACCGTTGCTAAAAATCATATATTTCTTATTGAAAATGATACATATATTTATTGTTTTACATTTTTTTAGAGGTACAACACAGAGCATGTATTAGAGACCTGCTGCTCCTGTTTTGCATTCATATCAAATCCTACTGATAACTTTGTAAATCTTGTCTTTAGATACCATAAACAAAAAAAGTTATTTACAAGATCCATGTACACGTTATTTTGGTCAGATCACAAGATTACAAAGTTATCAACGGATTGATATGAATGTGAACAGGTGTAGTAGTTCTAATATATGCTCCGTGTTGCAGCTTTAATACCGAAGTACTGATGTTTTATATATAATAGATTGAATTAGGGAAAATAAAAAAAATAACAGAAAACTAAAATGAATATAAAAAAAGTGATTTAAAATTTAATATGTTAGAATTAAATATGCACACATTAATTATAAATTATAATTCAGATATGATATAAGAAAAATTATCTTGAATCATTCATGACTAATATCAGCAATTTATTAATTCTCCGAACGTTTTCGATGGCTTACCCTTCATTATCAAGAAGTACAAAATCACTTATCAATTTCCGATATACTGATATGCAAATATTCGAACTAAACTAGGTGAATGAGTTATGAAATTTGTTTTTGTAAATGTGAATTATAGATATGTCTAATTTTATAAATTTTGAGATTGAAACATTAATGAAATTAGAAATTGATATATATAAATGGTTTCATAAAATCAGTTATATTTACTAAATCTATAAACCTCAAGAATGTGCACGTGAAAATGCGAAGGTAGGGACCTCTACAGGTCTTAACCACAAGCTTACGCTTTGGAAGAAAACCCCCTCTTTACTTCAACCTACTTTCTATATAAATAGGTGAAGCTGAAGCAGTTAGATCTGAGAGCGTGAAGCTATTTAATACTTCACTGATTTAAGTCCACAATTTCTATTACACATTAGTACCTATTTATATAGAAAGTAGGTTGAAGTAAAGAGGGGGTTCCCCTCTTTTTTTCCAAAGTGTAAGCTTGTGGTTAAGACCTGTAGAGGTCCCTACCATCGTATTTTCACACGCATACTCTTGAGGTTTATAGCCTTAGTAAATATTACTTATGTAATCAATGTGCGTTTAAATAAATTTATAAAATCAGTTATGAAAATAAAAAAAAGGGGATTATAGTATTTATATAATAATTATTTTATAGTTTTAAAGCATTATATAGGGAAATATTTAAATAATTACAATACATAAAAAAACTTTTGCATACTTTTATGTATATAAATTAAATCCATCATTTATTTGTAAATTATCAAAAGTAATGACGAAACACATCATCGTCAGAAGTAGGTTTCATATATGAAAACCAAATAGTCTTATCTGTAGTTTTTTTTATAAATTCCTCAAGTATTCATATTATCACTCTTCTTAAGATTTTCATTAATTTATAATCCATTTATATCCATTTTCCAATATGCACTTGTTTAATTATAATTAAGCTTTGTCATTGTCATTCCCTCATCATTATTATAATCAACTTTCATGAAATTTAGGGCTATAACAGTTTTTTTTTTATACTAAGTGATATTCTCTTATTTGCTTAATTTTATTTTATAATTTCTTAAGTTTTTGGTTTTCTTCACCTAGCTACTTGTGAGGTCATGTGACATTTGAGTACTTTAGTAACAAATTGAATCAAGAGTTCCATTAAAATTGTCCCAAGTTTTTTTTACTTTTGCTCAGGATCAATTCATTACTCTACACCGATAGACATTTGCAATAAAATCTATTATCTTCATGATATGCGGTTCATTCACTACCTTTTTTGATATCTAATTTCCAGTTGGATAGGTTTTTATGTGGTTTTCTTAATAAAAATGCTTATTTTTAGATTTTCAGTGGCAATATGTGTTAAGCTTGGGACTGCTAGTGGCCAATTTCTGTTGTTCTATTTAGTTGGATTTTGTGGCATATTTTTATTTTAATTGGCAGATAATTTTTTTTATTTTTGATTATAAATTGAAACAGCAGTTTTTAATTACCAATGAGCTATTCTGTGATTGAGATCCAGTTTTAATGAGTGAGTTATAAAAATTTAAACAACCAAGCTCTTTTAATGTTAATAACAATTAAAGTCATTTGTTGTTCAGGAATTCATGTAATGTTCAATTATTGAAAATAGCAGTTGAATTCCAATCAAGGAACTTTTAATTATTGAGTTCATCATTCTGCCATTGCACTAAACCATGCAAAGCATTAATTTTAATAATCTACTAAAAATATGAAATTCTATATAATATTGCCTTAAGATTAATAGCAAAATAACTATGGAAACAAATAGACATCTTTTTTTTTATCACTATAACAATGCTTATTTTACACTATTTTTTAAATATATTTATGTATACTTATATATATCTTTCTTTTTATCACTATGACAATGTTTATTTTATTTTATACTTGATCAATCTGGCAGTTTTGATTGACTAATAGTTTTCTATAGAGCTAATATATATCTACATAAATCAATAGTATAAAATAAGTATTGTTATAGCGATATAAGAAAGATGAATTTATTTAATCATTTTCTCAATACAAAAAGATATAAGGTAAGAAAAAGATCAAAATAATTGTGATTATCAAGTTTACTACTGTCTTGATTGCTGATGTTATTTATATAATGATATATATGGCATCATTTCAAAGATTGTCTTTGCTGATTGGTAAATGATAGATGTCTTATTCAAGAACTAAAAGTTTTTGAATATATTTATGACTGCTAAGAAAACAAAATTATTTTCCAGTTTGAAGAGAACTGTTGTAAGACAATATTTATTTTATCACAAAGGTATTTTAAATGTTTTTTTTTTTTTTTTTTGTAAAAAAAAAAAAAAGTCAGTTTTAACATACTTATTGATTCCATTAATTTTTTTAAGCAAGCTTTTTTTAAAACAAAAAAAGAAAAAACAAATATAATGTAAAATTTGTCAAATAGTTATTTAAAATTTTATCTTTTGGCAATATAATTAAAAAATTATATCATCTTTATATGTACAAAAGTTTAATCAAGCTTTGCTTTATGATTTAACATAATCCTTTAAGAATGATGAGATAACAGAATGTTATTGCTATAAAAACATGGCTGTTATTTTTTTGACTTAATGTTATGTCTTAAACAGTCAGGACTAATTTCATCACTTACTTTTATTAGCAAGTTTTAGTTAAACTTCTGACACATGTTCTATTAATAATTTTCAAAGTGAATGCAGATGGAGATAACAAAACTCATTATTTTTGACTGTATCTCTTGAAACATATATATTATATTATAGATATTGTTATTCCGTATAGAAAATATAAATGTAAATTTAATTTTAAATTTAGATTAGTATATTAACCTGTTATGATCATGCCTTATAGTTCCAACACTCAGCTTTTGAGAGAGAGTTGATAAATTTCCAAACAAGTTCAGAATAGTATTCTTTTTTTTTTTTTAGATAGCTAATGCCTTCTATTTTAGCTATTCAATGTTAATTCATAAATAATATCTAGTTATTTTGGTTGGTGAGTAAATTTAACAGTGGCTTTAGGAAGAGACATGTAGTGATAAATAGTTGATTGCTGTACCAATCTTGAGATAATAAATTAGAACCCAAATTAACTAGTTGATGAATTTTGAGGTTTCATTTGCAATAATAGTATTGTAATCAGTATATTATAAGAATAGCCTTTTATGGTATGTGCTATGGTAAACTCATGTTTTTAAATAATCAAAATTTGCTTCTAATATACCATTTGGAAAAGATATGTCATCCATTCAAATTCTGTTTATATTCCTGAGATCATATTAAATCCCACTAATTTATAAAAAATTTGATCCTGCTGAACACCATAGATAATTGAAATTCTTTCTGAAAATATATTATTACAAAAATTATTAATATACTTAAAAATAAAATATTTGTAAATGCACATACTGACATGTCTTAAACCTAATTGCAATGATATTTATTGCATTAGAAGCCATAATTCACTCAATTTATTCCAGAGCCATTTATTGTAAATCTGAATAATCAATGAATATTTGATAGAAGTTACCATATCCATTTCTAATTTCTGATTATTATCTTTTTCAGTAAATAAAACCATCAAATGAATTTGTTAGCATACAATTATTTTATTTTAATAACTATTTAGTAATACCTATATTTTGTTTTCAATCTCTTCTTATTATTTCTAACATACATCTCAGTTTCTGTATTGCTCTTTTGTTAAGTGTCTAAGTCTCAGATTCATAAGTAAAAACTGATAAAACACATTTATTAAAAATGTTCTTTTTCAAACACATAGCCATATTTTCTTTTAATATTAAATTATTTCTACTAAAAGCACTATATCCAAATTTAAGTATTTGATAAATTTCATCCATTATGTTTCCATCAGTACTAATAATTTGACTAAGATAGTTGTTAATTACTTCTAATTCTCATTGTCAATCTTTATTATTATTATTTTTTTTGAGAAAATTCTTTGAACTTTACTTAATCTTTTTAACATTTATCTTTAGTTCAACTTGTTTACTTTCATTTGATAACTCTTGCAACATTTCCTAAAGCTCTTAAAGAATTAAGAGACTGAAATAGAACTGGGATGGACACATTATCAAAAGAAATAATAATATATAAGCAGTTGAAATTTTAAACTGGATCTCAAAAAATTGTAAAAGTCTTAGAAAGAGACCACATGTGAGGCGGATGGATGAATTAAGGAAGTTTACTAGTGTGCTGTGAAGAAGAGAGGTTAGAAATTGAAGGAACTGGATTAAATTTGAGTCTTTTATCCCATAGAGGATCTATAATGGTTGAAAATAATAATGATGATAATAATGATCACTAATATCCCCAATTCCACTGATGGATCTATAATGAAAAAACTAACGTGTTGGAAATACTATTTTTTCCATGATAAATGTGGATAATTTATTAATATTGCAATGATAATAAAAATAAACAATTTGTTAAATTTATAGTTTTTATGAAAAATGGTAATTCAAAACTTCTAATGCTATTTCACCTTAAACTCTTAAACATAATTAATTAATCACAGACTATGGAAAATGATTGTAAATTTCAGGAAATATCCATTTTTGATTCCAAGAGCTGCTATAAATAATTCATTATATTACAATTTCCTTCAATTAAAACATAATATTAATTTAAAATAAACATCTCTTAAATATCTCTAGCAGATTATGAATTATTATACTTTTTTAAAAAATTAGTTCACTGGATCAGAGTGCCCAAATTTTTCATATGGGGGAAGACTTTACAAATCCTGAAATTTTAAAGGAATACCTTGGTTATTTTATAGGGTTGGTAGTTTTTAATAATGCATAAATTAAGCAAGTAAATATAAAAGTTAAGAAAACTAAAGAAATATCTATTTTCAAATTTTAATTATGATTAACAAAACACATGAAAATAGTAAAATAAACTAGCATGTATATGGTAAAATTACATTCTTAATGACTTTGATGTTTTGTGTCTTTTTACAAATTATTTTGATATCAGAAAGAATATTAATAGGCTGAATTCTCATATTTGATTAAGTATCAAATCTATTCCTGTACTTCATTTGGTTGCAGCATAATATGAAAAGCATATCTTGCATAAATATGACATTGTAAAAAGAAGCAAAACATAAATAGTTAGTTTTGACAGCTACTCTTATAAATTTGTTTAGAAATTGCTTAAAAGTATTCAAAAATAAAAGTTCAAAATTTTCACTTTGTATTAATGGCAATGTGCCTGTATCAAACATTTGAAAATAACATTACACATGATAGACCTTCTAGTTGTGGCTGAATTTCACAACAGTTATAATTGTATCTTTTGATACATTTTTGGTTTTTGTTTTATAAGGAATTCTATAAATTATATTATCCTAACCTTTGGTATATCTATTTAATCAAAACATTTTTTTTTTTAAATGTCATTTGACCTTCTTTTCATAAGATAATTTCATTGTCTCCAGATAATTGTACGTCTATATACCTAAAAAACCTTTTCATAATGTTTTGCAATTTCTTAAATTTGTATCTGATTTCTAAATAATAGAGCAATAAATTAACTGTTGGAATAAATGTTATATAAATGAAAAGAATGCATGATTGTTTGTGTAAGACTTTCTTTGATTTATTTGAATGTTATATCCTGAAGATTTTTTATGATAATTAATTCATTTAATAAAAATTAATTTCAATAATTGATTGTCTGATGCTCTGATTATATGACTAATGTATTTTTAATATGAAATTGATTGCATTTGTGAAATATTAATTTCTAAATTTCTGATGAATATTATACATGGTAGATGCAACAGAATATAAATACTATAAAATTAAAATGTGAAATGAAGACAGAACTAGGTTAGACATATATTTAGAGCAAAACCTAATATATAAACAAAAAAAAAAA
This sequence comes from Epiperipatus broadwayi, assembly GCA_028023455.1. Taxonomy (NCBI): domain Eukaryota; kingdom Metazoa; phylum Onychophora; class Udeonychophora; order Euonychophora; family Peripatidae; genus Epiperipatus; species Epiperipatus broadwayi. Next base: position 5,133,676 of record JAQFVV010006267.1, read on the forward strand.
AGATGAATAAAAAAATCAACATTAAAGTATTCCAAGAAGCTTAAGTAAAAAAAATTGCTCAAGAGTGTATTAAATAGAAAAGATTGGAAAGGTTTTTAAATAAATATTATTAGTCAACTGATTTCAATACTGATGCTGAGAAATATTGAAATAGTAATAACAACACAAAATTTAGTTTAGCATTTAATCATTTGGATTAGATTGCTTTATATTTTTGAGATTTCTTTCTTAGAAAAGTCTTATGGGTCACATGATAGCTAATTAGTTAGAAAAAGATATATTGATTTAAGCCATTGACTCTTTTAAGAATATTGGAATTTGTCCATCTCATTACCATGATCATCTAGTATTCAAATCCAGATGAAACATAATTTTTTTTTCTGGTTCTAAGCAGTTTTAATATATTTTTTTCAGATAGTCAGCAATGTTAACTTAGATTAGTCAGATCAATATTGAGGTTCTGCTTGTAAAAAAATATAACTTTGTGTAGCCTTTAATCTGAGAGGGAAGTTCATCTTTTTATTTTTATATCACCACTGCTGATTTATATTGTACCAGTCGAAAAACCCACCAAAAAGAATTGCAAGTCGGATCCAAACTCAGGCGGCTCAAAACTGAATTCAAACCCAACTCAACAGCTCGGATTAATAGAAATCTAAATCGACGGCACAGTGCTATGCGCCAAGAAACTAGCTCAACGGTTGGTGAGGATCAGAGACCCCTGAACTGACATTAATATCTGATAATAAATGACTAAAATAATTTTAAATCGAATCATATGTATATGTTTGGGTTGCCAACACAGACAGCGAGCATTAACATTAAAATAATTATAAAAGAATTAAGAACGAAGAAACCAAGTGTGTTTAGAAAATATTTAATAATAATAATTTGTTTTGTTTGAATTTTAAATAATGATTATATTAATTACCTCTAGCCTTTAACAGAATTTATAATAATAATAAGAGTGGTGGTCCTTGTTATATGCCAATGAATATTACACAATATTTGAAAGTCTATGTCTATGCCCCCAACAAGAAATAAAAAGCAGATAAAGGTATTCATTAGTAAAGGAATTTATTACTCTAATTTTATACAAAAGAATGTGATATTTATTTTCACATTCGCAAATCCATTCACGAAGAGCAAGATACGTATTTAGGGCATAACTTTAATCTTTATTGGAAAAATTATTTAATTAAATATGACTGAAAATTTGTTCGACTTTAATTGAAATCACTTCATCACGAATTACGAGCATCAGAGCGGGTTTTACTGGAACAGAGAGGTAACTGTGCTGACGAATTATGAGCTAAAAAATGAACTTGAAAGACGATAGCTAGTCGATAATCGAAGTCCTATGGAGGCTTGCGTCTGACAAGTCTTATGCCCTTTGACTAATATGAACAGGAGAGGAAGTGCTTTCTTCCTCGATAATTCAAAATAACAGAAATATGATCATCGACCAGCCTAACGGAGCGAAAGATTGCCCTACATCAGCAACGTTGAAGATGATGACTTACTAGTCACCGTTTGAGAACTAAAACCCAATTATAGAATGCTCTACGTGATGACTTGATCAAATGAATTAAAGTCAAACAAGATTTAAGTAAAACTATTTCAAAGTATTTGTAAATCATATTAATTATGCCCCAATCATTGTGCCCTTCCTGAATCTTAATAGAAAATAACAAAGTTGAATTAGAATATATTTATTTGATTCCTTTATCGGCCCTTTGCAAAAAACATTTTAAGATTATATTTGAATAAATATACATTGGTGAATACGAGAAAATAGCTGAGGCATAGATTGGAAGCGGAGCTAATAATTTATTATTAGCCAATTATAAAAATAGTAAACGTAATAATTTCTTTCGACTCGATAATTGATAGAAGTTATAAATTTAGTTCTAATGGGCGAGAACTACTACTAGAATTAATATATTATTTGAGTGAGGCAAATAGAACAAAGGAGCTCATTGAGTCGAAAGATTATTGGCATATAATTAAAAATAAATGACATTAATAAAGCACACAAATATATATATAATAAATGAACCGCCAAGTAAGAAAAGAGAAAGTTTAAAGACTAGAGATTGAGAGAATTTATATAAATTTAAAAATAGCATAAATAAAAGGGTTTACACAGAGTATTACATTTATAGAATGAAAAGAGCTCTTAAAGGGAGTGTAAAGTAAAGTTCGGAAACTGGCCAGAAAGCTTAAGGTTCATTATGGAAATATATTACCCATTTCTTCCGGGGCGGGTTCCCTTAGTTTACACGTCCGGGTGAGGAAAATGTCGGCATGCATTTGGTCGATTACTTGAACAATATTTTAATGAATTTTCACGATCTTAGCAGCATGATTGGTTCGGAAAAGATTCAGCAGCTTCATGGAAGATTTTTAGGGGACTTCAGGAACCGATAGCCAGATTCCTGACGTTTAGCCCCTTACCATGATTGAAACACTATTTAAAACGCATAGAGTTTACTGCACTTCTCTACAACAAAGATGGCTCTTCCAAACTTTTCAGAGCTATATATCTGTCCTCTGATGCCTTCAGGCTAGCGCTCCTTTCATTATCAATGTTTTTAGATTTACTGGTTGTTTTTAGATACATTCCTTCGATAAGGCTTTCAAACTCATTAACTTGAATTCATTTTCTAATTAGAAAATGAATTCTTAAAATCAGAAAATGATTTTAATTAGAAGATCCTTATCTTTTTTTCTAATTAGTAAAACTTTAACTGTTGTTTTTGGAAAGGGAAAATCTGAAAGCTTATGGAAAGAATGTAGCTTTTAATCAATAAAACTTTAACAAATTATTTTAAAATAAAATCAAACATTCCCGACGCAATGAAACTTTTAAACAATTATATATATTTAAATATTTACAAATATATACGCACAATCCATGCAGTTATAATATATAAATTCATGAATAATTCTATCATGAATTTATTAATAGAATTGATCAATTTAAATCTGAAACTAATTAATTTTAATACGCATTTATGAAATAAGTTATTCTTTATGGAAATTAGCGTGGATTGAACGTATAAAGCCCCATTGCATCGGAAATTTAAGGTTAGTACTAGGGTTTGAAGTGGGCTTATGGCTAGATGTCATGAAGCTAGGATCGAACTCAGATCCGACTGCTTCAATATTGTAATGAATATTTGTGTGAAATGCAACTAATGAAACTGGTTATGAAAGCATGGATTTCAAAATCTAATTGATCTTTGAAAATAATTGTAACCATTATATCAGACTTAAAAAGAACTTGAATTTTATTGATTGAAATTGTTGTGATTAATGATTATCATTAAAGAGTTTATATGCAAATGCAAAATAGATATTTCAAAGCATCTTTTTATAATTCTTCAATGTAATAATATCTATTAGGTATCACATTTTAAAATTTTCTTTATATCTTTCTGTACTGTCATCATCATCATTATCAACCATTATCAATCCACTGCAGGATGAAGGTCTCTCCAAGTTTAATCCATCTTCTCCGATCTTTAGCTTCTCTTCTCCACATCACCCCTACACATTTTCTTATTTCATCCATCCATCTTACATGTGGTCTCCTTCTGGGTCTTTTACAATCTCTTGGAATCCAGTTTAAAATTTCAATTGTCCATCTATTATCATCTCTTCTAGCAATATGTCCAGCCCAACTCCACTTCAATCTTTTAATTTTTTCAATGAGGTCAGTAACACCTGTTTGTTCTCTTACCCATACATTGCGTTTTCGATCTATTCTTGAAACTCCCAACATACATCTCTCCATACTTCTTTGAGTGGTCTGAAGTCTCTGTATTGATCTTCTATTAAGTGTCCAAGTCTCAGATCCATAAGTAAGAACTGGTAAAACACATTTGTTAAAAACCTTTCTTTTCAAACACATAGGCATATTTCCTTTTAATATCAAATTATTTCTACCAAAAGCTCTCCAACCAAGTTTAATTCTATGATTAATTTCCTCTATTATGTTTCCATCTGTATTAATAATCTGACCAAGGTATTTGTAACTCTTAACTTCTTCTAATTCATCATAATCAATCTTTATTTTCATATTTTGAGCAAATCGATTAAACATTACTTTAGTCTTTTTAACATTTATCTTTAGTCCTACTTTCCTACTTTCATCTGATAACTCCTGCAACATTTCCTGCAGCTCGGAAGCATTATTTGCAAAAACAACTACATCATCTGCGAAATCTAAATGACTTAAATAATCTCCATTTACTTTCACTCCTTTAGTTTCCCATTTTAATCCACAAAATACTTCTTGCAGCACTGCTGTAAAAAGTTTTGGAGATATGGAGTCACCTTGTCTTACACCTTTCTCAATGTTGACTTTCCCAGTATCATTATGTAATCTAATTGTTGCTGTTGCATTTTTATAAATATTCTTTAAAATATGACAATATCCTGGATCTATACCTTGATGATCCAATGCTTTAATCACTGAAGAAATGTTTATAGAATCAAATGCCTTTTCCTAATCTACAAATCCAAAACATAATGACAACTCATATTCATTTGTCCTTTCTATAACTTCTCTCAATACTTGAATATGATCTACTGTACTAAAACCACTTTTAAATCCAGCTTGTTCTCTTGGTTGGTGAAAATCCAAGGTTCTCTGTAGACGAGTTGTAATTATCTTGGTAAAAATTTTATATAAAACTGATAAAAGGCTGATAGGTCTGTAATTTCTAATATCTTCTTTATCACCTTTTTTAAATATTAATATTATTACTGCATTCTTCCAATCATCCGGTACATCTTTATCATTTAGACATTTGGTATATAACTTTGCTAATATTTTTTCTGTTTCTTCACCTGCTTCTTTTAATATATCAATTATAATTCCATCATTACCTGGAGCCTTTCCTTTTTTCATACATTTAATTGCATTTCTCACTTCTTCATTTAAAATTCTGGGCAATTCGGAAGATGTAATAGATATAGGAGGTAATTGTTCTTTATTACTATATAATTCTTGATAAAAATCTTCTACCAATTTCATAATGTCATCCCTCTTTTTAGTAATAATTCCATCTTTTTTCCTTATTGCAGATATAAATTTCCTACCAATACCAAAATGTTGTTTTACATTCTTAAGACTTTTATTTTCTTCTACAGCTTTTCTTGCTAGTTCACAGTTATACTTTCTTATATCATTTTCAACTCTTTTCCGCACCATTTTACAAAATTCGAGATATTCAATTCTTTTTAATGCATCATTCTTGCATATCTTCATATTCCTTCTTTTCTTCATAAGTTCTCTAGTCTCAGTAGAAATTTTATTAGTCAATTGCTGCTTTTTTCTACCAGCTATCTTTGTTGCAGTTTTTAAAAGTGTATCAGTTATTTTCATATTAATTTCATTCAAATCTGAATCATGTTCAAAATCTACTAATACTTGAAACCGATTTGTAAGTTCTAATTTAAATTCATTAGAATGTTTCTGAAGATTAGGAATATGTTTTTCTTAATAATTTTTGTCTCTCTAGTTTTACATTAACATGTATCTTACCCCTTACTAATCGATGATCACTTCCTGTGTTAAATTTATTAAGAACATTACAATCTTGAAATATGTATTTCCTGTTAGTCAAAATATAATCCAATTCTGCTGTACCTTCATTTGGATGCTTCCATGTCCATTTCCTTCTAACATTTTTCTCAAAAAAGAATTCATAATATAAAGTTTTTCCTTCTCTGCAAACTCCACAAGTCTATGTCCTCTCTCATTTCTATTACCATAACAAAAATTACCTACAACACTTTCATCTTTCATTTGTTTACCAATTCTAGCATTAAAATCTCCCATAACAATTTTAAAATGTTGTTTACTCTGATCAAAAGCCTTTTGTACATCCATATAAAAATCTTCTACTACTTCATCACTGTGAGAACTTGTTGGGGCATAAACCTGAATTATCTGCATTTGATGTCTGCTATTAAGTTGTATAACTAATCTTGCCACTCTGTCTGATACACCATCAATCTCCACAATATTGTTCTTCCACTTTTTATTTATAATGAATCCTACTCCACTTGTATTTCCAATATTTGTACCTTTATAATAGAGCATATGTCCACTTTTTAAATCAATTGTCTCTTCACCTTTTCTTCTAACTTCACAAAGTCCAATAATATCCCATTTAATATAAGAGAGTTCTTCTTCTAATTCTTGCAATCTTCCTTCACTTGAAAGTGATCTGCAGTTGTAAGTACCTAAATAAAAAGTCATCATCAAATGGCAGCCTGGGTCCGCCTCCAGGATATTCTTAGCACCCTCCGCCTTCGGCCACCAACCGCTGCCTTGGTTGGTGACTTTACAGCCTCCTGGGAATAAGGGCCATGCTTTATTTTTGTCTGTCATAATTGTATAATTGGGAAAAATCTTTATCATTTACACAAACATTCATTCTGCCTTATCAGGCACTGAGAAGAAAGACCATGGTGTTTCTTGATCTTAAACTCGGAGGTAAAAAGCCAAAAAACTCACCACGCTGGCTAATGCGTGTTGGTGAGTAGCCCATCCATGTTCGTATACTATATGAATAAACATATAGTAATAACAGCTGCAACGACAAGAACGTATGGAGTGGACATTAGGAATTTGCCCTGCTCGGTTCCTTTAAGGCCTCCAAGAGGAATCAAAGGGTCTCCTTTCAGTTAATAGCAAACTCCTTTCTGTACTGTATATGCCAGTATTATAGATAATGAAATATATTAGCAGGTAATTCTGAGAACTCAAAACATTATTTGTGCTGACTGAATTTTGAGTAGAAAAATTAACTCCTAATCATCTTCTAAATATACTTTTTTTTTTTAATACTGTATTTATAAAAACCTGAAAACCTGTAACACAATTAAAATAACAATGGTGAGAAAAAATCTTAGTATAACTTGTTATGTCTTCAAAGCCATTAAACATAACAAACATTTCTTTTAGGCAGGCAAATGTACTTTAAACTTTATTGTCTTGAAAAATCAATAGAATTCATTGTTGAAAGTCTTAAACAAAGGAAAGTAATACAAAATAACATAATTAATGAAATGTTGATATATCATTTCTTTATTAAAATAATTGAGATTCTATTTTGGTTATATTCAAGAGATATATATATAAAATTAACACAGTATGTTACCATAAATTTAACATTTGATCTGATTAATTGAAATAAAGCAATTTTTTTTTGTTTACCAGAAATAATGTAGCATGTCCATATGAGTGACTGCAAACTGACCATAAAACATGAAAAAAAAAACAATTGTAAGACACAAACTTCCCCATTGTTTTGTTACTTAGTTGTTTAATAAATAGGGGTGTGTGTGTCAAATTTTGTTAACTTGTGGATTTTTGATCAAATAAAATCATATTTTTTCTTTTTTAATGACTTTTATACCCCTCCCTCTTTCTTTTTCCCCCCACTAAACTAATAATTTTCTAGCTTACATTTAATCTAGGGTGGAAAGTAGTAATTAATCAATTTCATCCTATTATTCATTAATCATCAATGAATATCAGATGGTAATGCCAACAGATCATTTCTTCAGTTCCCTCTTATTGGCTATCATTAATATGGAGTATTGCATTATACATGGAATCTGTATTATTTGATTTTGAAATGAGCCGACAGTTAGCTCATAGCCTAGATCTGTAAAATATATAATTATTGTTTTAGTGTCCATAAAATGAGTTTAGTTTAAAAATATTAGGATGTGAAAATTTATACCATTAGTTTCAATTTCAAGTAATTTTTTCAAATACTTTTTTTTCTTTTCAAAGTAATTCAGATTTATACTTTAATATAAAACATCAATACACACACATTATCATTTTGAAACTTGATTTATTTTTATTCATTATCCTCATTTTCAAATATTATTGATCCACTGCAGGACAAAGATCTCTCCAAGTTTAATCCAGTTTATCCAATCTCCAGCCTTTCTTCTCCACATCATACCATCAAATTTCCTTATTTCATCCATTCTTTTTGTGTGTGGCCTCTTTCTATATTTTTTACATCTTTTGAGATCTAGTTTAAGATTTCACCTGTTCACCCTATTATCATTTCTTCTTACAATGTGTCCAATCCAGTTCCACTTCAGTCTCTTAATTCTTTCAATGATGTCAATAATATCTGTTTGTTCTTTCACCTATGTATTTTATTTTCAATCCCTTTGTGTTACTCCTAACATAATTTCTCAATATTTTGTTGAGTTTGTCTGAAGTCTCTGTATTATTTTTTTTTTTAAGTAACCAAGTCTTAGATCTTTAAGTAAGAACTGGTAAAATATAGGCATATTTTTTTTAATACTAAGTTATTTCTATGAAAAACACTATATCCAAGTTTAATTCTGATTAATTTCATGCATTATATTTCCTTCTGTATTAATAATCTTACCAAGGTATTTGCATTTGTTAAATTCTTCTATTTCATCATTCTCAATTTTTATTTTCTTTTGAGAAAATTAATTGAACATTAATCTTTTTACCATTTATTTTTTTTCCTACTTTTTTTCATGTGGTAATTCTTATAACATTTCCTGCAGATCTGAAGAATTATTTGCAAAAACGACCAAATCATCTGCTGAATATAGATTACTCAAATATAAATTATAATAAATAACAAAAATATATATAACAGCTATATAAATATATGTTAATAATTATACATAAAAAAATATATTTCAGCACATGCTTTGTGCTCTTTTCAACTATTTAGCTATATATAACATTAAGCAATTATTGCAGAAAGAACATTATCTAATATTTTATAATAAAACATGGATAAAACAATAAAATTATGATACAAAAATTCAATAAAAGTTGAAAGAATTGGTTATATAATGTAATAATATACAAAATAAATAGAAATATACCTTGTAAAATTTTGTATATAGATTATCTTGTTATATAATTTTCTTTTCATTTTTAATTGCCCAATTATTATCTTTATTGAAGTTTTATAAATATTCATACAATTATTTAAGTTACACTTAATATAACATTGAAACAGTCATATCTATCGGTCAGTCTGTTTCTCCTATTATATTCTATAGTAGTATATTTATTTCATATCCGACTCAACTCAAATTGTGTATATTCCTTTTATTAAAACTCCGAGCTTATGCTTTTAATATTGCTGAGTATGTGCGTGTATAATCACCTCATTCATTATAATATGCAGACACAAGCAGGGGTAGCATCTACACATGTATCACCCTTTGTTTGTTAAAACTCAAGTAAACCTGGCAGTGGGTAGTTAGAATTTATGTATATAACAAAATTATAAATTTAGATTTTATAAAATTATTCATTTAAGAATTTATATTTTAATATTCATTTAAAATAATTTTCGAGTTATGTTGTTTTGTTTAAAATTACACAGTCTGTAAGTTGTTTAAAAATAATCTTTCAGCTGAAAATTGATCTAATTTAAATTATAAGTGAAAACAAATTTTAAAACCTAATCATGCATAAATTTATCTTAAGTGAAATTGGGGAACCCAAGGGAAAAGAACTATTAACTACAGATTTAGCTGTGGATAATAAAAAAGAGAGAAAGAAAGAAAAGGAAAGAGAAAACTTAGTTAAAGGCAAGATTAGAAGTAGTAAACAAGTGACATTGCTAAAGTAAGGGGGGGGGATACTGGCAAATAGATGATATAAAACCTATCATGGCCATTTTTAAGTTAGTTAGACATGTCTTTTTTCCAAATGAGTGTTGAAGAAAAGTAATTAGAGTTTGTTCCCGCATTACTTTTTGCCAAATCATTGAAAGCTGTTAAGGTAAGAACCGTGGGCCATAGATTTGCTGTCTATCTCCCATGGAAAACTGCTCTACAGAATGAAGAGAACTTTAATATCAGCCCTGGCCGAGTAATGGAGAAGCCGCACCCGAAGTAATGGAGAGAAGCCATATCCTAAACTAATGGAGAGAAGACGGCCAGTACAGAATGCCTTGAAAAACTGACTACCAAGCTTTATTGGTAAATCATTCTGCAGAATACCCAAATTTCATTCCTAAACAAACTCTAAATTGAAGCTAGCTAAATAATCAAGTATCGTATCTCTATAATATTTAAATGTACATTAAACCATTTATGTTTTATTTATTTTAAACTTAGAGCACTCGTAAATTTCTTGCTTGATCATGAGTATTTAAGTTCTATAAAACCATTTAAAATGTAAGTTCTTATTCATTTTTCTAAATTATAACTTTATCTGTTTCTGCAATTTGTTCTTATGCCATCCATATTTAGTTGTTAAATTCATGTTTATTAATTTATGCTATGTTCATCAGAACGGACTTTAGCAATTCTTGGAGAGGTGATTATGCACCTTTCCATTATAGTAGACTATTGTAATATAAAGAAATATAGGCAAAATTCCCTTCTGAAATCAAATTATCATTTATGCTGGGTTTGAGCCAGTTATTTGTAACGTATTGCATAAGTTGTTTTAGAAATTAATATTTTACTTAGTATAAGGCTGAAGTGATACTACGCAGCATATAAGTAGTATTCTCGCTCTTAATAAATCTCTTAATTTGCTGTAACTCTCCTTAATTATATGTTAAGCTATACAGATATTTTTAAATCAGATTCCTATTTTACCTCTGTAGTATGATTAGATATGCCATTTCTGAATTGACCAGTGGTGGTGGCACTGATAGACTATAGATTTAGTTAATCATATAGAATTAGCATGGTGATTGTGTTGCTAGTTCGCATGAATATGCTTAGCTTTTTGCTATACTTATAGTGGCCTGCCTCAAGGTGGATTTAATGTCAAACCACATATCTTAGTTCGAGCAACTGGGATATTTCGCATTTTGTATTTGGGAGGAACCAAAGTGTTCCAAAGACTTATTAAGCAGTTGTGTTGCTCATGCAGACTACACGGCCTTTCTTTATTATAGCAAGCAGCACGATCCAGAGAACTGATCACTGGGGTAATGAAAGACGTACCTACTCTGTTATTATAATTTGTAATGCCGTGTAATCTGACGTTAAACTGCCCTGCATCAGTTCAGCCTTTCTCAGTAATTAACCTCGGCTTTGATTCGATTTGGAACCTGGGTTAATGCGATTTATCTGTGTAGTCAATTATGTTTAAACTTAATAATATAATTCCAAGCAGTTTCCAATTAATTTGATCACTCTAGCTATTACTAAATTTCCTGGCATAGTTCATAGCATAAATTCTGGCATAATTGATCGGAGATATCTTGTCTCACAATCGACTTAACCTTAGAACTGGTTTAATTGGAAGCCAAATTGCTCAGTCATTGAAACTTTAAACACTGTATCTTAATTATGTGGATACTCTTCTGTAAAATAAAAGATGGTGTATGCATATTTTCAGTTCTGTAAATCCATAATCTACTTAAACATTTTATAAACATAAGTATTCACTCACCTGCATGTGAACAAATATATATATAATTTGCATTGTTTTATCATTTACTGATTACTACATTAAATATTATTTGTAAACCTAAGTATTCACTCACCTGTGTGTGAGCAAATATATATAATTTGCATTGTTTTATTATTTACTGATTATTACATTAAGTATTCTTTGTAAACCTAAGTATTCACTCACCTGTGTGTGAGCAAATGTATATATATATTTGCGTTATTTTATCATTTACTGCTTATTGCATTAAATATTCTTTGTAAATCTGAATATCCACCAACTGGGGTGAACAAATGTATATAATTTACATTGTTTTATCACTTATTAATTATTACATTAAATTTTATAAAATATAAATTCCTCTCTATCTCCATTCCTGCTCATTCCACTTATGAATCACTAGTTAAGTTATATAACCATCTGTGGGAGGGGAGTATCTCATGTTTTACCGCTTTGCTACTGCTGGAACATGAATAAGGAGATATTGAGTTTTGCCTCGGGCATGTCATTTGCTATGAGTCGACTTGGAAGCATGGGTAAGAGAGTTGAGGTATGATCAGACATAGGATAGTACTATCCCAACTTGGTCAGCTTTTGATTCTCCGGCTCGGACTCTCGGTCTGTTAAGCAAATGTACAAACCTGACCATTACCATATATTTTATATATTTGTCTTCTTTATGGATCTTTAATGTAATTTAAAGAACTTCATTAATTTCCATTGTTGGTGACATTACTTAAATAGTCACCATCCACTTTTATTCCCCTAGTTTCCAATTTTAATCCACAAAATATTTCTTGTAAAACTTTATAAAAATAGAGACTCCTTATCATACAACATTCTCAAAGTCAATTATTGCTGTTGCATTTTGATAAATATTCTTCAGAATATGACAATATACCAGCTCTATATCATGATGATAAATCAGTGTATCTAAAGCATAATGGTATTTTATAATCATTGGCCTTTCTATAACTTCTCTCCCTATTTGGATATATTCCATGTGCTAAAACCACTTTTAAATCCTGTTTATTCTTTTGGTTGATTAGAATCCAAAATTCCATGTAGACAAGTTGTAATTATTTTTTAAAAAAAAATACATAGAACTGATAAAAGACTGATAGGTATGTAATTTCTAATATCTTCATCAGCTTTTTTAAATATCAATATTACTATTGCATTCTTCCAATCAGCTTATACAGCTTTATAATTTAGTCATTTGATGTATAGCTTTGCCAACAATTTTTCCATTTCATCATCTTCTTTTAAAGATATTGATTATAATTCATCATTTCCTGGAGATTTTCTCTTCTTTACAGTCTTAAATTGCATGTCTCACTTCTTCAATTAAAATGCTAGGCTATTCAGAAGATGTAGTTAATTATAGGAAGATATTTTTTTTTGTTTTTCCCACACATTTTATGATGCTATCTCTTTTTAATAATAGCTCTATCTTTTTTCTTATTGTAGAAATAACTTTCCTACTAATACCAAGATAATGTTAACATTTTCAAATATTTTATTCTCTTTTATAGATTTTTTTGCTAATTCACAATTATATTTTTTTATATTGTTATTAACACCTTTCCAGACTGTTTCAAGTTAACTCATATACGACTTTAACTCACTATAAATCTAACCATTTTTATGTTACTGTAGCATATTTAGGCTCATTTTAAAGCTTAAAAAGTATTGTAAGATGCTGCCTTCTCTTGAATTATTTTACAAGTAAAAAATCAATAATATTGGCAATCAAAGCTACAACAACGACAGAAGGCAGGCCTTCCTAGATGCTAATTGGTTGTTTTTCATCATGAACAAAAGAAGAGTGCCTGTCAATAATTTTCATTGCTCCAACTTCTTTGTTTTGATTTTGAAAATGAAATAAATATTTTAGAGAATTTTTCAAATATTTCTTTACATATTATAATGTATTTTTATAAAATATAATAAAAATATAATTATTTTAGAAAAATAGTAAGATTTTAGTAAAAAATTATTTACTTTTACACCAATGTAAGAAAGAAATCAATGATGTCTATAGCACTTTCTAATTTGTTACAAATTTCTTTTTAGGTCTTCCACTATCGAATATTTTTATAATTATAATTATAAATTTATTTTTGAAAAAACTTTTGTTCACTTTCATAATCTGACAAATTATTAATATACTTTTTATAAAAGAAAACTAAAATGAATATAATATTATAAAATGAATATATATTTTTCTGCTGATTCGCAATGGACCAATCAAAAGTTTAGAGTTTTAACTCACTCGGCCAAACAGAATTTGTACATCTTAAGAGAAATCTTTTTTACACCATTTTACAAAACTGTAGATATTCAATTCTTTTTAATGGATCATTTTTATTTAGTGTCACATTCCTTTTTTTTAATATTGTCTTATCTTAGTAGAAAATTTACTGGTAAGTGGCTGTTTTTTTTGTATTAGCTATCGTTATTACAGTTCTTAATAGTTCAGAAGATTATGAATATTAACTGTAAATATATATTGTGACCTTTTATTCAGGTGCCTGTATTAAATAATCCAAAATTTTAAATCATAAAAATATATTTGGCATTAGAATCTTAATGAGTGGCTTTAAATAAAGACTGTTCTGGATGCAGTAGGAAATTGCTTGAGTGGAGAAGATATTTCAAACCCAGTGTAGGCTTTGACTAGGGATAAAATAATAAATTAAAAGTATTATTAATTGGGAGATAAATATATTGCTATTTTATTATTGTTGAATAGCAATTGAAATAAACAAATAAATAAATTAAATTTATTAAATCTTGTAAAATGAATGGTTATAATCAATTCCTTAAGCATATTTTTTTGTAGTGGATTAGAAACAGTCTTGCATAGTGTGGGTAGTTATTAAAAATGAAGCCAGGTGGAGTAATATTAATGATATTCACACTAAGGTTATTGGTCCATTTGTTACCACAATGCATTGTAATATAAACTTTATATGATATAACAAAGTTGTAGGGGGGGTGATTAAGAAAAAAAGAATTAGAATCAACAGGCTTCAACTCTAATCTTATAAAATAAGAAAGAAAAAAGTTGAAAAATCAGAAAAATTTGGAATCTATTTGAATGGGATTATAAAATATTGTTTATTTAAAATGATGAAATAGAAAATCTTAAAGCCTTGTAATCATTTCAACACTATTTTTCCATTGATTTAATGATTCCTAAAAGTCAGAGAAATGGGAACTATGTGGATAATAATTTACTTCAATAAATATTACTTCAAACCAAGAACAATTCCAGAGAAAGTAAGCTTTTGCTTTTATTTTGTTTATATTTTTAAATTTTCAGATTTAAAAATGACGTGTAAATTATTTACATTTAAAAGAGAGAGCTGACAGTGTTTGTTTTTCGTGCCGCTCTTAAGCATAAAGCAGAAGGATACTTTGCTTATAAATTATCATCTCAATAAAATAATTCGAAATAATTTTGAAGAAAGGTTTCAGGAGATAAAATAAATCAAAAAAGTCATATTTGAATCATATAACTTTAATAAAGTTAAAAGAAAATTGCGTGATTTTATTCCCTATTCTGTCTTAAGAAAGAAAACTTATCTGCGAAATGAAGATTTTAGCGCGAATTTGCTTAATGATAGAAATAGGGAGTTACAGATTAATTAAAAATGCCAAGGATATCGTATTTATAATTGAATAAATTCTTCTTAATATCATTAATTACATCTTAATTTGCTGATAGAAATGAAATAAAATAAATATTTACTTTTAAAGTTTTATTATGAAACATGCGTCTTAATAATATTTTTAAAAAATATTCTAAAATGCCCAGATTATTTAAAGTTGTTACAGATTACCGTGGAGGGAAGAACAAAATCAATAAATAATTTTAAAAAGTTAAACGTGTTAATTGTAATGAAACTCTAAAGTCATTTTTTAAGGAAAATTATCTGGATCAAAATGTGGATAAAACGATTTTATTGTGCTACACATGAAAGTGTTTAAATATTATCTCACTATGCTGACACATAAACCAATAAATGATTTTTTTTTGCCTTTGGAGAAGTGTTTAAATATTGTCTAATTATGTTAACATCGAACAGGATAATCAAAATATATATATATGCATTATTTTAGGAATATTTACTCATCATAATATCAGTTCTTATCATTTTAGCTCACAAGGATGAAATAAACTTTGACTAATAGAATCAAATCTAATGGGAGAAAATGTTCCGTTTATTTTTTTTTTTTATTATTGCTATGTTAGTGTTATAATACTTATGTCATGTGTTATTTGGGAATTTTTTTTAATATATATTTATTGTGGTATAAAATATATCTAGTAAAAGGGATGTAAAGATATATAAAAATATATACATTTATTCCACATGTATTTTTGTTATTTTTCAATTAAGGGAAAACATAATATTAAATATCTTTGATCTACACAGAGAGATATTTACCTCTCGCATTTTAAAACAGATTTTAGTATATTTTATTAAAGGTGAACAGACATTTTGTCAAAGATATACTATAATGACCCAATTGTTTTCTTATATGAAAAAAAATGATCTAAGCCTTATTCATTTCTTAATTTTGCATAGAAATGAACATGTCCACTTTGAATATAAATGCAGGTTGATCTTCATTGTTTACATGCGTAGTGCTTGCTATAACAAAAGTATAATTGTTATTTCAAAATAATTAATGATCATTTGAAATATATTTTGGTGGTTTGTCTAGTAATACATTAATAGTTTCTGCATTGTGAAATGGAATATTTATGTTTCCACTTTTATTGTTAGTGTTATTTTACCTTGCTATGTTATTGAGAAGGACTTGTGACAGTTTTTAGCTGATAAGTATGTGCAACATATAATGGCATCAAATAAAATAATATTAATATTAATATTGAGCATAGGCTGATTGAGAATCACCCATTATTGATTACATGAGAGGATATGGTTGAGGCTGCGTAATTATTAATGCTTAGTTAGCATAATTAATCCTAAAAGAGAGGATATCCATGGTTTGAATTCTATTTTCCCATGGTGAGGGGAAGCCCACACGTATATACCTATAGAGAGGTATTAGAATTAGCCATATTATTATACAACTATCATGTTGTTTTGTAGAGCCTCCCTTTATTGTTTAATCCCTCATGAGGTTATAGAGTTAGTTTTCCACCTTGTATGGTGAAGTTTAGTATTTCAAAATCAAATAATAAGGATAAGATAAAGTTAGATTAAGGGTCACTGGGTTTATCTATAGTGTTTCTCTATTTGGAATAGTATCTTATGATGTTGTAGGATCTTCATCAGTTTATAGACAAACCAAATCAAAACCTACTAGTGATTGTAGAACTTCTAGATGAAAGAGCAAGTGATGCACATGGGCAGTGTGGATTTATCTTCTTCAAGTAGTGATTCGCCGATGGATCGGTAAGATCAGGTAAATATTCAATGATTAGGTTGTGGACATAGGTAATGTTTTAGTGTCGTGTGCATTTGACTTATGATGTCTGTCCCCACATCAATGCAATGAATCTTTTCATATTAAAAGATAAATTATTAATTGTGTTGCATATGATAATTGCCCTTATCATATTCCAACAAATAAAATAGCTACAGTTCAATACACTAAATCATGACTTCGTTTTTAGATTTAAAAAGTTGTGTATATCCCAAAGACCTAAGTACATTTTGTTTATAATTTAAATGCTAGTTTAATTTAAATAAAGTTTAAATCTTTTATTCTATAAGATAGAATAATCCTAGAAACTTAGCCAATAATAATAGTGATACTATAAACATCACTGTATTAGTTTGTCTCATTTTCTGAGTGTATAGTCAATGGAATACCAAGTATTTTCCATCCCTGAGTTTAATTTAATGTATTGGTTTTATTTCAGACAATGTGTCTGAAATAAATTTGTAAATAAAGGTTGTTGTGTTTAAAAATTTATTTAGTTGCCTGTAGTCTTATTGCTAATCACCATACACACTATTATTGTTATTGATATCGACATATCAGAGGATTATATATTGAAATCATCACCGACCAATATAGTACAATTAACTATATGTTGGTATATCATAATAATTTTGTTAAGCCCTATAATTTATGAGTACATCTAAGGCATCATCACTTAACAATCAAAAATGGTATTAACCTAGAGTACATATTAATTTAAGTGATATACTAAAAGATAAACACTTAATATTGGTTTAATCGGTTTAGTTGAACCCTCAGAGCTATCATTCACCGATCTTGATCATTATGGTTTATAATTATTTGGGAAAACGAATTTGGTAAGTTAGTATGCTTAGTTATTAAAAAGTTATTCCTATTTCTTAAATTCTAAAGTTTATAATATTTATTGAGTTTATAAAGTTTTTGTGGAACTGCTAAATATAGTTGTTAATTTGAGTTTATATTAAGAGCTGTTTTGTGCATTATAT
This sequence comes from Epiperipatus broadwayi, assembly GCA_028023455.1. Lineage (NCBI taxonomy): Eukaryota > Metazoa > Onychophora > Udeonychophora > Euonychophora > Peripatidae > Epiperipatus > Epiperipatus broadwayi. Next base: position 5,151,589 of record JAQFVV010006267.1, read on the forward strand.
TTGGGTAGTGGTAAAATCCCTCTCACTGACCCAAATATATTTTGTATAACAATCTCAGAGTTGTTTGTACCCTGAGAAGAATTAATTGTTAAGTTTCAAGGTAGAATTTGAATTTGTAGTAAATTTTATAGCTAGTTATTTATTATATTTAGACTTGAAAGTAGATTACTTTCACTGTTTATGAAAGTCAACCAAACTTTAAGGTATAAATTACTTCTTTTGTCATAAAAATGTATAGCTTGTTTTGACTTTATGATAAATACTCTGGTTTTGTCAAGCTTGGAATCCCTATTTTTATTTAGCTTATCTTTTTACCATTTAATACAATATTAGTTTATAGTTTAAGATTTCAGTCTCCATCATCAACATTGTTCTTCAATTCATCTTAATCGATCTTTTATTTATTCATTCTCATTTGACATTAATTCATTATCATAATTGATTAATCATTCATTATTCTTTTATCATCTTAACTATTCATTAACTCTTATTCTATCATTACCTTAATCATTCATTATTCTCATACATCTTCGTTCTTTTCTCTTCATTCTTAGACACATTTCATTTTTCTATTTAATTAATAGTTATTTATTGGTTTAATGAAGATTAAATTTATTTCATCATATTTGGTTTGTTTGTTTGTTGTGTGGATTTTAAAGGACCAGAAGTTATTATCTTTATTAATCACCTTGTGATCTTTAGATCTATAGTTTCATTTCGTTAGTTTAACATTTGGTTTCTTTATGCTAATATTCTTGATTATTCGGGTAGTGAAGGTTGCAAAGGGCAGATTTGATGCCATGAAATGTGCAGCCAGATTTGTATATGATTCCAGCGTTCAAAGAGAAGGACATAAAAGCGGATTATAGCCCCAAACGTGAGTCTAGATTAGTTGTTGATCCAAGAGAAGGTCACAATATATATTATATAATTGTCTCTAGTTTTGTTAATATATATTTTATATCTCACTAATTGATCACTTCCTTTGTTGAATCTATTAAGAATATTACAATCTTGATATAAATATTTTGTTAGTCAAAATGTAATCCAATTCTACTATACCTTCATTTGGGTGCTTCCGTGTCCATTTCTGTTTTATCATTTTTTCCAAAAGAATTATAATATACAGTTTTTCTTTATCTGCAATTCCACAAATCTGTATTCTCTTTCATTTCTATCATTCTAATCAAATTTACTCACAACACTTTCATCTCTCAATTGTTTACCAACTAGCATTAAAATCGTTCATGGCAATTTTAAAATATTGTTTGGTCCGATGAAGAGCTTTCTGTACATCCATATAAAAATCCCCTATTTTTTCATACAATGACAACTTGTTGGGACATAAACCTGAATTATCTGTATTTGGTATCTTACATTAATTTTAAGTAACTAATCTTGCTACTCTATCTGACACTATCAATATCCACTACCTTATTCTTCCACTTTTTATTTATAATAAATCTCACTCCACTTATGTTTCCAATGTTTGTTTCTTTGTAAAGTTCATGTCCACTTTTTAAATCGTCTCTCTTCTAACTTCACAAGCTTCAACAATATCCCATTTAATATTAGACAATTTTTCCAATTCATGCAATCTTTCTTTACTTGAAAGTGATTTGGCATTGTAAGTACTTAAATAAAAGATTACCAAATGACAGCTTGATGACTTTAAAGCCTCCTAGAAATAAGGGCCATATTTTAATTTTGTCTGTCATATTTGTAAGTATCTAGTTCCTTCATACACACATGAATTTTATCTTTAAGAAAACTCGATTGATATTTTAGTTAAGAACTATCAGGCAATTGAGAAGAAAAACTATAGTGTTTCTTGATTTTAGGGGTAAAAAGCCAATAAATTTACCATGCTAGTTGATGAATGTTAGTGAGCATCCTATCCATGTTTATATAGCATATGAATAATCATATAGTCATAACGGTTTCAATGATAAGAACATGTGGAATGGATATTGAGAATTTGTAAGGCTTATTCTTTCAGTTCACAGCAAACTTACTGAATCATTAATAATTTATATAAGCATAATTTTTAAAAATCTGAAAACATATGAAAAACAAATTTGAAAAAACAGTTCCAAAAATTAATAAATTAAACTAAGATTTCAAAAATATATTATGAACTTTAATTTAATTCATAATATTACTTATATATAACTATATAAATGTTTGCATTATTTGATAATTGACATAAAAAGTAAAAATTTAAAAAGGAATATAAAGTCAGTTGTAAGTTTATATTTTTTTTATTAATTACATTTTAAAAATAAATGTTTCTTTTTTTGTATATCACTTTTTTTAAATTGTAGGTATTCAACTTTATTAGTTTTACAAAATCTTTATAAAAAAAACTTGCTACTATCAATTTATTGTCATATTTAATATCTTACTGTCAATTTCCTAGAAGTCTTTATCTTGATATTTTTATATTACAAACGTTTTGTGTGTGTGTGTGTTTTTTTTTTTTTTAAAAAAGTAGGAGTCAGAGATTGTATTTAAGTGGCTGTAATGTAGGCAGAGCTTTTACTGATAGTGAACAATAGGCAGAAATTAGTCTGAGGATATATTTGGCTTTACTTTCTGATATAATGAAGGGATAATCATTATTTTCTGATGTTTTTCAGCAGTTTTTTTTTTTCATAGTGTTACAACTTTTTTTTAGAGCACTTCATTACATTAATATAATGACAGTATTTCAGTTGTTGCACCCATAACTATTAAAAGTTAGATTTATAATTGCAATTGAAAAGTTAGATTTACTATATTTATATACCAGTTTATATTTACCAAACTAAATTGTTTCAAATTTATATTAGTGAAGTCAACATATATTATGCACTTGCTAAGTTTTCCAACACAGTATCTCTTCTTGTCATTTTTTACTAAGCTTAGCTGTTTAATCAGTTAAATAATTGCCTAGTGGTTTGATTGCTTTTCTAATATGAGGCATTATAATTCATCTACAGAGAACTCTAGATTTAAACCAACTAAAAGAACATACTGACTTTAAATATTGTTTTATTGCAGTGGATCACATCCAGTTATTGAGAGAAAAAGTATCAGTGAATATAAATTCAAGCAGAAATTAATCTGAGAATATATTTGATGCTACTTTCTGATATAATGAAGGGATTCTGATATTTTTCAGTAGTCTTTTTTTTTATATGTTATTTACCAGCACATCCTTAGTCAGTTTTTTTTCCCGCTACACTATTACCATAGTAGTCTTTCAGTTGTTGTACTCATAACTGTTATAAACTGTGATAGATTTACCATATTTATATACCTGTTTATATTTTACCACACTGTAAACTGTTTGAATTTTATATCAGTGAAGTCAGCATATATTATGTACTTGTCATTTTTTATTAAGCTCAGCTCATGCTTAGTTGTTTTAATCAGTCAAATAATTGCCTAGTGATTTGATTGCTTTTTCTAATATAAAAGACTTTACAATTCATCTATAGAGAATTTTGGATTTAAACCAACTAAAAAAATATACTGGATTTAAACATTGTTTTAGAGAAGTTATACAAAATATTAATGAATATGAATTGTCATTAGATTACGGATTTGTAAATTATGAATAGACATTTAATACTATAAATCTATCCACAATTATTAAAGCTTGAGATCATCACATATAGATTAAGGATACTCTTATATTCAGAATAATATTTATCAAAATGCAACAGCAGTGATTAGATTACATGGTGAGATTATTAACATTAATAGGAGTGGATAATAGGGTGATTCCATATTTTGAAAACTTTTTACAGAAGTTTTATAAGAACTGATATGAGAATTATGGAGATTATTTAAGTCAACTACGTTTTGCATATGATGTGATTGTTTTTGCAAATAATGCATCAAAGCTCAAAAAAAAAAAATGCTGGAAGTGTTATCAGATGAAAGTATAAAATTAGAACTAAAGATAAATGCTAAAAAGACTAAAATATGTTCAATGAATTTTCACAGAAGGAAATAAAGATTGATATACATGAATTAGAAGTTAATAATTACAAATGTCTTGGTCATATTATTACTACAGGAATGTCCTTGAAAAAGGTATTTAACAGCTGTGTTTTATCTGCTCTTATTTATGGATCTGGGACTTGTACACTTAACAAAAGAGCAATACATACTTCAGATCAACCAATGAAGTATGGAGAGATCAATTGTTAGGAGTACAAAGAAGAGATTAAAAACAAAATGCATAGTTGAGAGAAGAAACACATATCACTAACGTCATTGAACAAGTATTAAGAGAATGAAATGGAACTGGTTAGACATAATTGCTAATACCAGATGGTAATAGATAGGTGAAGTTTTAAATTGGATTTCAAAAGATTATAGACTAAGAAGGAAATCACACATGAGATAGTTAAATGAAATAGGGAAATTTACTGATATAATATGGATAAGCTATAGATTGAAGAAGCTCAAAACCAACTTGAGAAAATACAAGACCTGGTGCAATGTTTTCATGTAAAGTCTCTTTTACATACAATAAGAAATAAGATATTAAAAAAAAAAATCTTATTTGCAGATTATAGATATATTGCTTTACACAATTATTGTAGTATAAATCAAGTCAAGAACTTTTTTTTTTTTTTTATAACAATTTTATTTCTTTTGAATCAGAATTTGTAAAAAAAAGATATTCAAGGAAATGAAATATATATTTTTTGCATTATATGTATTTTATTTTGTTTATTCAAATATTGATTCAGTAAAATTGCATATATTGATAATTATAAATAAATAATTATTTAATGTAAATTATAAATATGAATTTGTATCTATATTTATATTACTTCTCATGTGATAATCATTATAGGGCCTACAAATTACAAAGTTTTGGTATTAAAAAAAAAGGAAAGATAAATTGTAATCTATTTTTTAATTTTTGCAAATGATATATATTGTATACAGACCTGGGGTCTTGTGCCACTACACCATTCACTCTCTCCTTTGGCCAATTCTGAGAAATGTGCAGATGATGGAATGATAACTCTCTGAAATCTTATTTTTTATAAGAAAAGCAAATAAAATATTTTATATTTTTTTGTAGAATATGAATTTATTTTTGAGATTTGATTTGTGGCCAACAAAAATCACAAACTACATATTTAATGACTATTCAGTTTGTGCATATAATGGCATAATTGAAATGGCTTCATTAAACATTAATAATTAATTTATCATTAAAATTCATTACAATTGCCTGGTTCCAAATATATATATATATATAAAGAATAATTAATATTTCAAAGAAAATTAATTGAAGGACGTTTTCATGCCTATTTATGCTTCACAACTATCAGGAGAGCCATTTAGCCACTGGTTGATTTTCTTTTGTGTGTGTTCATTCATTTGTTGAAATAAAAATTAATATATTATGGTAAGAAAGAAAAAGATTAAGTAGTTTCTGCCTCAAGAATTACATTGCCATTAAGAAACATCACTCTATTGTAGGATGGTGATCTTTAGTTTTAACTTTTGATTCATAGCTATTCAATTTACTCCAGAAAACTTCATTATCTTATCCATTTATTTTCCATATGGCCACTTTTTAAGTCTTTTATAATCTGCTGAAATTCAGTTTTAAAGCTTCAGTTTTCCCATTTATTATCTTTTTTTTTTTTTAGCAACATATCTAGTCTAATTCCATTTTATCCTCAATTCTTTCAATGATTTAATACTTGTTTATTTTTATATCTAAGTAGTTATGTTTTAAACTCTCCTTGTTAATTGTAATATGTTTATTTATAAATGTAATCCAAGGTCTATATTTTTTCTTTAAATGCTATTGTTTCATTTTCAAAAGATATAAGCATTTGGGCGTATTTCTTTTTAGTATTATTCATACCAAAAGCATTTCATTCAGTTTTAATTTTATGATTGATTTCTTTCAATTATGTTTTTATTTTTAATAATAATTTAACCAAAGTATCTATAGTTGTTAATTTCTTCTAATTCATTATTTTTAGTTTTTTGTTTTCTCTTTTTCTGAAAAGCTTTTGAGGATTTCTTGTTTTTTTCCCCATCATTTTCATCTGAAGATATGAAACATTATTTGCGAAAATACAAGTCATCTTCAAAGTCTAGATGACTTATCTCCATATATTTTTATTCAAACTTTTCACTTTAATCCACAAAATATTTTTTATAAAATTTCTATAAAAGTTTTGGAGAAATGAAATTACCATGCTACACACCTATATCAATGCCAATCTTTTTTGTATTATCATATACTCAACTATTTCATTTTTGATAAATCTTTTTCAAAAATGACCGTATCCTGTGTCTGTGTCTTGATGTTCGAAAGAACAAAGTACCATTTTCTAATCTATTTATCTAAAGCAGCGTTTCTTAAACTGTGGGTCGCGAAGCAAAAAGTTGGGGTTGTGAAAATTTAATTCAGATACATGAATTTGAAGAAATATTAATCACAATTCTTTCATTATCTTTAATTTAATATATTATGTTTTCTGTACAGCGCAATTATAAAATCATAATGATGACCAAGTTGAGCTGTAAATTTTTATTTATATATTGAAAAATAACAATAAATACATCATAATAGTGGTGTCCCATTGCAATTTCAGCATATAAGTTATTTCAGAATCAAAATATATGCTGCAGTGGTGATAATAAGGTTGGCACCACTGTGACTTAGAAAATAAGAAGTTGGCTAAAATGGATAATTATAGACAGAGGATGAAGTTAAATAATAAATTGTTGGAAGATATTAATAAAAGTGGAAGAGATGGGAGTAAAAAATTTTGGAATTACATTAAAAGGAGAAATGTAGGGGAAAGAGAGATAGTATTAATAGATGATGAGGGAATAGAGTGTAGCTCTAGAGAAGAGGTAGAGAGAATCTTAAATAGATATGTAATGGATATAGAAAAGATGTTAGATGTGAAGGAAGTAGTGATAGAAAAAATGAAAGCAGTTAGTAATGGGAATATTAGGTTCACAAAAAATGAATTGAATGAGACAGAGAAGAGATTGAAAAGTGGAAAGGTGAGAGGTTTAGATGAATGGGCAGCAGAGATGATAATGAATTTAGGGCATAGAGAAAAAGCAAAGTTATTATCATGTTTTAATAAGATGGCACAGAAGACAGTTTTTCCGATTAGTTGGAGTAATACAAGAATAAGATTATTATTTAAAGGAAAGGGTAAGGATCATAGAAAGTTAAATAATTATAGACCGATAGCGGTAACATCAGTTTTATATAAAGTTTTCTCATATATGGTAGCTGGAAGAGTTGTAAAATGGATGGAAGAGAATAATGTAGTGGGGGAAATGCAAGGAGGTTTTAGGTCAGATGGGCGTATAGGAAATAGTTTGTTTGTAGTTACACAACTTATGGAGATGAGTAGGAATTCAGGTAGACTATTATATATGAGTTTTATAGATATAGAGAAAGCATATGATAGAGTAAATAGATGAAGCTTTAGTAAATATTATTAAGAAATTATATGAAAAAAGTACTTATCAGTTACGGGATAAAGAATCAGTTAAAAGTTAAAAATGGGGTGGGATTAAGGCAAGGATGCCCTATGTCACCTATTTTGTTTTTGTTGTTTTTGAATGAAATGGAGAAAGCAATAGAAAGACTAGGAAGAGGGGTAGAAATACCATTAATAGGTGGCAAGGGAGTATATATTTTGTCGGGTCTTTTTTTTTGCAGATAATATCTTTTTGTGTGCAGAAAGAAGAGAAGATATGGAAATTATGTTGGGGACATGTGCAAGGGTGGGTAAAGAGATGGGGATTAAATTTAGTGAAGAAAAATCAAATATAATGATGGTTAATACTGGGGAAAGAGATGTAGAATTTTTATTGGGAGATATAAAGTTAAGTGTGGTGGATAGATATAGGTATTTGGGAATCATCTTATGTAATCAGGAAAATTGCTTGGACACATGGGAGAAAAAATTGGTAAATGAAGCAAAGAAAAGAAAGGGTTTGGTAAAGAAACTAACAGTATTTTCATATAATAAATATGATGTAGCTAGAATAGTATGGAAGGGAGTTGCAGTAGCAGGGTTAACATATGGTAATGATGCATTATGTGTTAGTAAAAGGGTTTTAGATCATTTAGAGAAAGTACAAAGGGAAGTAGGAAGACATGTCAAGTTTTTATATGAGAGATGCAAAAAGTAAAATGAAAATGTTTGGTAGGTTGCAGTTTATGGATAGTAAAAGAATAGCAAAAATAGTGTTCATTTGGGTTATGAGTAAAGGGCAGGTAACAAGATGGGTGAAAAAGGTAATGCGGTATGCGAAAGATTTGGATAAAGAATTTATATCAGTATACTTATATAAAAGGTGGGATGATTGTGTTAGGAGGATTGTTGAGTGTTATAGTGGTAAGGAATGGGATAAAAAAATAGAAGCATTAATAAACAATAGGGAGTTGGAGAGATGGAGAACTAGTATGGAGGGTAAGAAGAGTTTAAATATATATAGAAGTAAACAGAATATTGGATGCAAGTTAATTTATGATAATAGTAAGGAAAGTAGTTTATTATTTAAGGCTCGAACAGGATCCTTAGCAACAAGAGAATATACATGTAAATGGAAAACTATGGATGATTTAGTGTGCAAATTGTGTAAGGAAGGTATAGAAAATATTAGGCATCTGTTGATTGAATGTAAATGCTTCAAAGCAGAAAGGGTACAGATAATGAAGTTATGGGAGAATAGACATGAACAAAGTGACTATATAGAAAGTGAGTTATTAGTTTTTATGTTGGGTTTGCAAAGAGATAAGGGGGATTTAGATATAAAGGCCATAGAGTTGACAAAGATTATGTTGTGGAAATGGGATGGGGCAGAATATGGGAAGACTTAAGAGTGGGGAATGGAAAATAAAGTGGCTAACACGTTTATCTGGGCATAATTGCTGAGATATTCTTGACTTGGTTTAAGGAGAAGCCAAATACATCACATCACATCACATATGCGGTCAAGTTATTTGTTTTGGTTTCATTTCAACATGTGTCCACATCGCAAGAGCAATACAATTTTGTATTTTACTGTTTTACTTGACTTAAGGTTAATATTTATTTGAATAAATATTATGAAAGATGTTATTTTTTATATATAATAATGCTTGTATACTTTTTTTTTCTCACTTTTTATTCAAAATTTATCATCCTATTAGTTACTGTAAAAATTTATTTTTTATTTCAAACTTGTCATTTATTTATTAACAAGTAAAAACATATTACTATTTTTTTAAACGTAACAGGTAATTTATAATTGATTTATTGATATTTTTTAAATATTAAAAAACAGAACATACAGGAATATTAAAAGATATAACATACAGGAGTAAATATGCTTCGTATAATTAAATAAAAACATGGCTGCCACTTGGTGTCTCTGCTAATTAATAAGTAGTTATTTTATTTATATTTTAGGATAAAAATACTTTTTATCCATGGATAAATGGTTAAATTTGAGTACCAAAGGTTATGATGCAGATGACAATGCTACATAGTCTCTTCAAGCAGGATCTTGTAATCAGAAAGAGGCATCTAAGATGCGAAAAAGAAAATATGATGAGACATTTCTCCAATTTGGCTTTACTTTCAACAACTGTGATGATAATGAACAACCTCTTTGTTTAATTTGTAATAATGTTTTGTCTGTGGAGAGTATGATGAAACTATCAAAATTAAAAAGGCATTTTGAATCCAAGCATCTTTCATATGTCAATAAATCAAAAGAATATTTCGAACGACTGTTAAAAACTTCAAATAAAGAAAAACAATATTTTGAGAAATTTATAACTGTTAATAAAAAATATTTACTCGCATCATATGAAGTTTCATATCTTAATTGCTAAAACTAAAAGCCATATACTGTTGGAGAAGATCTTATATTACCTGCTGTTATTAAAATGGTAGAAATACTTAACGGAAGTAAATATGGTGATGAAATTCGGAAAATTCCTTTGTCAAATGACATTGTCACTAATAGAATTTCTGAAATTAGCAATGACCAATTAAAACAATTTATTACTAGACTTAAAGTAAGGCCAATATTTACAATTCATTTGAACGAAACAACTGATATTTCAAAAATAGCTCAATTATTTGTTTATGTCAGATACATTTATAAAGAAAACATTGATGAAGAATTATTATTTTGTCATTCTTTGGAAAAACATTCAAGAGGGGAAGACATATATAATAAAGTAGACAAATTTTTTAAAACAAGGTTTAGAATGGAAAAATTGCTTTGGAGTATGCACAGATGGTACAAAAGCAATGACTGGTGAAAATATTGGTTTAAAATCATTTCTTAAAACTTCTGGTAATAATCATGTAACTTTTACACACTGCCTGATCCATTGAAGTCTGCAGCAAAAAAATTAGCAACAGAATTGAACAATGTGCTTCAGGATGCTGTCAAAATTATAAACTTTATTAAAAGCCGTGCCCATAACAGCCGTTTATTTTTAAATCTTTGTAAAGACATGGACTCTGAATACACAAATTTATTATTACATGCAGAAGTAAGATGGTTGAAGTTTAAGAAGATTATTGTTATTAAAAGAAGAAATTATTATATTTTTAACCGAACAAAAATCTGATCTTGGTGCTCTTTTTCGGCTATCAAAGCCGTGCTATTTGTCTGATATTTTTGAGAAGCTAAGTGATCTTAACTTGTCTCTTCAAGGAAAAAGTAGCAATATTATTACTTCAAATGATAAAATTTAAGGTTTTATTAAAAAGATCAACATTTGGAAGAATAGAGTGGAAAATAATTCATTGGAAATGTTTTTGACTATTGACAATTTTATAATTGAAAAAAAAAAAATTGTAAAACTTTAATTGCAAAAATTATTATAGATTACTTAAAAACCCTAGAAACACAGTTTTGCAAATACTTTATATTGAATTTAAGTTTCAAAAAGTTATCTTGGATTCAAAGACATTTTTGATTGACATTAATGAGATTAATCAGCTATTGAGTGACTCAAACTTAAAACTTGACTTTCCACAAAAATCCTTGACTGAATTTTGGATTGGAGCTAGGACTGAATTTCCCACAATTTCTGAAATGGCATTAAATGTTCTTCTGCCATTCAAACTTATGTGAAGTGACTTTTTCAGCTTTAATGTATGTTAAATCCAAATATTGTTCAACACTGAAAAATGTTGAAGATGCTTTATGTCCAGCAGTATCAAATATTTTACCAAGATTTAATTTGTTATGCAGCAAAAAACAAGCACATCCGTCTCATTGAAACGTGATTTTCTTTCATTAATTTTTGTATAATTAAAACAAATCCTAAAACTATTTATTTTCATATGTATATTGTTTACCAAAGAAATAAATTATTTATGGGAATATTTATTTCTATATCTATTTTATATTTAATATCTGGGGTCATGAAAAAATCTCTATAATAAAAAGGGGTCATAAATGAAAAAAGTTTAAGAAGCGATGATCTAAAGCAAAATGACAACACATACTCAGTCGTCGTTTTTTTTTATAACTTCTTTTATTAAGTATATGCATTCTACTGTACTATAATCACTTTTAAATTCAGTATTTTTTAATGACTTTAAGTTTTAATTATTTCTACGAAAGATTTTTAATGGCCTTACTGTAGATCTGTATAGAATTGACAGAAGATTGGTAGATCATAACTTCTAGTATTCTTTTCTATCTATTTTTTGAAATATCACTATCACTATTGCATTTTTCCAATTATCTAATATAGATTATCATTTAAATATTTGATGCACAGCTTTGTCAACAATTTTTGTAATTCTTCATCTACTTTTTCCAAATTTCCTGGAGTTTTAAAAAAATTTAATTTATAGATTTAATTGCACTTCCTTACTTGGAATTTCAGTTTAAGTAATTATAGGGACTATTTTAATTTCTTGTGTTTTATTACTAAATTTATTTGTAGAAATTCATGATGTCATTCTCCTCTTTTTTGGTTGTTAACTAATAGTGTTTTTTTACTGAACAACTTTCCTTTTTTTCTGTATCTTTTCTTATTATTTCATAGTTATATTTTTTTGGGTCTTCATTTATTCTAGGCATTTAAGAAGAAAAGCCATTGTATTTTTTAATTGTAAACTCAGAAATAAAATGTAGTAATTTAATTTTTAGTAATTTAATGTTTAATTTAAAATTCATATGCCATTTGGATACCTACACAAATATCAATTTTTTTTACTTATGATCGCACACATTTTCTTATTTGAAATCCATAATAGAAAGTATCAATTAAAGTTAATGGCAAGTAGTATGGCCATTTAATCTCTAACATCTTTATATTGTACCGGTCAAAACATGTTGATCCATCTAACATGAGTTGGAACTAAAAAAAAAATACTTTAAACCCAGTCAAGCCCGAGAGTTAGGTCAGGGATGAACCTGAATTCGAACCCATTCCCTATACTGTAGATCAAATACCTAATGAATAGCATAATGATGGCACATGAGAATTTATTCTAAAATCCGGCCCACTGGCGGAGCGGAGAAGACAATGTGACTTAATATTAACTACATTATATCTTAACTAAAATATGCATAGACATGGTTGTACGTGTGGAAGTGGAGAAAAAGAAATTCAAACTACTTAAACAAGTTAGATAATAAAACAGTTTAATAACATGGCAAATTATGTACATTAATGTGTGCGTGAATGAGCGGTCTATCAAACAATAGATAATTACATCTTGAAATTCATGCTAAGAGTTCTCATATGCTCTTTTATTAACTAAATAGTATATATAGTTTAACACACATCTTTGGTTGGTACAGTATTAAGATACCACTCATTTATTAAAAAGATTATATAATATTGCTATTAATGCTTTGGATTACGGTTCTGAAACACGGTGACTAATATATTATTTCGGGGAATGTTCTGAGATTCATTATGTATATAAAAAAATGATTTTCACGCCGCTGAGGTTGTAAAAATAAATTATACCGAGACAAAGTCGGTACATGTATATACGCACACACACAAGCAGTGTAAATACTCTATATTTTATTTACTTTCAGTTTATGATAAAAATAAATGTAGTTTTCTTTCAATCCTTTATAAAATACACTATAAAATAAAATGTTAATATTTCTGATTAAATAATTTAAGGCTTTCATATAATCCATTATAAGAATATCCTCTAAAAATAAAAATATAAAATATTACTAATATGCCATTTAAAATATCAATTTCTACATGTATATGCCGCGGGGATAATTAAAAAGGGGTTTATTTTAAATTATAACTATAGCGAAAGTTAAAAGCTTATAGAGGTGACTTTGAGATTAAATGCTCGACTTTTAAACTAATGTAAAATTATATTGTTCTCTTAAAACACCACACACGTATTCATCAAAGGTGTAAATAAGTATAAATTTTTTAAATGAGATTGCAATATGAGATTGCCTAAACCTAAGATTGCCTCAAGCATATGGATTGAATGAACATTACGTAGGACACGGACCCCAACGACAACTCAGAGAATATTGAACTCTGGGTGGAGATTGGATCCTAAGATAATAACCAACCCAGATAAATAGGAGTCTTAGTCTTTGTCTTGAGCTCTGTTACAGTTTTTACATGCTTTGTTTCGTTTTTGCTTACGCTTATAATTTTTTAAATTCTCCCGGAAGCTATAACTAGAACTTTCTTTTTTTGTGCTATCCGTTCTATCCAATATGACCGCTGTGAAATTAACCTTTAGAGCGTCGATCGTCATGATGGGCTAAGAAACCCTCAGTGATTGATCGACGCTCCGCCGCCATAACATCTCCACAGCTATGAGTGATCAACAACATTGCCATCCAAACATCGTATTCCAATCAGTCCAAGACGTTGTTCCGTTTAACATATGAGAATCGTCCAAACGTACCATGCTGAACTTATATAAAAAGAATAACCCTTTATTATGGAAACAGTATCCAACAGGTTCGAACCCTCACCAAGTTAGAAGCAGCAGAAGACTACGCAAAATCCTAGGTAAACACTTTATTTCTTTTATGCTCCCATTCATTCTTTTCGTAGACTTTAAAAGGCAATCTCATAACTAATTAAATTCACTTTGCGTAAATCAAAATATAAAATGATCCGTAATCCCTCATATTTGAATCTTAATATTTTAACCTCAACTTTCGCAAATAAAAATCAGATGCTATATAGTTCCTCATATTTAAATCTTAGGACTTTTCCTGTTATGAACTTTGATCATAAGTAATGTTTTCTTTCGCAATTAAATTATAACACACATTTAATTTCAAATGTAAAGGAATGAAATATATTATATCATCCATGTTTATTATGCATAATATGTTCTTTTCTGTGCGAGTGTGAGAATGCGTGTATGTGCGTGCAAATAAAGCAATCAATTAATGTTTCATTTTTTATATAATCAATAAATTCTTTTTTTCATTTTAAACAAGTCGAGCATTCCTCAAATCATTCTCTATAATTAAAATACATTTTTTAATAGTATAATCAACATTTATTCATGCAATTAATTAATTTACTTTAAAAATTAGTCTTTCTTATTTTTTTGTTTTGTTTATTTATTTAAGTTCCATCGTGCCGTAAGTCACGATGTTTATTTACTATGTAGTTAAGATAGATTTAAGAGTTGGGAGGGTCCATTATTAATAAGTATAAATAATGTCAATAAAGCTAGTATGAGTAATTCTATTGGACTGTATGATACGGGGGGATGATATTATAAGCTTCTAAATTAATTTGTATAAGGATGCATGAGTTAAGCATTCGTATTAGTCGTCAAATAACCAATAACCCGGTCCAATATTTGGACAGATCTGTAAATCAACCAAGCTTTCTCTCCATTGGTTATTATTGTGTTCTTTTACCAGAATGATATTCTTGAAACAATTTCATCGTGACCCTGAGTGACCCTTATTGGTCCATGCTGGGAGTTGGAGCTTATGGGCGGGAATTAGACTTCGAAATCGTTTTGATATGACGTAAGGTGATGCGAGAAATTAAATTGTAAATTAAATCATCGTGTCTGGCGCCCCCTTGTGTTGATAATGAACAACTATCGATGTAGAAAAATAAATAAAGCTTTACGCTATATCATGTTTGTTTCGGAGCTCTTAATCCCTATATGATCGGATGAGTAAGGGTCCGGTTACAAAATAAAATACATTTGAAAGATTATATATGAATCTATGACAAGATATTTATTATTTTAAACAACATTTAGAAGACAGAACGCTTGATTTTCCCCAAGGCATATACTCTTAAATACAGAAACAACAAATTACGACAGTGGGATTGTATAATAAGATAGAAATAGCATTGCTTAATAAATTTTGTAATACTCAGCATTTACATATATTTTGAGTAGAGCGCAATTTTAATATAACATCAAACTGGGTCATGAAGCAAAAGAAATAATAATACAAAGAAGTGGCGGTACTGACACAGTGGCGATGAAATAACCGGAAAAAGTCATGCTTCTGGACAAAAGAAGTCTTAAGACCCCCATTTTAGGCCCTTTTTATACAGAATAGTTCCTGGGAAGTTCAACTATCCATGGGACAGGACATAAGGAGAAATCTATGAGTTTGATCCTGTTGTAACACCCAGATTAGAAGCATGTAAATAAATTCATGAAGATGAGTCGAATGTGAGTAACGCAGTACAGATAAATGTCACTAAAGACATTGAATAAGATATACTGCTTTAAAAATAAATGACCCCTTTGTTTTAATGCTATAATTTCTACAAATAATATGTTATGCCTCTATAATATATATAAAGAGAAGATCTCCTTTAAATAAAATAAATAAAGATTTTACCCCCTCCTGGTCTGCTATTTAAAATAAATCAATCCCACATTTGTGGTTTTTATAATAACTGGAATATTTAAATACTGTATTTGATATTTTAAGAGTATGAAAAATAAAATAGAACTACTAAACATCACATGGAGAGTTTTGCCTTTGTTTAAAATAAAACTAGTAGTTATATAGAAAACAAATAATAAGTCATCCTTTCAGAGTGGAATAAATAACATTTTAAAAGATTTCAAAGCATTAATTAGCTTAAATGATAGATTTACCCCAAATAGAATTACTTTATTTCATTTGGAGTTGAACAAATAACAATTTTTATAATAAACTAACATAAAATGTTGATTCGTAAAAACAATCTGGCAAGCATATTAATTAATCATACATTATATTTTGAGGGGATGTTAATAACCTTAATTCATGGTTGTTTACTGAAAAAAAAAAAGGTAAGAATAGATTTTAGAAATTCAGCTCATTAGGTTGCTTGAGATTGGCATATTAATAATAACAAAAGTATATATATAAAATCAAGTAGTAACTACATATAAATAAATGACCGCACCAAAGTTTAAAAAAATTAGAGCATATGAGAGAGAATTAGATTTATCAAAATCATTTGAGAGCAATTTATATATTACATATTAGAAAGAGATAAAATTAAACAATAAGTTAGGAGAAATCTTGATAGCAGGATTTGAGATTAGTTAGACTAGATTTACTTTTAAATTGTGGCATGAGATACTGATTTACCTTGCACATTTCTTAGAGTCCATTTTGAAAGTCAGCTCGTGCATAGTGGTTCAGGGATTTATGCTAGTTCTTAGGTAACGGCAAGCTTCTGATCAGCATTTCAAAGTTCTCCATCAGAGTTTTACTTCATTCTAGGGCAGCAGGATGGTACAGCAGCGGAAAAAATGACCCACAAGGGTCGGAAAGATGATGATGAGCTTTCTATTCAGTCATCACTTTTAAATTTCAACCAGTGTGGATTCTGTTAACTGCACAGTTCTCTCAATAGTAGCTAATCTTTGGTGGTCAAAATTAGCCCATTTTATACTCTCAGGTATTTGAGGAATGCTTTTAATTTCTTATTTCTAGCCCAGAGTCTAATCTCTGATCTCACAAAAATCTTACATTTCTTTGTCCATTGTTTTTGGAAATGCAACTGTTAGATAATGTTCCAAAAATATATTCAAATCTATTTCCAGATTGGAAATAATTTGACAAAAATGTTTATAACAAAAGTAAAATCTATTAATCTTGTTCCCCATTTTATTTTCAGTAAAAATTTAATTAAAAATACCTTCACAAGATTAAAACAATACTATATTTCCAACCCTTTTATTATTTTTGGCCAATTAACGGTTGCATCTTCCATCTTGGATTTTATAAAATATACAGTTTTAAAAAAAATAATTTAAAAAGAAAAAGTTTTATAAATAACAGTATAATAAAATATTTA
Source organism: Epiperipatus broadwayi (assembly GCA_028023455.1). Lineage (NCBI taxonomy): Eukaryota > Metazoa > Onychophora > Udeonychophora > Euonychophora > Peripatidae > Epiperipatus > Epiperipatus broadwayi. The sequence goes on from JAQFVV010006267.1 coordinate 5,168,909, forward strand.
TAAAACTAATATTTTGTTAGTATGTTTACTCCTATAATATATATATATATTTGAGTCACACCTATATACTTGAATAAAAAAGAATTAATAATAATTAAAAAATGTTATTGAAAAGTTAAAATTTTATAACTTTTAGACGCGCATCTCAAATATATACATAAAATATATATACACGACTAAAGGAGCAGGATGGAACATAAGGTTTAAAAACAGATTAGTACTTGGTAAATGGATAGAACTATAAAGCTCAATCTTAAGCTAAGATTGCATGCATCAATATCTATATGTATGAAACACATTATTATAAAGTTTAATGATTCATTATGCTCACCATATCATTACTGCCATGCAATGCATATTTTAGCTATTCAGTAGAACCCAGTTGTTATATTTTGTAAAAAATATTTATATTTTCATTAGTATAAGTTTGTGCTTTCCAGAAAAAGTAGAAACTATATTAGAGAAATATATTTAGATTGCTAACTGATAAGCAGTAAATTTAATTAAATAATTTGTTAATTGCAATAAAAACATTGCAATCGATAAATTCCAAGAAATATTTGCTGATTACAAATATTTCTTGATAAGAGACTAATTAATTAATGGAATAGACTATAAATTATCTTATATGGAAATGAATTCCTAAGACACCAATTAATTAGTTATAGACCTAAAAACATTACTGAATATGGAAGAAAGTAATTAATTGTGTGAGTAATTAAAAACTATAAATAGAGTAAGCAACAAGGTGCGTGGTTCATTTTCCAGTTCATGATGGTGAGAGATGGAAATGACAGTAGTTTCAGTGAGTGTGCAGCACTCAGTGAAATTGTGTTCATGGGCAGCAGCTGAACAGGCCCAAAGAGTTTGGGAAACCAAAGCCAGAGCAAACTGTCTGGATAGCAGCTACATGTGAAGAGTTGATTTTCCAGGGGATTTCCAATGAGTTTACCAAGGGGACTGTTGCTGAAAGATGGAAGTGATTGCAGTTAAAAGAAGCTCATAGTGACAGTCACAGTGCTCTACGACGAAGCCAGATGTGTTTACATGCAGCTGAACTGGTTCGGGGCCAAAGTGTTTAGGAAACCGAGGCCAATGGAAAACATCTTTAAAGTAGCCAGTCTTAAAAGTTCATCGGGGGAAATGAGCCATAGAGAACTACATATATAGATTGTGTTATGTGTGTAGCAATATCTTGTTGGAGGAAGTTAACCAAAGTGAACTATACATGTGTATAGTATGTTATGTGTGTAGCAATACCTCATCGGGGGAAGTTAAGAGAACTATATATATATTTGTGTTGTAAGTGTAGCAGACTGTTCACTATTCTTATTATATATTATTTTGTTTGTTGGTATTCGGAATGCTTGTATTTTGAATACATAGCACTTTGTTATCAATAACAAACTATATAGTATTCAGTATCAGCATTACTATACTATATAGTACATCTTACGGTCATCCTTTAAATGAATGAGATTACTTTCTATAATTTACATCTTTCCATGACTTACATAGCTAAACATGGATTGACTGCTGATCAGTGTACATACTTTTCTATATGATAAGCATATCACATACCTTTACATATATATGACCACATTTCAGATATTGCTAGAAAAGAATACTAAAATACCTGTTATATATGGTTAATGTGATATGTTTTAGTTTGATCGAATCAAGTGGAAATAAATAGTTTTGAAATTATATATATGGTTAATGTGATATGTTTTAGTTTGATCAATCAAGTGGAAATAAATAGTTTTGAAATATTAAGCTGGTTGAATAAATTGTGGCAAGCAAGCATCAGTGATAAAAGAACATTATTATTTGCTCAAAGTATTATATTATATAGTTATCTGTCTTTGGGCAGAGGATTTAAAACATGCTTATTAAAGAATCATTTTTTTATGTATAACCAACCAGTATGCAGAAATCTTTTGGCTATACAAGTAGATCTTACTAGTTATTCATTAGCAGACACTCTTAATTAGTGTGCTCATTATAATTCTGAAACACATACACACAAACCAAGATGTCAGTTTTGATAACTGTACTAATCTGAAAAACACTAATGCATCTATAGAACGTATGCTGGTTTTTTAAATCTGATATTTTAAAAAACATTTTACCAAAGAAAGCTATTGATATTGCACTTCTTTTTTAAAGTAATTTTTAAGTTCAATAATACTAAATGGAATCTAGGTTTTCTACAAAAATCAATCTCAAATTGTCCACAAATGCTTTTATTTTTTTTTTTAGGAAGTTATTATCCTTCATCTATTCAACATGCCCAATCAAATGAAAATTTATTACAGGAATAGATTCAGTATCATCTCATCATTCATGGTAATAAAATACTTTGCCATAATCTTTGTTTTCAAATCAACTATTTTTTATTTATACTATAAATGCTATTTAAAAATCAAAAAATTAATTTATAAAGTGCCTACATTTATTTATATTTAATGTGTCTATGCATTATTATATTAATATCAATCATTTGTGTGTGGATATGACTTTAAAAATAATTTTTGTTAGAATAATAGCCATATATATGCTGCCAATTTCCTATTTTTTAACAAGAAAAAGTACAGCTGCAGCACATCCAAGTCTATATTACATCTCTGCTTCCAAGTCAGAATTTTTATTTTATTATAATTAATTATAAATCATGCCAACTGATTTAGTAGTAATCTTAGATTTGGGCCAATAAACTATTCTATAGCACTAAAAATAAATAAACTATTCCATTATTTTATATTAATTTTGTTTCTTAAAATAAAAATTATAAAATGCTTATTTATTTAATGTATCTATGCATTATTTTACAAATATGATTCAATAGTGTGTGTAGTTGTATCAAGTAAATTTTTCTGCATGTGATAATGATTAATTAGAGCATAATAATTTTAAACAAAATAGTCTTGAGTGATTGAAAGCTTCAGCAATTTTATTTTTTCACTTCAAAGTAATACTGAAAGTTACCATTCATTGATTATTTTCTTCTTTTTTTTTTTTTTTTGTTCAATAATTATGCAAGACATCTATTAGGAGCCTTTAATTAATAGTTTCATTTTGAAATAATTAGTGCTTATAGTTTTGTCAGAACTTGTTTTTAAAGAATCTTCTGTCTCTAGGGATTTTTGAAAAAAAAAAAATACAATACTGCCAGCAGTTAAATTTCTACCAGGATTGTAGATAGCTATTAGCTATTTACTGCTAAATTTGTTACCTACCACTAATTGAAATTTTTTGAAACATTTTTTAAACATTTGTATAAACATGTTTTAAATAACTATTAAATCATTATTCAGGTTTTTTTTTTCTAAATATATATGTATATAAATTTTCACTTAATGGTTATTTTTTTTAAAGACTGCATTCAGAAGTAGTTAGAGATAATATGTTGGTCTAATTTTTTCTCAAATACAATATATCAACATAACATAATAAAAACTTTTAAAAAAAACCCAAAACAACTCAACAATACCAATTATTCTTAATATAGAAATTATATTTAAATTGATAAAAAGGCCAGTGAAATTGAAACAACTTTTAAATCATTGCAAGAAAATAATTATTTATCAGTCCGTTTTAGAAGAATAGTTAAAGAGAAGGCATTATTACCTAGGCTTGCCAATTATCCTTGGTAAGGAGTTTGAACAGTTTCATTTTCTTTCTAGGAATAACTAAAAACAAATTATTTACTGATAAACATTGAATTCTAACCCACACTATAGACATAGAGAGGTAATAGCTATTGTTGCATCACATAATTTAAATGTATATATATATATAGTGTTGTTGCTTAAAAGCATACAAATATTCTGAAAAAAAATAATTTTTTTTTTAAAGTATAATAACTGAAATAATAAATAATAATAAATGCATAATCTATAATTAATTCTGATAATTGGAAAGAGTTTCGAAGGTTGGAAATATTGATATAGTATTTTAAAAGCATGCATGTTCTTTATTTTAAGAAATATTGAGGCATATATGCCATAAGACACTATATAGATGATATCATTTGATCATAATGTATGATAATTTTCCATTGCCTGCTTTTCCATAACATAATTTAGATCAACTTTTCATATTTAAAGCTACTTTACAAACTTTAATGAATTATGTTATGAATTTAGATATTAAGATGCAACATTTTGAAAATTATTATAACTTAATGTTTTATTGATAAAGTTAAAGAGAGGAGAACTTAATTCTTTTAAAATTATATCACTTTAAACCATTGTTGATCTTCTGCAGAATGAAGGTCTCTTCTAGTTTAATATAACTCTTTTGATCAGTAACTTTCATATCACTCCAGTAAACTTCCTTATTTCATCCAGCCATGTCACATGAAGTCTTTTTTTTTTTTTTTTAGATCTGTTAGTCTTTTGGGATCCATTTTAAGATATTCATAGTCCAACTAATGCTGTCCAATCCATAATACTTATGTATTTCTCTTTCAATCGTACTTTGTTATTCTTAAAATTGTTATTTCTCCATACTTTAGTGTGTGGTTTTAGGTTTCTATTGCTCTTATGAATATATTTCAAATTGCTATTTAAGAACTGATAACAAATCTATTGCCCCCATCCCATCCTTTTTTTTTTTTCAGACAAATAGACAGATATATTTTCTCTTAATATTAGATCATTTTTACCAAAAGTATTTTATCCAAGTTTAATTTTATAATCAATTTTACACATTAGCTTTCATTTTTCATTAACAATCTTAACTAAGATATTTGTAGCTGTTGATTTTTAATTCATGATTATTAATCTTTACTTTTTTCTTTCCATCAAAAACTATTGTATCATTTTTTATAATATTTTAAAAATCTCTAAAGCTTTATGTATGCATGAAAAAAAACTTAAAATTAATCTTTTATGCATCATATAATTAAAGTTTGTTAAAAGCCTTGGAAAGATCTATTACTAATAGATTAGACTTTATTTGAAAAGCATGTTGGATTTAAAAAAAGATGACAAAAAACGAACACCTATTTCACAAAATTAAATGCAAAAGGCAAAAGATATATTTGGAGATGTATATTTAAAACAGGCAAAACTCTAAGAGTAATCAATGGATGCCAGAAGACTTGTGCATAAAATCCCCATCTAGTGCCTACTCATCCAATATCCCCTGACTAGTTTTTGGCTTGTGGCCTTCATCAGTGAAGAATCTTGGATCTGAGAGCACTGCACCTAGATCTTAGGATCTAATGCAACCCTCCAGCAGCCACCTTTTATCTCTACTTAACTACAAAACTATGAGTCTTAAATTGAAAACACTAATATTTTCAATCCAAGCTCATTAGCTTATATAGTCATATAGATCTGAACTCAGTTCAGTATCTATACATTTTGGAGGACCAAAATGTATAGGTACTGAACTGAGTTCAGACCTATATGACTATATAAGCTAATGAGATTGGATTGAAAATATTATAGTGTTTTCAATTTAAGACTCATAATTTTGTAGTTAAGTAGAGATAAAAGGTGGCTGCTGGAGGGTTGCAATAGATCCTAAGATCTAGGTGCAGTGCTCTCAGATCCAAGGCTCCTCACTGATGAAGGCCACAAGCTAGAAACTAGTCTGGGGCTATTGGATGAGTAGGCACTAGATGGGGATTTTATGCACAAGTCTTTTGGCATCTATTGATTACTCTGACTTGCATTGAGTGGCCATATATGTAGAGACTTTTGTCTGTTTTAATAGCAGTTATAACCAAGCATAAGAAATGGTGATCATGAGATGTATATTTGGATTATTGATCTTGGAAAAATATTGACAATCAGTTATTTTGATGGTCATATTGAGAGAAAATTAGATTGAAAGTAGAGATGATTATTGGAGATGTTTTATGTAAGATTGGAGATAATTGTAAAATTTAATGGCCATTCTATAGAAGGCATAGATGTAGCAAAGAGGGTGAAACAAGATATGTTATCTCTTTCTCAATTTGTTTAATATTTATTTGATGAATTGCTAAATATAATTGTTAAGGATGGATTAGCATGAAAGAATTTATCAAATTTGCTGATGATGCATTAATGTTTGAAGATAGAGTAGATGATTTAACAAAATGTCAAATTGAGAATATGAAATTGATAAAGTTTGGAGTGAGAATAAATTAAAATAAAGTTACAGTTATATAGAGAAAGTAAAATGCAGAGATAATTAAGAAAGAAGTTATAGAAAATATAGAATTTTTAAATACCGTGCTTCCCTGAAAATAAGACCAGGTCTTATATTAATTTTTGCTTCAAAACACATTGTTGGGCTTACTTTCAGGGGATGTTTTATTTTTTCGTGTACAAAAATGTACATTTATTCAAATACTTGTTTTTATAGAAAGCTTACCTCTGAGCCCCCACAACTCCTTTCTTGTTATTCGCCAGAATAGCCTTATTTTTGCACTCCTCTGGTGACCATAATATTATTCTGTTTAAATTTACTATTAAATCAAGTGTTAATTGAAGACTTGCGAGACAGGAATGGTAACAAAAATGATTACAGTTAAGAATAGTTTGTCCATAAAAAAAAGCAATAAAATGCAAAGCGCAAAAATTCAGAAAATGTTTTTGTATTTCACATATGCGCATTAAGTATGTCCATTACAATATACGGTGTATTGAATTACAACTATTCATATATGATACAACTATGTTAATCTATTATCAAGTATGCAAATAGTAAACATTTTCCAAATTACTTGTAATGGTTTTGCTAGGGTATTCTTATTAAAAACTCTTTTTTAAAAAAAAGACTGATGATTTAACTTAAGCTAAATTTTGATTATTAAAATCACTTCCATTATTTTAATAAATTCTTTTAGGCAAAAAAAAAAAAAAAAATGTTTAAGAAATTAAACTAATTTTTCTTTTATCTTGAATATTTAACAGCTACCATGCTGAAACTAAAACTAAATCAAGTATTCTAAATCTAAGTATTAAATATAAATAAAGTAAATACCTAAAAATATATAAATGAAATTATAAATTGTCTGATATACTAACTTGTGGTAGATAAATTGCTTCTCTATACAAATAGTCAACAAGAAAATATAAAGATCCATATAATTTATATTACCATTTATTTAAAGCATTAATTGTCAATAATATTGTTTATACATGTATTAATATAAAATTCAATATATCTGTCGTATGTTTCAACAGGCAAACAAAAACTGCCTATTGAGCTGCCAATCTTAACTAGGATTTATATTTGGATTAGGCTTATATTATAAGCATCCTCAAAAATCATGCTAAGGCTTATTTTCTGTTTGTCTTATGTCCTGGGAAATATGGTATTTGAAAATTGTGTTTGCTTATGATGGAAGAATTTTCAGAGAATGAGTATTGCACTTACTAAACAGGCTTTTAATAACACATTTTTTATGGGAAACATTTGATGTTGATCTGAGAATATGACTTGCTAAGACTTATGAATGATGTATAATATGGAGCAGTACATAAGCAATTAAGAAAATATAATGGAGACCTTAGAGATATAGATGTGTAGAAGTGAGGAACATAAATTAGTCAGAAAAATTTAGAACATTGGATGTATTGGAAAAATTAAATGAAAGGATGATTTAATTAATTGTTAGAAACAATATTATAATGTTGTGGTCTTGGCCAGCTCTAGCCAAATCATGCATTACAGCCTCTTCACTTAAATAAGTCCAAAAGGGAAGATTTACTAAATATTCCTGAATAAAAATGAAAATTATAATGATAAAAAAAATTAATAAAAAGATTCTCAATTAATATCATATATGTATAATTTATATTTTGAGAATTATATATAGAAAGATTCACAAAATTTGTGAAACTTTTAGTATGTTTAATATGATGTCTTAAGATTAAAATTATAGATAAAGTTTGATTAAGATTAAATTTAATCAGATAAAGGTTAATTAAGATTAAATTTAATTAGAATCATAATTAAATATAATTATAAGAATTAAGAAAAATAAAATAAAACAATCTGAAAATAAAAGCAAAAACAATCAAGACTTCTGGGAAAACTTGCCCTAACTTAAGCAAAAGATATAAAAAAGAAAAAAGCATGTATAATGTCTGTGGAAAAGCAAGGTAACATTATGAACATTGAATAAATTGAAAAAAAAAAATCACTTTTAGTTTGGAAAGCATTTTAGATCATTTCAAAAAATCGTTATTTACATGAAACCAGACTGTTAGAAGGTTTTAAATTATTTGAAGAGAAAAGGACAAGAATTATTTGCTAAACCCACCCAAAAGATACCATTGAAAGAACATGATATATGCTTCAATTTTAAAGAAATGCCTAGAATTCCAGAAAAGGAGGACATAATGAAATATAGCTCTTTGTCCACAAGAGAACTTTTCCAATCCCTAAATTTATTTCTAGCCGTAAATTTAAGCATTAGACTAATAAGAATTAAGTAAAAAAAAAAATCCAACCAGCGTTAAATAAGAGACTATTTTTATTCAGACCCAAACTTATCAACTAGTAGTAAAATTACTAAATTGTGTATAAAACTGCAATAAAAAAGGTCTTCTTAAAATATAAACATAGTAAAATATTTCAATAATTATTTTTTTGGAATGTATGCATTACTTAAATTGTTTAATTTTTTTATATCCATAAACAACATATATATTAGTTAAATGCTTTTATATATTTATAATTAATTTTTGATGTTTTTTTAATGATAATTATCAATTTATTATTTTTGATCATGACAGGCACACTTTGTATGGCCAAGCATAAGATTGTATTACAAAAGAAAATGGCCGAGAATATGTGATAAAGCCATCAAAGGGTGTGTGTATACCATCTATATAAGTTAAAATTAAGTCAGGTTATAAAATGAGAGATGTCTGTGGATATATCATATACTCGCACACACAATAAAAGCCAATAGTTAAAGCTTATAATTTATAATTCGATGGGTTAGCATATTAGCTATATGCTTATAATAAATTTTTATTATATTTTTTTGTTCATTTTTTTTTAAAATAATCACAAAGATGTTTATGTGTAATCTGTATTTATATAATTTTTTTTTGTTAAATGCTTGTAAAAAGAAATGGAAATATTTAAATATTTCAACAAATACATAATGTTGTCTTGCATTGGTGGTCGAGAGGTCAGCGCGACTGCCTCACAAGCAGTTATGACACTTGAAAAAAAAAAATACATAATGTTTAAAATCAAAAGTTTTACTAGTTCTTTTTCTCTACAAAATCATTGTTCTAAATTTAAGAAAAGCCTAAAGGCAATTATATTTTTAGTAAATAAGTAATTTTGTTTCTTTTTTTTAAATTAACAAATATTTCAACTTGACAAAAGAGTTTGTTGAAATTTATGTTAATGTTTGGGGAAAGATATCTAATTTAATTAAAAATATATTTTAGGTGTAATCTGATTATCAGAAAAATATTTTAAATGTAATCTGATTATCAGAAAATATCTTATATAGTCAAATTTTTTCTTTTTTTTTATGTTGTTGAATCAGATAGTAGTTAGAATAGAAAGAAAATTTAATTAAAAATAAAAATTCTTGAGATTAATTAGGGAATTAAATTAGCTAATAAATGTTTTTCAGAGGGGTACCTAGATTGCGATTGTAATGAGAGGGCTATATATGCTGTTCACCAGTTTGGATTCAATCAGGCACAGGCATTCAATCAGTCACTAAGTCAATCACTCACTCACTGAAGCAGTCAATCTTTCACTCACTGAAGCAGTCAATCATTCACTCACTCATGTTAACTTACTGCACTTATTCATTTGCACGTTAACTTATTGGATTTATTTGAACTTGCTTGCTTAAACTTAGAGTTGAACATACAGAGACAGACAGTCAGCTGTTCAATTTCTATATATTTCATATCACGCAGACGAAGAGTATCTTCAAGATGGGTTCCAACTAGCCAATTATTATTAGTGCAGCACAGAACTGTGTTTACTGGAAGGTACTGATATTTGAAACACAAGCGTACTCGTATCAGTGAAATGGTCATGGGGTAGGAACCCCAGTCAGCATGCCCACCCAGCTCCGCTCCTGCTGTCAGAAATGTCTCCTGAATCCAGCCATCAAATGATGATGAAAGCTGCTGAACAATATTGTCAGAAATATCTCCTGAATCCAGCTACCAAATGATTATGAAAGCTTCCGAATGATGCCATGTTAAAGAGAAGTTCCTGCCATCCTGGATGAACAGATGAATAGCCTACTCAGAGCCCAGAGAAGGATGAAAAAGACTTTATATGGTACACTATTTTATTAATTTCATATATACTAGTGTGTGTTATATATTTTTCATTTATATTTCTTTGCATAAAATATCAATCTTGTTTGATGTAATATTTACTATTTGTGAAATATATTTGTGTGCGAGGTTATGATTCTCAAACCACTCTCTCTCACTAATTGATTCTTTTCTTTTTATGCTTTAATACCATATTTCTTAAGCAAAATAACATATTATCATATATTTTTTTCTCTACATTGGGGTTTATTATTATTGTATTTATCTTTGTAATTGGTGAAAGGATACTGGATTCAATAAATATTTGTTTAATAATTATAAAATTGCCCCACTGCTTTGATAATTTATTCATATTTCTTTCTCTAAAATAATAAAACACTTAGATAATTGCGAGAGTTTGTTTCCCATTTCTTTACCTGAGATAAAGAGAACGCTGAGCTGGCATGTGGGACACTCACTTATCGGGATTTAAATCTTTGGTCATTGGGGTGTTTATCTCATAGATTTCATTTGTTGCATTATATTTCATATCATTATTGGCCTTACATATCCTTTCAGGAGAGGGAATTATTTTTTTTCTTTCTGGGAGTGATTGAAATTAAAGTAATCTTTCAAAGATGTGTAAGAGTCAATACTTTTATAAGCATACAGATGACTATGAAAATGATTGTAAAAAGATTTAAAATTACTTCCTATCCTAGAGTACCGCCATATTTTATTCATGTTCGATATGTGCGCATGCTCATCTTATCAGGGTAGGGATGAACTGGTTGACTATAGATAATTTTGAAGTCAATTGAGATTATCTGGAATAAATAATATTATTATTTTACTTATTTAGTTGTCTGCATCATTCTCTCATTTGTCTTACATCCAATATATACATATTAATTCTCCACTGATCCTGATGTTCTGAGCTGAGAAAATGGGATTGTTACATTGCAATGATGATGCTGGAGGGTAAAATCTTCATAAATGGCTTTTCTTAGCTGAAAATAGTATTTGAATGTGGGTTAGTGACATTCAAATCCTATGCATTCAAATAAATCCTTATAAGTAAATAATAAATGAGATACTCTTTGAGATAGGATTTAGTGTATGATCAGGAAAAAAATCAGGGTACTTGGTATAAATATTTACATGAGGGATTGAAGGTTTATTATTATCATCAAAATCTGACTTTATTCAAATGTCAATTAACCTTTGGATACACTGACAAAATATATATTATTTTACAATAATGTATATGTATACCAGAAGTGCTATCGTGCAATAATATATATTATAGCGAAATAATATCACAAAATAAACAGATTCAAAAACAACAAATTTAAAAAAAAATATTTTCATAATTTTTTAAATATTATCGCAGTATGTGTGTAGATGAGAATATCTGACCTACTTTACTGTACAAGCATATATACGTAATATATACTCGACGGTTTGAAAATAAAACTGTTTAAGACAATTTTAATTATTATAAAACCCCGGGCACCTCATTAGACATATAAATTTAGGCGGGATTTCAGTAAATATACCCAGTACAAGCACAATACGATAAAATTAGGATTTAAAATAAGGCATGAGGGTAGGAAACAGGAAGGCAACGTGAAACTAAGATTGGTAAGGCATATCTTACTGTTTCAATATATTGTAATGGTTCGTATATGCACACGTTGCATAAGTGTGTGTGTATATACAGGTTACATGATGTTCTTATTATTTTTTTAAAAATAATAAAAATTTAAGATTTTGAAATAGAAAAATAATATCAAGAATTATTAGTTTGAAAAAGTAGAAGTTAAAATAGAAAATTTAGAAATAAACTAGAAATTAGTTCTTAATTATAACTTATCTTTCTTTTATGTACTTTTTTTGTATAATTCTATCAAAAATACTCTTTGTTAAAAAAGTGGTACTTGTAATTAAAAGAAAAATTCTTAAGATTAATTAAAATAATTTAAAATAAGTCATACAAAATTAATCAGGCTCTGGAGATTAAGATTCCAGACTGATTAGTTGAATAATATAGCTAATTTCTGATTAATTAAAATAAGAAAATAAAGGAATGTAATTTTTAATTAAAAGTTCGAATGTATTGATAGATGGTTAACATCTTGAGTAAAGGTGAGGTCAGAGTAGTATAAAAAGCTGACATTCTTTATTGTCAAGGATTATATATTGAATTATTATTGGAAATGATTAGTTATTGGTATCTCAGTGTTATTATTGTTTAAAGAGAAATGAGTGGCTAGATCTGAACGCTGGTGTTTGGCCATTTTCCTTCGCTCGTATCCTGTGTGCCATTAGCCAAATGTCGTGGTAGATTAGTCTGACTCGCCTTCTGCCAAGCTGCGTTCATGTTACACCTACGCTTCCCAAGAATCTGATCAGATCCGAAGAAAAGGTGATTACCCTCATACAAAATACCAAAGACTGTATGTAACCCACTTATGGAAACCAGAAACTGTATTCAAACCGCTTATGGAAACCAGAGACTGTATTTAAACCGCTCATGGAAACCAGAGACTGTGTTCAAGATATTGTGCCGGTAAAAATATGTTTATCCATCTAACATGAGCTGGAACTCACAAAATGTACTTTAAACCCAGTCAAGCCCAAGATTTAGGTCAGGAACCAGCCTGGATTCGAACCCACTCTCTAAGTCCCAAATCGAACACCTAATGAATAACATAATAGTTATGGCTCATGAGAATTAATCTTAATTCGGCCGACTAGCAAAGCTGAGAAGACAATGAGACATCTATTAATTATGATTATATTAAAATATACATAAGTATGGCTGTAATATATGTGGAAGAAGTGGAGGAAAAGGAATTCGAACTACTCAAATAAGTTAAACAATAAAAGATAGTTTAATATAATGAAAATTTAGTTATATACATTTATAAATTAAGTACATTAGTGTGTGCGTGAATGAGCAAGCGATTACATAGTGTCATTCACGCTATTAGTTCTCATATGCTCTTTATTAGCTAAATAATATATTACAAATAAACACACATCTTTGGTGGGTCCAATATTAAGATGCCAATCAGTTAATAAAAGGAATTACATAATATTGCTATTAACGCTTTGATTTACGGTTCAGAAATGTGGTGACTAACATATATGAGGGGATCTTTCTGGGATTCATTACAGATATAAATACAAACTATTTTCCTGCCATTATGGTCGTGAAAATACATAAAATACATTTGATTATATTTAAACCTATGACAAAATATTTAATGACAAATTATTTTAACAATAGTAAGACGAACGCTTTATTTTCCCCAAGGCATATAGATACTCTTAAATATAGATATATAAATCACGAAGGTAGGATTGTATATGATTGAAATAAACTTAATTAATCAAATAAAAGTAATTGGCATTTATATATATCTTTTAAGCAAAGCTTAATTTTAATATTAGAGCATTAAAACTGGGTCATGAAGCAAAAGAAATAATAATAATAATACGAAGAAGTTTGCGGTGCTGACATAATAGCCTAAAAATAACTAAGAGGAAAAGGTCGTGCTTCTGGATGAAAAACGAAATGGATGGGCATAGCGTGTGCCAAACTTAGGGGATCACCGCCAGTGGCCTTTTTATACGAAGAAATGGATGGGCATAGCGTGTGCCAGACTTATGGGTCACCGTTAGTGGCCTTTTTATACGAAGAAATAATATGCATAACGTGTGCCAGACTTAGGGGTCACCGCTAGAGGAATTTTTATACGAAGACGAGAAGAAATCTATGGGTTCGAACTTTGTCGTAACCCCCAGATTAATAGCACGTATATATATAAAAACACAAAGACAGGCTAAATGACAGAAACGCAAGGAATGATATATGTCACTAAAACATTTAATGAATTTTACAGCTTCAAAATAAATGACCTTATGTTTGAATACTTCAATATGCAATGCAATTATAATATATATAGAGAGAATGTTTCATTTAATAAAATATACTTGAAGATTTTATTTAGGAAAGGAAACATTAAGATTTAGCTTTCAAATTAATAAAATATTCGTTAAGGTTTGATTAAGAAACATTAAGATTCACCCCCATCCTTTTTCTGATACTTAAAATAAATAAATCCCACTCTCATGATTTTTATAATAACTGAAATATATAAATACAAGATTTGAAATGTTAAGAGTATGAAAATGAAATAAGATTAGCAGTTATATAGAAAACAATCAAGTCACCTTATTTTAGAATTAAATAAATAATATTTTATAAGATTTCAAAGCGTTAATTAGTTTTAACTTTGAATTTACACCGGTAGAAAATTCAGAGTTAAACAAATATATATATTTTTATATTAGAACATAAATAAAATGTTGGTACATAAAACAATCTGGCGAGTATATTAATTAACAATACGTTATATTTTAAAGGGACATTAATAATCTTGATTCATGAAAGTTTACTTAAAGACAGAAAAGATTTTTTTTTATAAATTAAGCTCGCCGGTTTGTTTGAGATTGGCAAATCAATAAAAAGGCATACATATAAAATCAAGTAATAAACACATATAAATAAATAACCGCACCAAACTAAAGAGCATATAAGATAGGATTAGATATAAATTATTTAAGAGCAAATTACACTTACAGATATATATATATAAGAAAAGGCAAAGTTAAAAATACATGAGAAGAGATCTTGAAAGATTATTTAGACTAAATTGACTATTAGGTGGCAGCTTGAAATTTACCTTTCAATTTTAAAAGTCCATATTAATACAGTCCGTGCACGGCAATTGGAATGCAAGTTCTCCGATGGCATAAAACTTCTATTATATTCTAAAGTTTTTTTTTTGACATTTCTCCTTTTCAGGGCAGCAGTATATTAAGGTCGCGGAGATGATGACCCAAAAGGGGTCGAGCAAGTTGGTGGATCTACTGCTACATCATTTATTTTAGTTTTACAGCAATGTTAACAATCTCTCAATCAATAGTAACTAATAACTAATAACTCAACTAATAACTGATTCAAAATTTAGTCATTTTATACTTTTTCTCTTATCAGTTGTTTTTGAAGATGCAATTGTTAGATAACGCCAAAAATAAATTCAAATCTATTTCTAGATTAGAAATAGATTTAACAACATGTTTTTAACACAAGTAAATCTTTAATCTAATTAATCCCATTTATCTTAAGTAAAATTTTAATTAAAAAATACCTTTCCCAGATTAGACTACCAACCCCTAATTATTTTTAGACAATTAAACAACACCTGCATCCTCCATATTGTATTTTATATAAAAAATGTATAATTTATAGAAAAACAAGCAATTTGAAAAGAAAAAGCCAAAAATGACATAATAAAATATTTACAAAAACATCAATATTTTGTTAGTAAGTTTTGCTCCTATGTATATGTTTGAGTCGCATCTATAATACTTTAATAAAAAGAACTAATAATTAATAAAAAGAATCAATAATAAATATTGAAAGTTAAACTATAAATTTAGGAGCGCATCTCAAATATATACATGAAATATATATATACTGACAAAAGGAGCAGGATGGGATATAGGGGTTTGAACACGGGTTAGTAAGTAGAAACATGAAGCACAATCTTAAGCTAAGATTTACTGCTTCAATATAAACCAGAAACTGTGCAGTAGTTATTCCTAGGTAATTATTATCTGTGATGTCATTATTAAAACTTGAAAATTTAAATACTAGTATTGAAAATTAAAATCTTGCCCTGAATAAAACTCATAAGCATGCATATTTGTTAAACGTATAATATCTCATATGTTTTATATTTTATTATTTTTCTTTTTATTATTGTCTATAAATAAATTGATGTAAATTATTAGTGTTTATATCTCTCTCTCCCCATTTATCCAAGTAAATGTGTTGTCGGTCTCATGTTTAAGAACTATCCATGGGTCAAGCGCTTGAAATGTGTTGTGACATTTCAGGGGTTCCAGTGTAAATATTGGATGGCACCCTGGGTTTAAACTCTTTATAAATAATCCCCATGAGGTGTTTCACATTTCATGCAGCCGGAGAGAGGTACCTGGGTGTGGAAAGGTGATTATTAGTTTAATATTTTATTAAATCTCAGTCTGACCGGGGGTATGATTGATATGTAAATATTAATCATATTTACTCCTGCTTGAGTAACGGTGTCCTCTTAAAAAGCCATATTAATAATTAATGTTTAAATACAATTTAATTAGAACTAGATTTAAAATAATAAGTAATTAGACTTAGTATAAGTAGTAAAAAGGTTTTTATATTTTTATGTTGGGGGTTCTGTTGTCCAATGTGAGAGCTCAAATATTCGTTCAAATTTAAAAAAAGAAAAATAAGAAAAATGTGTAATATAAAAACATCAGCTCACATAAATAAATAAAAATATATGATTAAAGTGAATGAATTTATGAGAGATGAAAGAGAACAAACGACACTAATGATAATTCTATGTTATAAAAGAAAGATAAGTGGATTTAATTTAGTGAAATGTTGTAGTTGGCATTGAAAAAAGAAAAATATATACGTTGTAGATATAAGTAAATAAGTGCGGGAGGGGAATGGCATTAGGTTAGATATTGGCATGCAAATTATATTAGGGGGAATGTAGTGGGGAAAATTGATTGAACACTCATGTTTAATTATAGATTAAATAAAATAAGAAACTAGTAAAGCAATTAAATAAAAGTAGTAAATAATTTAGTAAACCTATTGATGTGAATGAAATATGGTATTAAAATAATAATGTAAAAAGTGTTGAGAATATTAAATGATGACAAGAAATAAAGCCAAAATGGAGGCTCAAGGTAAAAAAATGGAAAATGTTCCCAGTGATGAAAAAAATAAAAGAGAAATGTTCCCAGTGAGAAACAACTAAGTAAAAACAAAAATGAAGTTACGAACAAAAAAGAGAATAGTGAAATTATAGCATTAACAACCAGCATGCTTGAAAAGCAAAAAGAAATGGCTGAAGAAAATAAAAAATTAGCTGAAGAGCTTAGAAAACAAAATAGGGAAAAGAGGAAAGCATTAAAAAAACAAATCTAGTTAGGTAATGACAAAGTGAAAAAAGAAATTAGGAATGAAATAAACGAGAATAAAATACAAATAGAGAATCAAATAGAGACTGCTTGCCAAATAATAGAGAAAAATAAGGTGGAAAACAGAAAAGTAATTGAGGATATAAAAATCGAAATTACTAATTTAACATAGCACACAGACAGAAATAAAAAGCCTGACCAGTTGAGTGCAAACATGCACATCTTAAATAATCTGGCAATTGTGAACCAATTTTTAAAAATCCGGATATTTTTTGACCACCAAGGTGAAGCTCCTACGGAACTCTTAAATAGCTTGGAGCGATATTTCACCTTTAATCAACTAAATGAAGAAGCCATGGTTGCAATTGCGTGCAGCCACTTACAAGGGGGGTCTCAATCTTGGTGGGACTCTTTATATAAAAAACCTGTCACTTTTGCTGAATACAAAATTGCTCTATTAGCTAGTTATTGGAGCGAAGATTATCAGGAAAATATTCATCACCAGGTGTTGCAAGATAAATTGCGACCTGGTGAACCTTTCGTTTCTTTTTTCAGAAGGCAAGTGGCAAAATTACGCTCCTTAATAGCCAACCCACTATTTAAACAACAAATTGTGAGGAAAGTCTGCCATAGTTTTTTTCACAATGTCGAGCAAATGCTCACAGAAACCAAGAGGAAAACAGTAGAACAAATGGCGGAATTATTGAGCGCTAGACCAACTTTTGATACAAGAGATAGGGGATTTAAACCTTAACCTAAAGAGCTGGTTGTAAACACCATAAGATATAGACTTAGAACGAATTAGGGGAATGGTGTTCGAAGAAGACGCTATTCTGATAGCCCTGAGAGAACAAGAATTTTTTGAAGAACCGAGAGTAATCCTGACATCTCTCATAGTAAACCTACGGAAAGTCCCAGGAGTGATTCCCAATTCCCCAGCATGAATGGCTATATGCCAAAAGGAAAAAATAATAAAGAACCGCCAGATAAAAACTAAAAATAAATTCTGACAAATTCGCCGGCTTGATCTAGTTAATAACGACCATAGATTTTGAATAATGGAAAAATGATTAAAGTTGGTCTTAATAAAATAAAAAAATTATAAAAATAAATTCTCCGAGAACTTAGTTTGAAAATGTTAAATCAAGTTATAGTCTATGTAACCCCTCGATTATGTCTACTTTATTTTTGTGGCAAGCCCAGCTCATAAGTCTAAAACATAGCGGAGCATGACATAAACAAAATAAGTGTTTAAAATATATATAAAAGCAAGCAAGCAAAATAAAAGTTTTCTTTTTAAGTAAAAAAAGGAAGATTAAAAATAATGCTTTCAAAATAAAAGTTGAATAAGTAAATGTGAAACTATTGATGAAAATAATAATGAAAATAAATCCTTATCAAATCTAAAAAAAAAGAAAAAAGAAAAAAAAAAAGTTAAATTAAGATTGAGGTGTGTTCGAGTATTGGGGCAAAGATATAAATTTCAGGTCCGATTTTGGGTTGGATTAAGCCTTTTCTTGCAGTGATTTTTTTTTACAGATGGGTAGTGTGAAAATTAGATAATATTGATGATGATGCACCAGTAGAAAGTCCTGGCATATAATAAATCTGGAAGAAAAATTCCTAGTAATTAACTAAAATAAATATTTTCATAAGTCGAATGGGCAGTAGAAGTAATCCTGCCATTCGTAATCTGAAAGTCCATGTTCATGATCCGTTGTGCACAAAAATGCCCATGTTATAGTCATGACTTCCGCAAGAAATTAAAAGTTTGTTTAATCAGCACAAAATCGATCTGTGTGTTGAATTGCCTAATACTTTACTGTTTACCTCTCTTGATATTACTATTTATTGTTTAATAATGAAAACAAAAACTGACATTCACTTTGAAAATCATTAACATTATTAAAAATGAAGAATTTAAAATGGTCATTGCACTTAAAATTCTCAATTGGGAGGGGTGTGATGTAATGGTTCATATATGTACACATTGTGTGTGTGTATATATATATACAGTTTACATGATGTACTTATTATTTTTTTAAAAATAATAATTTAAGATTTTAAAATAGAAAAATAATATCAAGAATTAATAGTTTGAAAAAGTAGAAGTTAAAATAGAAAGAAAATTTAGAAATAAGTTAGAAATTAGTTATTAATTATAACTTATCTTTCTTTTATGTACTTTTATTATTATTATTTTTTTGTATAATTCTGTGAAAAATACTCTTTGTAAAAAAAGATACTTTTAATTAAAAGAAAAATTCTTATGATTAATTAAAATAAGTCGTACAAAAGTAATCAGGCTCTGGAGATTAAGATTCCAGATTGATCACTTGAACAATATAGTTAATTTCAAATTAATTAAAATAAGAAATAAAGGAATGTAATTTTTCTATATGTATAGATGGTGGGAACAAACTCCAACGGAAATGTGTAAGGCTAAAGGATAGGAATGTAATTTTTAATTAAAAAGATTGAATGTATTGATAGATGGTTAACACTCAATCAAAGGTAGGATCAGAGTAGTATAAAAAGCTGACATTCTCTATTATCAAGGATTATATATTGAATTATTATTGGAAATAATTAGTTACTGGTATCTTAGTGTTATTATTGTTTAAAGAGGAATGAGTGGCTACATCTGAATGCTAATGTTCGGCCATTTTCCTTCATTCGTCACCTGTGTGCGATTAACCAAATGCCGTGGTAGATTACTCTGATTCGCCTTCTGCCAATGTTCAAACCCGCTCCACCAAATTAAGAGAGCCAGACACGCCTTAGGGCAAGTAATGAGGCTGCCTTCATGTTACACCTACACTTACCAAGAATTTGACCGGATCCAAAGAAAAGGTGATCATCCCCTTACTAAATAGCAAAGACTGTGTGTAACCCACATATGGAAACCAGAGACTGTATTCAAACCGCTTATGGGAACCCGAGACTGTGTTCAAAGTGCAGATATAAAACAAACTGTGCTGTAGTTATACCTAGGTAAGTATTATCTGTGACGTCATTATTAAAACTTAAAAATTTAAATACTAGTATTGAAAGTTAAAATCTTGTCCTGAATAAAACTCATAAACATGCATATTTGTTAAACGTATATATCTCACATGTTTTATATTTTATTATTTTTCTTCTTCTTATTGTCTGTAAATAAATTGATGTAAATTATTAGTGTTGTTTACATCTCTCTCCATTTATCCAAATAAATATGTTGCTGGTGTCATGTTTAAGAACTAGCCATGGGTCAAGCACTTGAAACATGTTAGTGACATTTCATGGTTCCAGTGTAAGTATTGGATGATGCTTTGAGTTTAAACCCTTTATAAATAATCCCCATGAGGTGTTTCACATTTCCTGCAGCCAGAGAGTTACCTCAGTCTGGAAAGATGACTTAGTTTAATACTTTATTAAATCTCAGTCTGACTGAGGGTATGATTGATATGTAAATATTAATCATATTTAATCCTCTGCTTGAGTATCAAGGTCCTCTTAAAAAAAAAAGGTCATATTAAAAATTAATATGTTTAAATACAATTTAATTAGAACTAGATTTAAAATAATAAGTAATTAGACTTAGTATAAGTAGTAAAAAGATTTTTATAATTTTATGTTGGGGAGTTCCCGTTAAATATAGACATGTCAGCCATCAACGTAAGTATCATCAGTTAAGGAGTTCCTGGTACAAGGTATATATATTGTCGTGGTCAGATTTGTGCAATCATGTAACAAAATTCAGAGTGATATAAGTCTAATCTGGAGCATCCTTTTGTGTTAAGATATTGTTTTTATTTCATTTGTATTTGCACTTCTAATAAATAGTAGGAATAATAAAGACATAAATTGTAAAAAAAATTATTTGATGCTTGTGATTTTTGTAAATGAAGAAAAAAAATTTAACATATCCCTTGTGACTTGTAACTGTGATGAAAAAAATATCTATAGATGCTTTATCATTTTGTTATCTAGAACTATTATCTTTCAAAATGCTACTTAAAAGAATTTTACATACAAGTAATCACCAGTAAAGAGATCTTATACAACTTGGTTTGTATTTTGTAATTTTTTTTAAAAAAAATATTTTGCACAACTAAATTTGTATGATTGATTTTTTTTCTTCTTTTTCTTTGTTTATTTGTTTGATTAAATTTCTACATTTTTTAGATATCTATCAATTGTAATATCATTTCTGAAAAAAAAAATACACAAAACAGATTTTATTTAATTTTGTTTTCATAATACACATTACTTTTCTTTATTTTTGTTTATGAAAAAACAAACTATACTTTCATTATTTGTTTTATTTATCACTTAATATTTTCTACAGTAGTTCAATGGCATCCCCAAGTGTCAGCAAATACCTGAGTACATTGTAAATGATTACTATAGTTTCTATATGTTCCAGTGTATAATTTAGAAAAAATAAATTTAAATTGTTTGTATTTGGTTATGAAGAATCTTCCACTAGATAAATTGATTTTTATAGAATTATTTATGAAATTAATTTGTATGACTATGACTTCAAAGATAACTATGAACAAAATATCAAAACTGTATTAGAACACTCACTATATAAGGATCCTCATCGTTTATTGTGCATTCTTTATATAATTTTGCATAAATACAAGTGAACAACTATAGAATAATTTATATAAAAAATTAACTACTTTAAAAAAATAAAAGTTTCTAAGACTGGAACAAAATAAATTATTTTACGATAAAAAAATTTAAAAAGATACACGTAGTGTAGTCAATTTCCTATAATGTAATTATAGAAATTTAATAATACAATGGTGACTAGCATTTTACAATAATGTAACTTACAAATTTTGTGTTGCTATTCAATTTTTATGTAAAATATATTATGTTGTAAATTAATATTTAGCATTACTTTTGTAATATATAGGGTATATGTGCACAGACTTTTACACGACCCACCACTCTCCACTCTATCTAATAACACTGATACACTTAAACACACATGTTGAAAAGATAAATAATCACCAATATACATATTTCATGCTAAACCAGGAATCATCAGTTGGTCCAGATTATCATCTCTACACATATATATAAGTCCTCAGATATATATTAAGATAGACAGTCTTCATACTTTAATGAACAGATTTCAATCTACTCCACACGCCAACTCTTCAACCATCCATCCATCCATCCATTTGAAAATCTGATGATGGAATGCTCAAAGGCCACCCTGAGGCCGAGATTCTTGTCACACCCATGATGACCTAAGATCAATCTGAACCCCACATGTACCGGACATGATCCATTTAATACATATGCAAGGATGGGCAGACATCTCTACAATGCAATAACTGAAACACAGACTTATTATATATGTGTCTATATATGTAATATATAGGTATATGAGCACAGACTTTCACACGACCCATCACTCTCCACTCTATCTAATAACACTGATACACTTAAACACATATATGTTAAAAAGGTAAATAATCACCAATATACGTATTTCAACTTGTGTGTGACAAGAATCTCGGCCTCAGGGTGGCCTTTGAGCATTCCATCATCAGATTTTCAATTGGATGGACAGTTGAAGAGTGAGTAAATTGAAGCCTGTCCATTAAAGTATGAAGATTGACTATCTTAATATATATCTGAGCACTTATAGTATATATGTGTAGAGATGATAATCTGGACCAACTGATGATTGCTGGTTTAGCATGAAATACGTGTATTGGTGATTATTTATCTTTTCAACATATATGTGTTTAAGTGTATTGTGTTATTAGATAGAGTGGAGAGTGGTGGGTCGTGTGAAAGTCTGTGCTCGTATACCCTATATATTACATATATAGACACAGGTATATAATAAGCCTGTGTTTCAGTTATTACATTGTAGAGATGTCTGCCCATCCTTGCATAAGTATTAAATGGATTATGTCTTGTACCTGTGGGGTTCAGATTGACCTTAGGTCAACATGGGTGTGACAAGAATCTCGGCTTCGGATGGCCTTTGAGCATTCCATCATCAGATTTTCAATTGGATGGATGGTTGGAGTGTGGAGTAGATTGAAGCCTGTCTGTTAAAGTATGAAGATTGTCTATCTTAATATATATCTGAGCACTTATAGTATATATGTGTAGAGATGATAATCTGGACCTACTGATGATTGCTGGTTTAGCATGAAATACGTCTATTGGTGATTATTTATCTTTTTGACATATGTGTTCAAGTGTATCAGTGTTATGAGATAGAGTGGAGAGTGGTGGGTGGTTTGAAAGTCTGTACTCATATACTCTATATATTATATTAGATGTTTGTATAATTATAGTACATTTTTTATAGTTACAGTATATCATTACTATATTTTTAAAAAAAGAAAATGCTCTATTGATAGCTTAGATGTGAAGGTAGATGTTGTTAAGAGCGAATGAAATATAAAAAAATATTATGAATAAAAATTTAACAAAGTTTATCCAGATAAAATTTTCATGAAACAAATAGTTTTTTATTTTAAAAGGATAGTGAAATTTTTATTTATGTAATAAAAAAATGGAAGCCATTTGTAATTTATTAAAATGAGATGAAAATAAAAGTTTATAAAAATGACAAATCTTCATTATTAGTTATTTGCAAATTAATGGGAAAAAAAGTTTCATTCACCTAAGTGTACTAAAAAGTAAAATATAAATTTTCTTCAGCTTTCATGCATGGATACTCATGTTTAGAAATATTCTTAGTTATATTCTTACATCAATAGAAATTAGATTATGAATTATCTATTTGTCAGATAAAAAGTCATTTTCTATCTAACAAATAGGCATTGATACAAGAAAATGGACATTATTTACAAATTTATTTAAATGAGAATAGATTGACATTGAGACAAGAAAGTGACATTATTTGCAAGTTTATTTAAATGATTTTTTTAAGGAATCTTACTTATGAATTATTATAGTATTGTTTTCAGACTTAGTTATTCTGTGAATAGATCTGTGAGTCGATTTATGGAAATTAAATATTTTTAAACATAAGTCTCACACACTTATTTGTGAAAGCTGAAAAAAAATTTTTTTTTCATTTTTAATGAAATTATATGAATAAAAGCATTTCTTTACATTTTTTTTTAATATATATTTTTCAATGAATCATTCAGTTTTAAATTCATAAGCATTGCTAGATACCACGAGAAATAATGTTATATTTCAAATTTAAAAATTCAAAATTTTTACTATTTTTTTTGCTAAAATTATTTATAAACTAAAAGAAAATGTATTCTCATTGGGAATATGCAAAATTTCAACTAGATTGGAAATTGGGAAGTAGGTGAAAATTGAATTACAATATTTAATCTAGATAAACAAAGAAACCTAAATGAATGTTAAAATGATGTTTTTGAGTGTACTATTCTAATTAAATTCAAAATTGCTAAAAATGAAATGATAAGGGTGAGAAATAGGAAACAAAATATTTTTTTCTTGTTTTTTTTTTTTTAATTGTTCACAAAAGATTCAAATAAAATGAAAAACAAAAAAGTTTCTTAATTCATAATTAATTTTTATTTATTTTCCATAAAGCTTTAACTTTTGTTTTTATTTAATTCATATCTTTGTTTTTAAATAAATATATGAACCATATAATAAAATATTGCTTGTGTATATAACATGAATACCATATAGTTTTGTTTTGCTATGACACTTATTTTTTAATGCAATCATCAAAATTATTCCCTAAAATGTTCAATATTTTATTAATTAAATTATACAATATGTCAAAATATGTATTATATATTTACAAATTATACAGGATAGACTGGAGATTTTTTGATATTTAAACTTTTTTTATATTGAACAGCTCTTTTTGTTGTTAAGAAGTTAAATAGATTTTATATTACTACTAAAACAATATAGTAATGACATTTATTATGAAAATACTCTTTTTTAAAGAAAGCATTTTGGATTTTTTTAAAAAAAAATGTAATTCTTATCCTATGAATATTTTAATGAGAACTTCTTTGCAAATCATAATATTGTTTTTATCTGGCATAAAAGGTTTTAGAAATTGGGGGGAAAAAAAGATGAGTTTTTCATTAAGCAATTTTTAATTTTTTTACACTATATTGAAAAACTAAAAATTCATAATAGGACTATAATTTCATCTTTTGCAAAATTTTTTGAATAAGTTTGGATTGAAGTATACCAATTGTTGTGTATTTGCATATATATATATTATATGGATACCAACAAAATGAGTAACAAATAAATTTAATAGCAAAAATTAATAATAGCAAAAATTACAATAAGGGATTATCAATATTAACTAACATGAATTTAGTACTAACGTTCTCAGCAAAGTATCATTAACAGCAATATAATAGAAAAAATAAACTCCATTTATATATATAAACCACTATTGAGTTAAACTCTTGACTCCAACAATCTATCATTCAAGTTTAACAAGTGAATATATTCACAGTTCATTCTGTGTTTTCTTTTATAGAGCCTGTTAAGTATATAAAAACAAAATTAGATCTGGGCGATCTGCTTTAGTTCCTTGCCAGCTATTGGTACCTTCAGAGACACGGTCTGTGGGATTGCTTTCCTCGGTGCACAAACTACCTGTTGCTTCCCGGACAGATTCTCACTGCTTCTTTCAGCCCTAATTCTAGCCGGCTTCAAATACCCTGTATTAACAATTCACAATTAAAATAGTTCTCAATGAACACACAAATAATTCCGCAAAAGCAAAAAACTCTGTTGCACTTTTCTGTACATGCTATTTATATCTCTCATTGATTTTCGGTTTTAATTCTTGATCACTATCTTATTTCCTCAGATACCAATCAAACTATTTTCCCCTCTGGTATTTTTTTAATTAGCCTTTTTCGACTTTGATTGTTTTAAGCAAATATTTCTTATTAACAAATTTTTTTTATCATTTATCAAGCAGGATTTATTATTATTTGTTTTATGCAACTAATTTCTATTATTTACTTTAAGCAAATATTTCTGATCATTTATATTAAATTCATTTAACTTTCAATACTACACTAATTAATTTTACTCTCATTCGCCTTAATTTTATTTGTTAGCTATCTATTAAATATATTTCTCTAAATATATTTTCTTTGCCCTATCTTTTTCTGGAATAATGCATATGTTGTTTACTTTTATAATTATTGGGTTTAAATTTAAATATTAGTTCGAAGTGTGCCATCAATATGGTGAAAATAAAAATTTGAACTGCACTGAATAAACTACATTTTCATTGTGTATCATTTTTTTAAAATAACTTTATAATAGATTATTTTTGAATTATTTTGTATATAAATATTATTTATTAAAAAATAATTGCATAGATTTTTAGTTTAAATTTAATATCTGCATTAATAGTAATAATCAACTCTATATTACTGCTTTAGAGCCATTTATATAAGCATGAATAGTTCAATAAACTTCTCATTGATATGAATGTTAACATTTAAAAATTAATTTATGGATGTGGTTGGCTTTGACATATTATGTTCATTGATTATTTATATAGATGGTTGAGTAATCTAGAGTAGATTGTTGGTGCTAATGCATCTATTAGTTATTATAGAAGTTCAAATCTTATTGTGTGTATATCATATTAATTTTTATCTTTTCAGAAAAAAACTCATGGAAAGGATATTCTGGAATTTGTTTTTAAATATTTAGATCTTATTGAGCAAGATTATTTTGGCCTGCGTTTTGTAGATGAACGTAATCAAACAGTAAGAGATGAATGAATTTAAAAATCATTTTTTAAATTAAATTTTAAGTAATTATTATGATAACATGTTGTACATAGATTAAGCACAAATCCTGAAAATTCCATAATTTTTTTATGTGCAGAAAATTAGAAATGTTTTATTTACTATTAGTATTTAGGATATTTATACTTTTAATTAGTTTTAACAAGTTTAAAAAAAAATTTTTTTTGTTTTTAAAAAAGCATAAATCTTATTTAATTTTATTATTATTTTTTTAAATATATATTTATATTTCCTGTCAGCTAGAGTATTTCCATCACTTTGCTGATGATATATATGAGTGATAAAAAGTAATTTTCAGATTTTTAATTACTAAAAAAAGTTTTAATTAAACAATACTTTTATTAGTTTTATAAAAGTCTATAAAATGAGATATTTTATTGAATTCAGGGCTTTCTGGCATACAGATTAGTGCATCTACCTGCATGTCAATGACGTAAGGATTGAATTTGGTCCAATAAAAACATTTTTCAGGTATCATTCATTTAGTTTTAGTTAATGGTTATTTAGTTATTGTTAGCTAGAGAATAAAATTAGGAAGAATTGCTAAAATTCTCAGCCCAGTGAGTAATACTTTTTTCACTTTTTGTTTTTCGATTATTTAAAAACTGGTTTACTTTTTTAATCTCAGTTTTGAAGCTGATGTCTATGTTTAAAAAAGATGAAGATTATATAATTAATTGATTAATATGCATAACAAATCTTTTTGATAATTTAATAAAATTATCCTGAAATATTTTTTTTTAGAGATAATAATGTGGTAGTTTGTTCTATAGTTTGTGATCGTTTAAAAAAAAATTAAATATTATAATTTTTTTCTCTAATTAATACCTAATCTAAGTCGTGGACACTTATTGGTATCTTTAGTGCTTATATTATTATAGTTTGTGATCTTATTATTGGAAATGCCTTTATAATAGAACTGTTAGTGTATTATTCTGCTATGTCCAGGATTGGTGCTTGAAACTTTTTTATATATTTGAAAATTTCCAAGTAAATTAAGGATTTTTTTCCAAATAGCAAATTTGATAGGAAAGCAAGTTATTTACTGATGACTGAGTATTCATCTAGAGGTATATATATATATATTTAATTAATCTCTTTTCTTTTGGATATATTACCAAGTGTTAGATGAAGAAAGTGCAACATGAGTAAGACAATATTGCCATATTTGTGGCTCAACAGGAAAGTTATATGCAACACATAGCTGAAAACATCAAATCATTACATTAATGACGCAAGATTTATAAAACTTAGAAGATTCCTTAATAAGCTATACTTTCTTAATGCTCACGATTTATTTTAATATCAAATTCCAAGACTGTCATTTTTTTTAACCTAGTTGAGAAACAAATTGGAAAATTTCACCTATCAGCATTTTGCTTCCAAAGAGAATATTTTTTCTCTGTATGATAGCTAGTGTAACTACATAAACATTTAAAAATAGATTGAAAATTAATTTTACTCTAATAATTTTCAAAATAAAGA
The DNA here is from genome assembly GCA_028023455.1 of Epiperipatus broadwayi. Lineage (NCBI taxonomy): Eukaryota > Metazoa > Onychophora > Udeonychophora > Euonychophora > Peripatidae > Epiperipatus > Epiperipatus broadwayi. Next base: position 5,197,500 of record JAQFVV010006267.1, read on the forward strand.
AAAATGTCTTCATGAGTAAAACATTTTTTTAGAATTTTTCAGTGTAATGCTAATTTAGATTGGTACTGAATTATTAAATTATACATATATATATATTGTAACGCTAGCGAGAGATATATGTTTAAAACTCACATATATCTGTGTTACATATTTCACAGTTTAAAAAAAAATTATAATCAAATTTATTTGAAAGAACAGTTAAAGACAATTATTTAAGTAGTTTTAAAAACAGTTTTGTAAAAATAAAAATAAAAAGATTGCATTTATTTTTCTGTTAAAAGAAATTTATAAACTCTCCTTTTTAAAGAAATGTTAAAAATAAATGTGTAAAAATAAATTTTAGTAGAAATCGAAAATAAAAAGATTAATGAACTAATTTTGGAATGCTAGTAAGATATCTGATTGATAGTAAAATCAAAACCAATAATTGTAATAATTAAAAACTATGTAAACTATCTCATAAAAGTGATAGATTAATTTAAGAAAAAGGTTAGATTAAAACAAATATAAAAATCAGTTGTATAAAATGAAAAGTAAAAATAATTAAAAAGTAGACTTAAGTTACGATCACAATTAAAAATAATGATAAGGAATTAACACAATGAGAGAGGAAGGGTATAAAAAGTCACATGTGCTATTATTATTTAGTCTGATCTGCATTTTGTGATCGAATTATTCCACTTTTCATTTTGTGGGAGAATTAGTCTGGTCTTCAATCTGTAATTGTCTGATCTATATTTTGTGATTGAATTATTCCACTTTTCATTTTGTGAAAGAAATAGTCTGGCCTTCAATCTGTAAATCAGTCTGGTCTTCATTCTGTTACTGATTCAGTTCGGATTATTATTATTCAGTTTGGATAGAATGTAGAATGCAGACTCAAGAGTTTTTCCTTGAGAATCCAAACAATTAGAGATCCAGATACTCGGAAACTGTAAACGCAGTAATAAGCCAGTCAATTACTGCTGGTCAACACCAATGCAGAAGACACAGAACAGTTATAGGAGTGTTTGACAACTTCAAACCCTAATGCCCTCTGCTAAAATCAACTACTCGCCTGGAATCAACACCCGTAACAAATGCCTATGCCTTAAAGGAGATGCTGCCACATACTCTCTCTTGTTGAGCCAAAGAAATGAAGACAAGCGAAGGAACCATCGATGGAACCAAAAGGCCATCCGGTTGGAAAATACACACAAATGAAAACTAGATAAAGATACTTTAATTAAATAAATAGACACTTGATTTTTAAATGAAATGAACTTTAACGAAGGACTATTATAACTATAGCCTAAAGTCATCATTTATATTTTCTTATTTAAAAATTTATTGTTATATTATGTAAAGTATATGTGGGTACATAAATAAATATTAATGTTTTCTTAGATATTATTTGGTCTATTTTCTCTCTCTTGTCACTACGCCATCATTAATTTCAAGTTATAAATGTTATAGGTGTTAAGTTAAATATGCTGGACCCTGATACATGTCAAGTGCTGGATTTGTGAGCCTGTCATCTGAGCATGCCAGCTATATATATGTAACCTATATAGTTGGCTGGTGCCTGAGTTTGATCCTCAAAACAAATAAAATGCTTTAGATGGTGGGTTTGTATTCAGCAGTTGAGATGGGCCATGATTTGGAAACGTGATCATATTATGGTTTGTATAGCTTCGATTTGGCCATGAGTATCGTTGATGGCTATGTTATCAATGGTATTCTCCCCTCTGCTTGAAGGGTTGGTCCGTCACTGCAAGCACAAAGTTGCCAAAAGTTAGTTACAAAATTTTAAAAATTGCAATAAATATGCAACTTACTTCGGACCTGGTTCAATATATATATATTGCAAGGCTTATTAAGACATTGAATTTGAAAGATTAAGATAGAAACTATGTCAATAGGTAGGATTCTAGATTGTTTTTCCCTATGAAAATAGTTTTTCAGGAATTCATAGTTTTTGAATATATATTTTTTAATATTGCTAATTGATTTTGAAGTTGAAGTTCATACTGAATAAAATCACTGTGTCCATTCATCTTGCAACCAAATATCAATAAGAGATCTAATTAAACATAAATTTTGTTGTGCTTTTGTGAAGTGAATACATTTTTTATTGCCAATATGTTTTGTAAGCAGCAGTAATAGCATCTGAAAATGGAAGGCTTTCGTTTTTGTTATAAAAACATATCTCAAACTGACTTTAGAAGAGATTTTTAATTACTCATATGCAAACTTGAGTGTATCTGAAAAAGGACTGTTATCAAAACTTCATAGATGTAGCATAGTCAGTATATATTTACTTTAGGAATAAAATTAGAAGTAAATATTTGAATATCATTGAAACAGAGAAATTATAGGTGAAAATCTTTAAAAATGAATCTGAGAAAAGTTTGATTAAAATGAACAATTTATTAGATTAAAAGTTATATTATAAATAATGAAAATTGAAATGGAAAAAATAAAATAGAATGAAATTTAAAATGCTAGACATTTTTTGAAGAAACTTAATAAGAATATTCTAAGAGAGTCAGGAAAAACAGAAGTAAAATAAAATATTCTCAAATACTGTAAAAATGGAAATAAGTTTTGGAAAAAGAGATTTATGGATAATATTAAAACCTTAATTTTTACAATCAGATTATAACCAAAATAACAAAAAATCTATGCCACCCAGACTTCAGTTCAAATATCTTTTAGAAATAAAGCTGATCTGATCTGACCTTAAATTTTTTTTTTTCAACTACACATTAAATATATATATATTTAAAGAAGAGAATAAGAAAATGTATGATCTTAGCATTCATAATATAATAGATTAAGCACAATTCCTGAAAAATTCCAGAATTTTATGTGCATTAAATTATAAAGATTTTATTTACTATTAGTATTATAACGGACGGAACGATTCACTTGGGTATATAGATCAGATTCAACAATCAGCTGGTTCGATCACAATGTATGACCAACTTACACAAAGTATTTATGTGATGATACACCTATCTATCGAGCCTCAAACGTTGCTGGTGCCAGATATAACGGACGGAACGACGACCACTAGCCCCAAAAGTTGGTGACGCCAGATATAATGGACGGAATGATTACAACTAATCCCAAACATTACTAACACCACTATAATGGGCAATACTCTTCATCAACAGTCATAAATTAACTAAGCCCAATGATGGTGCACCAGATGTAATGGAAAGTCAACTAACTTGCAGACTACTACTATGCAGATGTAGCAATATGGTGTGGGGATAAATTAATACACTCTAATTTATTGCCCCTAATGTGCATACACTTTAATTGACTAACTCTATCCCTATTTAATAATAATAAATGCAATTTAGGTTAGTTCATCCACTTTTCCCCTTTTAAATTCCGTTATGCCCTAATATTCAAACCCAGAGAGAATATTGCTTTTGACTCCTTTAGCAGGTATGAACAGATACACACAGCAACACCTGCACCTATATATAGGTTACAACTAGCATTTATTATATTTGTTTTATTTTCAAGCTTTTATATGATAAGAAAAATAGATGTGCATGCATGCATAATTATTTATAAACTGTGGAATGTCGGGACAATTCAATAAACCAGAGACCGGAATAATACAAACTCTCAAATATTTATTAACAAAAATAAATATCAAGTATAACAACAATAGTAATGATTAAAAAAAATAAAAAAAATATAATAATCATCATATATACATGTGTCACAAATGAACCTCTACCATCTTACTAATTAATTATCCTCTAGATCCAACCCTTACACCCCATGGTAGAAATCCACCTATGTCAATCATTCTCTACAAATCGTAATTATATAGAAAAATAAACTTTAGTTATTTAATGTAATTGAGATGCTGGCTAGCTAAATTATATATATTTACAAATGTTAATCTATTTAACAAGTTCCCCCAATTTATTTATATGATAGAGACAGATACCAGTTGATTAGTCAAACATACTGGAAAATATACGTACACGGTTAATCACAAAATAAAACATATAATATGTATTCTATATAAGTGTTGTAATTTAACCTATGAAAATAAATTTAGATAATCTTACCTCAATATTTATGTGGATAACCTGATGTGAAGGTGGGTGAACCTAAATTTTATTTACAATGAAAATATCAAAATGAATACCCCCCCCCCCCTTTTCTTCTTTGCTAATTCTGAAAAAATGAGGCTTCAGCATCAGAGTGTGAAAATACAACAGAGTGATAACAAGATTTAAAAAAATAAATAAACAAAAATTTACAATATTAATTCTTTGATTAAAAAAAAAAATTGTAATTGGAACAAAGTTCATAAAAATCATCATAATAGAAGCAGTAGTAGTTGATATTTAGGCAAGTTGTTCTTCAAAGCAGTTTCACATAGTAAATCATTTTTCTTAGCAAGGATAGATAGGTACAATGGTGTCTCCTGTAGTTGTGTTTAATGGCAAACACCTTGATCCTCATTTGATTCACCATAAAGTATTCCAATCCTTGTTTACTTTGGACTGCAGGCATCTTTTTGTGTTTAATGGCAAACACCTTGATCCTCATTTGATTCACCATAAAGTATTCCAATCCTTGTTTACTTTGGACTGCAGGCATCTTTTTGTTGGTTTACAATAAAGTAGAAATATATATATAGATATAGAAGTTTAATGCAGCTGGTAGGAAATACCATGACACACAAAAACATGTTTTGCTCTAGCCCATTTTCATATTAAAGTACAATTTAATAATTATTTATAATCATATATTTGTATTGAAGCACTTTAAATATATATTAAGAAAATTATTTCATTATTTTTTTCTTTTCCAATTTTCAGTAGACTTAATTCTCGTTATTCTTTTTGAAAAAAAATTTAAAATATTCAAATTTACTCCAATAACTCTTAAAACACCATTTAATTATTTAAGAATTTATCACTTATTCTTCTTATTTTACTTCCTTTCCTCTGAAGTTGGTAAACTTTTAATTACAGCATTTGCCTTTTAAAAATGTTTATAATTTAAATAAAAGAAAAAGTAAAACTCCATTTTAGCATTCGAAATTTTACTTTAAATTGCTGTCTTTTGTTACAGGTGCTATAACAATAAGAAGAACGATTTGTAAACTGTCTTTTGTTTTTATACATTTCACACACGTAGATTTCCAGGAACTCCAAGATTTTTAACTGCGGTATTGTTTAAATTCATTTAGATTTGTATATGTATTGTTTAAATACATTTCACTTATTACAAATAAAAAAAAAAAAAAATAATAAAATCAGTTCTATTTTCACACATATGTGCCCACCTAATTAACTTCAGGCCATCCCAAATTCATTTAACTATAAATTAATATTCAATTTTAAATTTAAAAAAATATATATGCATTACAGTTTATTTAATCAAATAGTTTTACAATATTACTTTGTAAAATACTGATCATATTTTATTTATTATAACTTAGTAATTTATCATGCATTATATGTATATATGTAATAATAATAACAAATAATCTACCCATTATTAATATAAATTCCAAATAAATTGTGTTCAATAAATAAGCTTGATTCTTTTAGGAGGGTGTGCATTGTAAGCTACCCTTTACAACCCCCTTTTCTTCAGGGTTAGAATTTTAATATGTAATGAAAATTTTAACACTTACACAAGGTTTGCATTTGAAGTTAGATGGTTTTTTTTTTTCAACAAATGTAAGAAGGGTAGTGAAACCTTATTTTACTGTTTTTTACACTCGACTACACAAATTACTTTCTATTCTTCTCTACTCACTCTCATGAAATACTTTTCAAGGTGGGGTTCAAACATAGGTTTTTTTTAAAACTAATGATGGTTAGGTTTTGAGCACACTAATAAAAATGTGTTTCTGTTTCAGATAGCACATATTTTTTTTTTCCTTGTTATCCTCTATCCTGCTCCTATTGAGTCTTATTGGATTTCCTTTGAGGACTAACAGAAGATTGGAGCAACCTTCACTTAACCTTTTAACTGTTTGACTCGTTCTTAATCGAGGCACTTTTTGATACATATTCGTAAATTCGTTTTTAATCGAGTAAATTTGACATCGCTGTAAATTGCTTAGTTTTTGGACTACGTTTACGGTTGTAACGTCATTTTTTAGAACGCAAAAAGTTTTATAATATACTGCCATCTATTGAATTATTTTACAAGTAAAAAATCAATTAATTGATGATTTATGTCAAACAAAAACTAAGCACTGCCTTTTCACATCTTTTCTTGAATCTTATTGGCTGTTGAAATTTTGTAAACAAAAGAAAATGGAAAAGCTCCGCCTTCTCATCATCTTTTCTTGAATATTATTGGCTGTTAAAATTTTTATATGGCTGCCAAAAATTAAAAATTTACGAACGCTTTTGTTTTATTTTGAAAATGATAAACGAATGTTTTAGAGCATTTTAAAAATATTTTTTGATGAAATACAAATAAAATACAAATTATTTTCATATAATATGTCAAAAATAAATATTATTTTACAAAAATAGTTACGATTTTAGCAAGAATTATTTATTTATTGCAAAGTCGGGAAAAAAAAATCATAACGTGAAATTATGATTGCCGTTTCTTTTCATGTCACCCGTAACAAATATTTTTAAAATTAAAAATCAAAATTTATTTTTGAACAAACTTTCGTTTATTTTTATAGTGTGAGAAATTACTAATATACTTTTTAAAAACGAAACTAAAGTGAATATATTTAAAAAAACGGTCAATAACTTTTGAAAAATTGATACATTATTTTGTGCATCGGCTAATTAAAAGCTTTGAGTGATACCACCAGCAGCGAATGAACAATTGGACAGTTAAAGGGTTAATGTGGTTTAACTCTCTTAAATAAAGTGGCTCTAAAGTATCCTAACATTTGCTTTGGCATCCATTAGGGAATACTCTCATCATAATTTTTAACCTAACTTCATAATACCTATTTTTTTTTTTTTTACTTATCAGCATTCATCTCTTATTTTTTTCTACACATCAGTTAAGTATGACAATTCTACAATTACTAAGATTGTCCATGGTATGGTTTCATAATTCGGGTATTATATGTGCCCCTAACTTGTCCTTCCATATCCAACCAAAATGCATTAGGACTCAATTGTTTAACTATTGTGTAAGGTCTTTCATAAAGATGGTAAAACTTACTGTACTTATTTTCAATTTTCTTACTAATATGAGGGTTTTTTATTAAAACTTGATCTCCTACTTTGAAAGTATATGGAGTTCCAGTCTTATTTTTGTTCCTTTTATTGGCCTTACTTACCAATCAAAGATATGCTTTCTGCACATTTTCTTCCATACTACTTTGTTTATATCTAGTCATAGATTGATATTTAGTGAACAACATGGGAATTGATTGATTAAAATGTAGTTCAATGGGTGTGAATCCAGTGGATTCATTCACACTCCAGTTGATATAATTACCTATCTGGTCTATCTGTCTTACCTTATCATTTTCTTATACTATCATAAGTTGTATTATATATATATGTATACATACACCATTTGATTTGTTCATTCATTTATTTTTCCTTTTTTAAAAAATATATACATCTCTTTAGAATTCATCCATTGTAAAAAGTCCATTTTATGTGTCCAAAGTTGCATCATTTAAGTCCTTCCCTTGTTATGTACTTTTTCTTTTAAGTACTATCATTCATATGCCTCATAAATGTGAAGGGTCCTTCATAAGTGTTACATAACTTGTGGAACTGAAAACCTTTCTGTTTGATGAACTGCAACATGGTCATCTCTATTCTCACCGTATAATTTTCTATGTTTTGATCATCTTGTCGATTATGGAAAGACTCTAACTTCCACAACGCACAGCTAAGACGATCGCATTCACCAATTTCTTTAATGCCTTCAACAATGGCATTTGTATTGTGACAGTTTTCTCCTAAGAAAGCTGTTTGAACTTGTAACAATCCATCTTTGTTATTGCTATTATGCTCACAAATGTCATGTCTGAAAAGCATTTTATCTTGTTTTGATGGTAAACATGAATGTGCCGCAATGATCTCAAATAAGAGTCCAAATCATTTATCATTGAACCTTCTTTCATATACTCTATCATGACATCTTCAGAGTATGATGTGTCATCGACTCCTATGGCTTCATCATTTAACTCAAAATCAATCTTGAAACCTTGTGATCTTTCTATCACTTCATTATTGAGAGTATCACTCAATTGCTTTTCTCTCAATTTAAATTCAGTATATTGAGTACTTGAATTAGTTTGGGTTTGTTGTGTTTCAACAACTAATGTACCCTTACTCAGTTGGGATTCAGTGATTCCAAACCTCTGGGTAATGGTTTTATCTAAACATTTTAGTTTTTGTCCTAAGGTTTCTATCTCCGTATTTTGTTTGGTAAAATTTTGCTCCAACTCCGTATGGATAATTTGTATTTCCATCTGAACTTTCATATCATTCACATCCTTCTTCAATTCTTCTTTTGTTTTATTTATATCAAATTTGATTGCCATATTCTCCATCATACTATTCATATCAGTTTTCATTTCATCAAACTTGATATTTATATCATTTCTCATATTCTCCATATTGCTATTCATACTATTCATATCACTCTTCATATTCTCCATATTGCTATTTAAATCACTTATATTAGTTGCCATATTTCCCATTTTACTATTCATCTCCATGATTACTTGGATTAATTGTGCCAAGGTTGTAGGTTTTTGCATAACCTGAGTTATTCCCACTTCAGGCGCTTGAGCAATCTCCTTCCTGCATTTGTGGGGATTGGTCAACTTCTAGAATAGACCCCCCAGGTATCTGAATCATCACAGATTCTACCTTATTACTGGAAGTATCATCTACCATCTCACTGTCACTACTATCTTTCCCTATCTCCAAATGTTTTGATTCCATATTACTTAATTGCTTACCACTTCTGGTTATCGTTAAATATTTATTTATTTGCAAACTATTTATAAAATATTTATTTATGAAACTATAAATAATCACATGCCACAGTGCATCATGTCACTCCCAACCATTGCATTTATCTTTACCTCTTTTTTTTTTTTTGTTTTTAATAGATCTACTTTTAGCCTATGTCCTTTTACATGCCTAATTCTATTTTATTATCATTTATTATCACTTAACTATTTATCATCGGTCTCTGTTTATTGTCCAATCCTCTATATTTTCAATTTACACACAATACTTTAGATCTCTTATTGAAAATTGATTCAAGTTTATGTGATCTATTATCACTATTACTATTATTTTAGATGAAAGTGCTAGTTGTTTGTCATGTATATAAGTTCATTTGGGTTTATGTTGATAGAAAAATAAAAAAAAAATTTAAAGACCAGTCCAATGGCTGGACTTCCTTTACAACTATAGTATATTCATATTTAACATACTGGATACCAGATGTAACTATTGGTAAATACATTTGGATACATTTATCAACTGTAATATCTATATGCCTAACATATTGCGTCAGATATAACTATTAGTAAATATACTTGGATACCTCTATCCACTGTAATATCTTCATGCCTACCATGTTGCACGCCAGATATAACTATTGGTAAATACTATCCTCTATCAACGGTAATATTTTCATGCCTATCATGTTGCGCGCCAGATATAACGGACGGAACGATTCACACTAGGATATATAGATCAGATTCAACAATCAGCTGGTTCGATCACAATGTATGACCAACTTACACAAAGTATTTATGTGATGATACACCTATCTATCGAGCCCCAAACATTGCTGGTGCCAGATATAACGGACGGAACGACGACCACTAGCCCCAAAAGTTGATGACGCCAGATATAACGGACGGAATGATTACAACTAATCCCAAACATTACTAACACCACTATAATGGGCAATACTCTTCATCAACAGTCATAAATTAACTAAGCCCAATGATGGTCCACCAGATGTAATGGATAGTCAACTAACTTGCAGACTGTACTACTATGCAGATGTAGCAATATGGTGTGGGGATAAATTAATACACTCTAATTTATTGCCCCTAATGTGCATATACTTTAATTGACTAACTCTATCCCTATTTAATAATAATAAATGCAATTTAGGTTAGTTCATCCACTTTTCCCCTTTTAAATTCCGTTATGCCCTAATATTCAAACCCAGAGAGAATATTGCTTTTGACTCTTTTAGCAGGTATGAACAGATACACACAGCAACACCTGCACCTATATATAGGTTACAACTAGCATTTATTATATTTGGTTTTATTTTCAAGCTTTTATATGATAAGAAAAATAGATGTGTGTGCATGCATAATTATTTATAAACTGTGGAATGTCAGGACAATTCAATAAACCGGAGACCGGAATAATACAAACTCTCAAACATTTATTAACAAAAATAAATATCAAGTATAACAACAATAGTAATGATAAAAAAAAAATATAAAAAAATATAATAATCATCATATGTACATGTGTCACAAATGAACTTCTACCATCTTACTAATTAATTATCCTCTAGATCCAACCCTTATACCCCATGGTAGAAATCCACCTATGTCAATCATTCACTACAAATCATAATTATATAGAAAAATAAACTTTAGTTATTTAATGTAATTGAGATGCTGGCTAGCTAAATTATATATATTTACAAATGTTAATCTATTTAACAAGTTTTTCCAATTTATATATATGATAGAGACAGGTACCAGTTGATTAGTCAAACATGCTGGAAAATATACGTACACGGTTAATCACAAAATAAAACATAATATGTATTCTATATAAGTGTTGTAATTTAACCTATGAGTTACCTCAATATTTATGTGGACAACCTGATGTGAAGGTGGGTGAACCTAAATTTTATTTACAATGAAAATATCAAAATGAATAATCCCCTCTTTTCTTCTTTGCTAATTCTGAAAAAATGAGGCTTCAGCATCAGAGTGTGATAATACAACAGATAGATAACAAGATTTAAAAAAATAAATAAACAAACAAACAAAAATTTACAATATTAATTCTTTGATTAAAAAAAAAAAATTGTAATTGGAACAAAGTTCATAAAAATCATCATAATAGAAGCAGTAGTAGTTGATATTTAGGCAAGTTGTTCTTCAAAGCAGTTTCACTTAGTAAATCATTTTCCTTAGCAAGGATAGATAGGTACAATGGGGTCTCCTGTAGTTGTGTTTAATGGCAAACACCTTGATCCTCATTTGATTCACCATAAAGTATTCCAATCCTTGTTTACTTTGGACTGCAGTTATCTTCTTGTGTGTTTACAATAAAGTAGAAATATATATATAGATAGAGGTTGGCTGCAGAAAGGAGTTTGCTATTAACTGAAAGGAGACCCTTTGATTCCTCTTGGAGGCCTTAAAGGAACCGAGCAGGGCAAATTCCTAATGTCCACTTCATACGTTTTTGTCGTTGCTGCTGTTATTACTATGTGATTATTCATATAGTATACAAACATGGATGGGCTGCTCACCAACACGCATTAGCCAGCGTGGTGAGTTTATTGGCTTTTTACCTCTGAGTTTAAGATCAAGAAACACATGGTCTTTCTTCTCAGTGCCTGATAAGGCAGAATGAATGTTTGTGTAAATGATAAATATTTTTCCAATACATATATACAATTATGACAGACAAAAATAAAGCATGGCCCTTATTCCCAGGAAGCTGTAAAGTCACCAACCAAGGCAGCGGTTGGTGGCTGAAGGCGGAGGGTGCTAAGAATCCCCTGATTGCGGATCCAGGCTGCCATTTGATGACGACTTTTGATTTAGGTACTTACAACTGCAGATCACTTTCAAGTGAAGGAAGATTGCAAGAATTAGAAGAAGAACTGTCTTATATTAAATGGGACATTATTGGACTTTGTGAAGTTAGAAGAAAAGGAGAAGAAACAATTGATTTAAAAAGTGGACATATACTCTATTATAAAGGCACACATATTGGAAATACAAGTGGAGTAGGATTCATTATAAATAAAAGTGGAAGAACAATATTGTGGAGATTGATGGTGTATTGGACAGAGTGGCAAGATTAGTTATACAACTTAATAGCAGATACCAAATGCAGATAATTCAGGTTTATGCCCCAACAAGTTCTCATAGTGATGAAGTAGTAGAAGATTTTTATATGGATGTACAAAAGGCTTTCGATCAGAGTAAACAACACTTTAAAATTGTTATGGGAGACTTTAATGCTAGAATTGGTAGACAAATGAAAGATGAAATTGCTGTAGGTAATTTTGGTTATGGTAATAGAAATGAGAGAGGATATAGACTTGTGGAGTTTGCAGAAAAAGAAAAACTTTATATTATGAATTCATTTTTTGAGAAAAATGTTAAAAGTAAATGGACATGAAAGCATCCAAATGAACGTACAGCAGAATTGGATTATATTTTGACTAACAGAAAATACATATTTCAAGATTGTAATGTTCTTAATAAATTTAACACAGGAAGTGATCATCGATTAGTAAGGTGTAAGTTACGTGTTAATGTAAAACTAGAAAGACAAAAATTATTAAGAAAAACAATATTTACAGTTGATATTTTTAATCTTCAGAAACATTCTAATGAATTTAAATTAGAACTTACAAATAGGTTTCAAGGGTTAGGAGATTTTGAACATGATACAGATTTGAATGAAATTAATATGAAAATAACTGATACACTTTTAAAAACTGCAACAAACATAGCTGGTAGAAAAAAGCAGCAATTGACTAATAAAATTTCTACTGAGACTAGAGAATTTATGAAGAAAAGAAGGAATATGAAGATATACAAAAATGATGTATTAAAAAGAATTGAATATCTCGAATTTTGTAAAATGGTACGGAAAAGAGTTGAAAATGATATAAGAAAGTATAACTGTGAAATAGCAAGGAAAGCTGTAGAAGAAAATAAAAGTCTCAAGAATGTTAAACAACATTTTGGTATTGGTAGGAAATTTATATCTGCAATAAGAAAAAAAGATGGAATTATTACTAAAAAGAGATGACATCATGAAATTGGTAGAAGATTTTTATCAAGAATTATATAGTAATAAAGAACAAGTACCTCCTATATCTATTACATCTTCCGAATTGCCCAGAATTTTAAATGAAGAAGTGAGACATGCAATTAAGTGTATGAAGAAAGGAAAGGCTCCAGGAAATGATGGAATTATAATTGATATATTAAAAGAAGCAGGTGAAGAAATAGAAACAATTTTAGCAAAGTTATATACCAAATGTCTAAATGATAAAGATGTACCGGAAGATTGGAAGAATGCAGTAATAATATTAATATTTAAAAAAGGTGATAAAGAAGATATTAGAAATTACAAACCTATCAGCCTTTTATCAGTTTTATATAAAATTTTTACCAAGATAATTACAACTCGTCTACAGAGAACTTTGGATTTCCACCAACCAAGAGAACAAGCTGGATTTAAAAGTGGTTTTAGTACAATAGATCATATCCAGGTATTGAGAGAAGTCATAGAAAGGACAAATGAATATGAGTTGTCATTATGTTTTGGATTTGTAGATTATGAAAAGGCATTCGATTCTATACACATTTCTTCAGTGATTAAAGCATTGGATCATCAAGGTATAGATCCAGGATATTGTCATATTTTAAAGAATATTTATAAAAATGCAACAGCAACAATTAGATTACATAATGATACTGGAAAAATCAACATTGAGAAAGGTGTAAGACAAGGTGACTCCATATCTCCAAAACTCTTTACAGCAGTGCTGCAAGAAGTATTTTGTGGATTAAAATGGGAAATTAAAGGAGTGAAAGTAAATGGAGAGTATTTAAGTCATTTAGATTTCGCAGATGATGTAGTTGTTTTTGCAAATAATGCTTCAGAGCTGCAGGAAATGTTGCAGGAGTTAGCAGATGAAAGTAGAAAAGTAGGACTAAAGATAAATGTTAAAAAGACTAAAGTAATGTTTAATCGATTTGCTCAAAATATGAAAATAAAGATTGATTATGAAGAATTAGAAGAAGTTAACAGTTACAAATACCTTGGTCAGATTATTAATACAGATGGAAACATAATGGAGGAAATTAATCATAGAATTAAACTTGGTTGGAGTGCTTTTGATAGAAATAACTTGATACTAAAAGGAAATATGCCTATGTGTTTGAAAAGGATGGTTTTTAACAAATGTGTTTTACCAGTTCTTACTTATGGATCTGAGACTTGGACACTTAATAGAAGAGCAATACAGAGACTTCAGACCACTCAAAGGAGTATGGAGAGATGTATGTTGGGAGTAACAAGAAGAGATCGAAAACACAATGTATGGGTAAGACAACAAACAGGTGTTACTGACCTTATTGAAAAAATTAAAAGATTGAAATGGAGTTGGGCTGGACATATTGCTAGAAGAGATGATAATAGATGGACAATTGAAATTTTAAACTGGATTCCAAGAGATTGTAAAAGACCCAGAAAGAGACCACATGTGAGATGGATGGATGAAATAAGAAAATGTGCAGGGGTGTTGTGGAGAAGAGAAGCTAAAGATCGGAGAAGATGGATTAAACTTGGAGAGACCTTCATCCTGCAGTGGATTGATAATGGTTGATGATGATGATGATGAGATATAGAGGTTTAATGCAGCTGGTAGGAAATACCATGACACACATTAGCATGTTTTACTCTAGCCCATTTTCATATTAAAGTACAATTTAATAATTATTTATAATCATATATTTCTATTGAAGGGCTTTAAATATATATTAAGAAAATTATTTCATTATTTTTTTCTTTTCCAATTTTCAGTAGACTTAATTCTCGTTATTCTTTTTGAAAAAAAATTTAAAATATTCAAATTTATTCCAATAACTCTTAAAACATGATTTAATTATTTAAGAATTTATCACTTATTCTTCTTATTTTATTTCCTTTCCTCTGAAGTTGGTAAACTTTTAATTACAGCATTTGACTTTTAAAAATGTTTATAATTTAAATAAAAGAAAAAGTAAAACTCCATTTTAGCGTTCTAAATTTTATTTTAAATTGCTGTCTTTTGTTACAGGTGCTATAACAATAAGAAGAACGATTTGTAAACTGTCTTGTTTTTATACATTTCACACGCGTAGATTTCCAGGAATGCCAAGATTTTTAACAGTCTATTGTTTAAATTCATTTAGATTTTTATATGTATTGTTTAAATACATTTCACTTATTACAAATAAAAAAAAATAATAATAATAAAATCAGTTCTATTTTCACACATATGTGTCCACCTAATTAACTTCAGGCCATCCCAAATTCATTTAACTATAAATTAATATTCAATTTTAAATTTAAAAAAATATATATACATTACAGTTTATTTAATCAAATAGTTTTACAATATTACTTTGTAAAATACTGATCGTATTTTATTTATTATAACTTAATAATTTATCGTGTATTATATGTATATATGTAATAATAATAACAAATAATCTACCCATTATTAATATAAATTCCAAATAGATTGTGTTCAATAAATAAACTTGATCCTTTTAGGAGTGTGTGCATTGTAAGCTACCCTTTACAGTATTTAGGATATTTACATTTTTAATTTTTAACAAGTTTTAAAATTTTTATTTTTTAAAAAACATAAATCTTATTTAATTTTGTTGTTTTTTTAATTTTAAATATATACTTATATTTCCTGTCAGCTAGAATATTTTCATTAATTTACTGATGATATATATGAGTGATAAAAAGTAATTTTCAGATTTTTGAATTATTTATTTAATAAAGTTTTAATTAAATAATATTTTTATTAGTTCTATAACAGTCTTTAAAATGAGATATTTTATTGAATTCATATGCACTTTAATATTATTATCAAAATATAAAACTACAAATTGTCTCATTGTATCAGAAATCTCATGCAAAAATGAAAAATAAATCAATAAATATGCTGAAAATAATGTTAATTAAGGTGAAAAACTGTCAATGATCTATAAATTAAAAGAAATCAATTTTAATTTATATATCTATGAAAGAAAGCTGATCAGATTGTGCTAGCCATTATACAATATCATTTATAACTTCATTCAAATAAATTATGCCACAAATTATTCAAAGAGAGATGCTAGTTGTATATTTGATTTCAAAAAAGATTGAGGATCAAAAAACATTATTGACATCGGCAGAATAATTGAAAAATCCAATGAATACAAAAGGAAATCAATGTAGATTTTATTGATTGATTGCAACAAAGCCTTGATACAATTCTTTATGCTAAATTATGGATTATTCTAAAGAAAATAATCTCATTTTTCTAATGTGAAATTGGACCAAAAATTATAATTAAAAGAAATTATGGTGAAATAGAATTATTTCATATTTTAAAGAAGTTAGATGGTGCTGCATTTTGTGATCCTACTTATTAAATTTGTATGCTAAATATGTATTGAGGTCTGCCAGATTGAAAGAAGAAATTTTTTTGTTAACACCACAATATTTGCATCTGAAAATGGAAAACACCAGCAGACATTTATTAGGTAGATTAAAATATAGTGTAATAAAAAGATGGTATTATGTCAAAATGTAATGACAAAGATTATGATATCAGGGATAATTGATTACTTTAATATCTTCTTACTAAAGTCAGAAGTTGTTGATAGTTATTAACTTCCTTAATCATTTAACAATATCGAAAGTAAAAACATTAACAATTAATCCCAAGAAAAGTTGATAAAAAGAAACAATACAGACTTCTGGATATGATGGATATTTTTAAAAATGGAAGGTAAACATTGTTCATATCTTGTCATTTCTTGTGACTTTGTAGATGTGAAATTGCAAGATAGAAAAAGATTGGATGTTTTTGAATACATGGACCTGATAAAGATTTGAAGATATGAAGAACATGGCAAAATGAACAAAAGTACACTTAATCTCATTAGACTTAAATGTTTGCTTGAAACTCAAATAACTAAATTGAAAATGATTATATTATTAAATGATCTAATGCTTAAGAAGGAACAAGCAATGATGAGTAATGAATATGCTATTAAGGACTCTAAAAAAATCAAAAGGTATATCATTCTGAAGTATTACTAGTAATAATGTTCTATTGGTGTTTAATCATTGAAGTCATAATTTGTTAAGTATTATTGAAATTTATATAATATTAGTGTTTTGTTATTAGAGTTCACTAATGTGTTTCTAAGTGGTAGTTTGCAGTGATAAAAAACAAAACAATCAATTTTTCAATTTATTACTCATACTGCATCTTTATGTGGATAGTTATATCTGTTATTTAATTATTCTTAAATTTTGTTGCTGTTAATCACTGTTTCTTAATTGAAGATGTTTTAATAATTGACAGTGAGGTTGAAAGTATGGGCACTTTTAATCATGGTTACTTTTCTTTTTGTTTATTATATAGTCAGGAAGTACATTTGATTTGTTAGTAAAATTTGTTTTCAGAAATTTTATATATTGAGAAATATTTTTGGATTTGAAAAAAATGCCAGAATTAAAAAAAAAAGATATACTATCTAATATCAGATACTATATCTTGTTTTTTTTTATAAGTATCTGATTGATTTATTTATTTAAGAAATTTATTTAAAATTAAAAATAAAAATTCACATGCTAAAAAAATCGTTATTATGATAATTTTATTTATTCTACTTTACACTTTTAAAGAAGTTTATATGTATACATCTAGAATATTTTTGAGATTTAATGGGTTTGTGGTATAATTTGCCTTGCCTATAATTTTGAGTTCAGATTGAACAAAACTTTTATAAATATTTTTTTTTTCAGTTCACTTCAACCATCTCATTAAATAGCCCTGACTGTTAGTGGGTAAAAAATAAATGAAGGAATTATGTAAAATGTCACCATTTCCCATTTGATTAGCCCAGTAAATATTAATTATTTACTTAAAAAGAATACCAGAGAAACTAACTTTGCAATGACTTACTTATAATATGGTGAAAGCTAAAACCTTCGAAAGATGCGCTTTAAACATGCTTATGTGACATCCAATGAGATGTAATAATGACTGCACATGAAACTCTTAATTTTAAAATACAAGTCAGAACTATAAAAAAAAGATGGGACCCACCTTCCGCTATGCCCAAATTTATAAATAAGCTAGACTCCAGCATTTCGAATTAAGAGTGTGAAGCCCAAAACACCTCACACCCAATTCACCAAATGCCATATATAAATAAACAACGCAAAATCTTTTGATTAATGATAGTAACAAATGTAAATAAGGTGGGTTCCATCTTTTTCTTATAGTTCTGACTTGTGTTTTAGAATTAAGAGTTCCACGTGCAGTCATTATTACATATGATTGGCTGTCACATGATCATGTTTAAAGCGCATCTTTCGAAGGTTTTAGCTTTCACATTATTACAATGTTATCTGCTTGTGCTTAATAAATTTGATATATTTACATTTGTTACTATCATTTCATTAAATTTGAAAATTGCTTCGTAGTAAATCAAAAGATTTCGCATTGTTTATTTATATATAGTATTTGGTGAATTGGGTGTGAAGGTGTTTTGGGCTTCACACTCTTAATTTGAAATGATTAAGTCTGGCATATTTATATATAAATTTGGGTTAGGTGGGTCCCATCTTTTTCTTATAGTTCTGACTTGGGTTTTAGAATTAAGAGTTCCACATGCAGTCATTATTACATCTAATTGGCTATCACATAAGCATGTTTAAAGCGAAGCTTTCAGCTTATATATTATTACAATGTTATCTGCTTGCACTTAATAAATTTGATATATTTATAAATGACTTACTTAATGGATATTTTGAAAATATTAGGTACTCTATTTTTAGACAATACCACCCGTTTGATGGCGCTTTTTATGTGCAAAACACATAAAAATGCCATTTACGTGGACAAACTTACGGCCTATAGAGCACCAATATTACAGCCCGCTGATGTGCTTTGCGAAACTATGCAAATGCACACACTTCACAGATCGCTACCGTATCATGTTATAAAAATCAACTGGCAATAACTGTTGAAATGTACATTTCAAGTAATGCTCTTACACTAACTGACCTAGTATTCCACAGTAATAATTTTAAGCCCATCACCTTGCTTTCATACATAACTTGCAAGGTTTTTAACGATTGGAAAAGGGTAGGGACAAACACTGTTGCACAGAACTCACACGAAAATTCACATTTGCATGACAGCACATACAAGACCAATAAAATGGCTGATTGCAGGTCATTTTAGAAATCATAAGGTTGGTTTTCTTAGACCACTGTATCTTTTGGATTATCCTTTGGATGGGCAAAACCATCACTGCACATTCCAGCACTATGCGCTGACATTCCCCTTCCCTGATCCTTCCATATTTCACAAGTTGTTGTTTCAAGTCAATGTGTTTGGTACAGTTGGCTAAACCATCGTTCCCCCTTCCCACACATTGATGCACTTGCCGATGCCATCTTTCACAAGTTGTTGTCCAAAAGAACTTGTTTGTTTTCAATCAAAAATAAATACAGCAATTAATTGATACATTATTTTTTTTGTGTGTTGTAATCTCAAAATAATATCTGAAATCGGACAATAAAGATAAAAAAAAGTTTGGCACGGTAAGGTTATTCAAATAAAAGCATGTTTTTAAAAGCAAAAACTAATAGCAACTTGTTCGTTTCCAATAAAAAATAAGTAGATAAATTAATTTAGACTTTTTTTTTTATATAAATATAATACCAGAAATCGGGCAATAAAGAAAGGCCAGCCTGGCAACATTATATTTATGTGTTTTAAACTCTATATAACGCCATCAAGCGGCCTGGTATTGTATAAAAATACAATACCAAATATTATTATGAATCATTGCATTTAAATGCTTTCTTTTAGCTCATAATCATTTGTTGTTTTTTTGTGTTAATTGTTAAGGCTTTTTTTTTTTTTGCATCAGGTAATTATTACATAGCTTATGATACTCTTTATTATACTAATTTTTATTATTTTTTATTTTTAATTAAATCTGAAAATAAAGAAATAAAAAGACCAAAAAATATAAATTTTTGTTTTAATCTACATGTATTAAAAATATGCTTTTTTAGCATTTATAAATTTAATGAGGACCAGGAATTTTTCATCTGAGAGATCTAAAAGAAAATATTTAATTAGTAGCTTAACTATTAAATTAACCAAATTGAAAAGGGCATGGTTTTTAATATAATTGAATCTTGAATTAAAACTGAATTATAAAAAAATTGAGATTTTAAAAAAAGAATAAGAATATAGAATATTTATATTATTCTCTAAATTTACAGTGGTAAGAAACAAAAATTTGTTTAATTTTACTAAATCATACAACAGTAGTCAGATAGCATATGACCATGAAGAGAAATTTTATTTTAATTTTCATAATTAAAAAAATTAAATTTTAGCAATTTATGAATAATTTTATGCATTCACTTAATGCAATTTCTTATGTATGTTTTAGTGTAATTTTAACAAATTGCAATTATGTTGATATCTTCTAGAAAGTTGTGTTAGTAAAATATGTTATTTGCAAGACATATTATGAAGCTTAAATTGTAAAAATTTTGTTTATTTTTACTTTTCCCAATTTTATTTTATGCAATGTAATTTTTTTTTTTTTAAAAAAAAATACTTATATTTTCTGAATCTTTTGAAAATTAAAAATAATATAATCAAATTATTTTAAAAAAATAAAAATGTTTCAGAGATTTATTATATAATTGGCTCATCATTTTTATTTGCCTTATCTCTTTCAAAAATATTACCATTAGTTTTTCTTGCCTCTTATTTTGATAAGAGCATAGCAGAAAAGGTTAATAAATTTTTTGCAGATTATTGAGTTTTTATTATTTTAATATCAATATAATATAAATTAAGAAATTATTGTTATGTTATAGAATGGTTTTGAAAAATGTTGTTCACAAATATTTATTATTTTATTTAATGAAATATTTTAATGCTAAAAATTAGATGCAGAATAGTATATGAGTACAATTTCTAATATCTTCAAATATATTTGATTATGTACATTTTCAATCATATGATTATAAGATATTGGAAATTTTTTATCAGTGAAAGATAGCTTGCTATAAAAGAAAAAGCCTTTCTCACAATTCGTTAAGACACTGTCAATCAATCATGACCAATACATTTTTTTTTATCATACCAGTATGTAAACATTGTTAAATCTGATCTTCTAATTCTCTATTAATATTTAAATGCAAGTATAGTATATATTTACTTTAAGCTAGATATAATTAGAGGGTATCTGGACTCACACTTTCAAGCTCCCCTTAGTCATCTACTTTATCATACACAACCAATACACATGATCACATACATGTGGAAAAGATAAATGAGTCCAATATATATATTTTGTGCTGAACCAGCATTCATCTTGTCCAGATCATCTCCCACACATATGTGTAATCAGTGCTCAGTTTATATTAAGACAGCAAATCTACAAACTTAAAATGGACAGGCTTCAATCTTCTCCATTTTCCAACTCTTCAGCCATCCATATCATTGAAAATCTGACAATAGCATGTTCAAATCCCTTACTTGCCAGTTTTTTTTATTATCATATTCATGTTAACCATAAGTCATTCTGACCCTGAGAAGATTGAAACCTGTCCATTAAAGTTTGTAGATTTGCTATCTTAATATAAACTGAGCATTGATTATATATGTGTAGGAGATGATGATCTGGACTATCTGATGAGTGCTGATTCAGCACCAAGTATATATATTGGAGATCTTTTCCACATGAGGGTGATCATGTATATTGGTTGTATAGGATGGAGCAGATGCTTAAAGGGAGCTTAAAAGTCTGAGTTCAAATACTCTCTAATTAATTCTCTATTAAGAAAGTTAAATATTCTAGAAATTAGACTAACAATTAAATAATTCACTAAATTATGGTCTTAATATACCCTGCAAATGTTAATTAATATACTCAATATATTTAACATTTCACATCTCATTATAATTAGGGAATTTCTGTTATCAGTGTCTAACTATAAATTAGTATTATTTCCATACCAGATTTTTTTAATCTAGTTTCTAAACTATATATAAAGCCAGTATTGTAATTCTATATTATTACCATTACTGTCTGTTCATTTATAGTCTGTTGTCCCTTAAAGCTTAGAAAAGATTGAGGCAACTTGTTCATTTCTATTGTTGGCCTTCAGACTTATGAGGCCAAATTCTAAAAAAAAGATGTCCATTATTGAATTTTTTCACTGTTTCAAACCATAGTTCTTGGAAGATTTCAAAGATGCAAAAGAAGGAAACATGCAATGGTTATATATATATATATTGTTCTTTCTGGAGTATTCTATCCAATGGAATAAATATAAATATCTTAAGCTGATGAAATAGATTTAATCAGCTTAATGTAGCTTATACATATATATAAATCTGTCTTAATTATGTTTCTTTGCTATCTGAAATATTTCTTTTTGGATAATATTGATTTTTTATTTTTTTTAAAACTTATTTTCCATTATGTTTATTATAGATAATTTTCAAAATTTATTAACTTTGCTTTTGAACTAAGGCTAATTAATTCTAGACTACTTTTATTTAATTTTGCTTTTAAATTCTTGCAAAGTTTAATCTTTTATTTGCTAATACCAACATTATTCTTTTTACTCCCAAAAATGGTTTAATATGTGTTAATTTTTTTGATTTTCATCTTTGCCTTTGATTATCTCAGTGGTTTATACCTTTTCTGAGGTTTCATTTTCATCTATTTTTTGAATGTTTCTTTATGATAAATTTAGACTTCATCTATTCTGTTGTAATCTGTTTTCAGTTTGCTTTTTAATTGGAAAAATTCTTTTCTCTGGTTTTGTTTGTCATGTATTTTGTTTTATCTTTCAAGATACTATTTCTATTTTGGAGTCACTATTTCCTCTATATACCATCTTCGTTAATGATTTATATGTCTCCAATATTTAGTTCCATTATTTACTTGCATTGTGTTTACTTGTTTGGATAATATCCCTGTGATTATCTCCTCTAATCTTTTTTTGCTTATTAATTCCCTAACTCAACCTTTTTTATCTTCCAAGATACTATTTCTATTTTGGAGTCACTATTTTCTCTATATACCATCTTCGTTAATGATTTATATGTCTCCAATATTCAGTTCCATTATTTACTTGCATTGTTATTACTTGTTTGGATACTATCCCTGTGATTATTCCCTCTAACCATTTTTTGCTTATTAATTCCCTAACTCAACATTTTTTTCTTATTATATACTTGTTTTACTATCATTATTTTGATGCTATTCATCTTCTTTTGAAATTAACATTAATTTAATTTACAATTTTCAACCCATCAGTTGTTCTGCTGGAGACAGCATGTTGATGTAACATGGCATCTTATAAGTTCTTTCTGCATTTTCATACTATTAACTTTTTTAAAAGTTGTTTTATTTGTTAAACAATGTTTTCAGCCAATCCATTTAACACTGGGCTATATATAGATGTGTTCAATGCCTTCAGTCATGAAATATTCTTCTAATTTTTTTTTGCAATAAATCCTATGCATTAACTGAGACAATTACTTCTGGCAACCCATGACATGAGAAAATTTCTTTCAATTTTTTTATTGATTTATCAGCATTTGCAGTATTTTACAATATGATACTGTGTTTATTTAAAGTATGCATCTATAAGAAGATTAACCATTAACTGTGCCCACACAATGCATATTAATTTTTTGCCATGCTTTAGATGTCTTTGACCATGCTATTTATTTTTAGTCTGTATAATCATTGTAGATTGATAAAGCTACAATTTTTTTAATGTACTTTTTAATTTCTTGTTATGTCTGATCATTAGATATTTGGATGCCAATGTTTTAGTGTGAACAATATACATATATCTTTTATACAATAGTATTAACCTCAGGTAGTATGACCACTCTATCTTTGCAAACAAATAAGTTTTCATGATTTCTTCAAAAAGCTGGAACAAGGCATTGCATTTGACTAATTGGCCAGTCTTTTCTTATCAAACTTATAAGTAATTGATAACCTTTGTTTGCTGCTATTTCTTTGCTGTTATGTATCTCCAAGTCTAATATATTTTATATAGTTTACTTCATTATTATGATGATGATTTTTTTTATCTGAATTTTTTGCCCAAGTTTCTATATGCAAAATTTCTTTCCCTTTTCTATTGTCAATTGAATCATTTCACATTGCATTTCCAAAAATATCAAAATCTTTCTCAGAAAATAGAACTACATATTGAATGGTATAAAAGTATTCAACTTATGTAAATATTATATTCTGCAAAATTTAAATAATTTGAACAATGTATAAATTCCAAAATTTTAAATCTTTGTTATTGTGACTTAATGAAGTTTTTTTTTTTGAATGATTGTTTTACTGATTAATTGCATATTTTAAACAAATTCATTAAGGATAAATTATTTTAAACATAATATTTCTAGTTATAACGAATTTTATACAATTAACAATTTTATAATTAATTAAATGTAATTTATTGTTGAGTGAAAGATATCTGACCATATAATAAAATGGTTATTTTTTTTAAAATAATTTCAAAATAAATAGTGTAATAAAGTTATAAAATTATAATGTAATATTCATGATTGAGTGTCATGCATACTACTGAGAGACTAAAAATAGTTCAGAGGAAGATAATAAAATGTAAAATCCCTTTCTGCATTTATAAAAACTGTGACAAATTACTCATCTCACATGTTAATATTTTTAAAAATAGTTATAGTATTCAATATAAGTGTTTTCTGACATTCTCAATCTATTAAGTCTGAATTTGAAATTGCATATGTTAATATTTAATTTATTTAGCAATTTAGTTTTCAAAATGTGAGCAAACTTAAATTTGCACTTTCTCTCTTCTATTCTTAGAATGTGACTGATTATCAAAATTTATTCTGATGCATATATTCTGAGTACCGTAACTGGTAGATGTTTAAGCCAACAAAAAGCATTGTTGATGTTATTGAAAGGTTACATTTTTTTCATCAACATTGTAAGAATTGATAAGTTTATGATGTATGTATACAACTTTTGAGCTGCTCTAGTTTTATAGTGTATTGTTCTTTATTAGAACATTTTATTTAGTTTATGGGTTCTTATATTAAGTCTATCATTCTGCAAGGTTCTTATCCTTAATCTTAAACCATTACTATCATTTTGTGTGGTATTATCCCTACCAAGAGAAGGCTTAATTTTTCTTCATTATGAAAAATGCTTCGTTTTATTATTTCTAATGTAGTGGTACATATTAAAGAGATAGAAAGAGATGATGCAAATAAACATCAATAAATGAATATGAACACAGTAGATGTGCAAAGAATCTGCATCAGAAGCTAATACGAATAATTCAGAAATTAATCATCAACTGTCAGTAGTCATTCTTTGTGACTGAATTTAAAAAAGATATAATGAAATCTTAAGTTAATCATGATCAGACTGATACAAAACTTGAGATATATTATAAAAGCAATCATCAATATGCTTGGTGTATGCACATACATGTGTTAAAATAACTTAAATAATAAATATATAAAAAAATGCTGGGATCATTATATTAATGTCGATCATCATCCATCATTGCTTAGTACCATTTGGTATCATGAGTGTATTGGCTCTCAAATGAATTAATAATCATCATACAAAAATTACAGTGAGTTAATTTTAAAGATGACTTTTATCATCTTAGTGACATCTAAATAGTGTCTACAAAATACTTACTTATATAACATATACCTTATGTAACGATAAACATATATGCCATTACATCATTTTAAAATGAAAATATAAAAAAAGATCATAAATAAAATTGATATATATATAAAAAATTCAAATTCAAATAATAGAGATATGAAATGCACAGATGGTAGTCTGATTAAATTATTTAAAGTTAAAAGAATGTGGTAAGGAAGGTTAAAAAATTCCAAAAAAAACAAAAGATTGGATTTTAAGGTAAAACAACAATAAAAGCTGTTAATGTATTTTAAAGTTATTTTTAAACAGAATGGAAATGATTTTTCTATTAAAATGTAATAATGTAAAGCAAACAGGCTCTTGGGGGATTTAAATGATTGTAAGTCAGTTAGATAAAAATTAAAAGATTATGGTGTTTGCCACTTTGGAGCAAACTGGCCAATGAAGATACCAACGTACACACAGTCCAGAAAGGAAAACCATCATGGCCAGTAAGATCGGCGCAATGTCAGGAGCGATTGATCCAAAAATTTGGCAATAAGGTTTGCATAATACTATAAAAGGAAAGGGAGAAAGAATATAAAATAAGAGATTGTTAATTGAGTAAATATTTGGTAACTATATTGCGAACTCCATGATGTAAGGGTCTCACAATAGATTTCGTTTTCCTTATTTGCGCCAACTGAGGCAGCCTCCCGAGTGGCAGTTCCTGAATAAATGGCAAGCAGCAGTTTCGTCTCCAAGGAGCACAATCTATAAAAATGTGAGAGCTAGGATGGACCTCAGTAAACCTGCCGCAATCCAGAGGATTCATTAAAATATAAATGGGAAGTATAAAACTTTTGAATGCAATATGAACTTTTAAAAAGCTCTTATCTGACAAGCAGAAGAAACTCTAAATTATCTATTAATATTTTTTATGAATAACGTGTTTGCTATGGATCATTTCCATCTTTGTTAAATTAAATTTAAATTTGAATGTAGATGGCTACATAGATTCATTATGTAGAGTTAATTTTGGACTAATTGTTTCGTAATTGAATCGATCCTGGTGGAGGGATGTACAGATGTTTAATGTCAATGTAATCTGAGGTGTATTGGATTTTCATTCCCTCATGCCGGCATAGCATACAGGGTATAGTATGCACATGAATGTATGACCCAAAAGTGCAACCATTGCATTGCCAATGATTTAGACATATTTCCTACGCCATTGATCTCACGCTCTGGTTGGGACAGTAAGCTGGCAAAGACCAATATTTCCCATTTTATAGAGCATGTCTAATATATATATCTAAATGATTACCTCCCCAGACATATACACATTCCTGTACTGGATGGGGGTCATTATTTCTTTAATGATATCATGCTACTGATGCACATTCCTGTCAGCATGGTTTTTATGCTAATATCTTCATTTTGCATTGATCATGTCTGTATATCAGTAAGTTACTGTTGGTCTAAGTGCAAACTTTTAGCTTGAGGGTTAAATGATTTGGGAGTCTTTAAATGCATATTCTGTGTAGTTATTTGTGCTTAACACAATATGAAAATATTAAATTATATAAAATTTCATCCATCTGTGCATATTAAGATAAATATCAGGATTTAAATCTATCTAATAATGTTAAAATAACCTAATCCTCAAATCTGTTTTAATATATGTTGTGTGTAATAAATGTTTGTCTTAGTACTGGCAGCACTAATTTTTTTTTTATTGACAATATTTTGAAATAGATAATTAAAAATAAGTTTGAAATGTTATATTATAAAACTCAGCTTTTCCATGAGCTAGTGACTAGGGCTGTTTGTCAAATAAAAGATGAACCTTGCCCATACATATCTGCCTATTTTATACATTTTCTAGGTTTGAATAGCTTAGTGATATGGCAGATAGGGAAAGAATCTCCACCCTATCATTAGTTAGAAGCTAGCTTTGGGATCACGAGAACTTAGGACCTGGACAAAAGAAAATATACAAAACTTAAACTATGCTAATATTAAAGCTTCACTGGAATAACTTAAAATAATAATTAATAAATTTGCTTAATTAGAAGTAAAAATAATAATAAAAATGAAAGTTCTGATAAATACTCTACAATATAATTTATTCTGATTTTGACTACTTAAAAATGTTAGATATTATTTTCATAGATTAACAAACAAAACTTTAGATGTAATATTATTTAAATTGCAGTCTGCAGAAATACATAGATTGTAAATGGCCTTTTATATAGTCATATAATATGTAAGAACACACATATGGTTGGGATTACAAAATAATCCAATAATTGATTATCTCATATTATTCTAATAAATGATAGAGTAACTGGATTTAGATGCACACAGCTAGGTACACATACCATATGTTATAATATAAAACTATCTCAATCACTAAATCTATAGGCCACTATTTTTCTTAATTTAAGCATAGACATATAGTAAATATAATACATACACATTTATAAAAATATTTCAATTATTAATTCTTTAACTTTTAAAGCAAATTATTTTCCAATGTAAATATACAACATACAAATACATTGACTCAATTCAAATATGTAGATTTTCATTTTCCATTAAAAATATGCAATTTATTATATTTTTCTAACTCTAAAATATATCTTTTACGAATGATATTCTAAGAAAATGTACCCCGAGTTTTTATGTTCTGGAGAATTTAACCTGGACAGTCATTTTTATTTTCTTTCTGAATCCTTTTTTATTATCTATATCAGCTATACTCAATCTGTGGCCCACCAAGCTTTTATGTGTGACCCAGAAATAGATTGATGGTTAACAGATGTTAGAACACTCTTCTTAATTAATGAATAACCATGTGCGATTGATTTGACGCACTGTTATCTCATTTTAATTTCACAGATCTGAAGAACCTGACATGACTACACCAGAAATGTCTGAGTATATTCATAAACGGCTTGTACTCACTCTTAACCCACTATTTTTAGCATTATTTTGCTGATTTTAGCACCTTCAGTATTTTTTTACAAGTAAAAAAATCGATATTTAAATTTAATGGTATAGCAATGACATAAATCCATCTTTTCAAGTTTCTGATTCATTGTTTCGTCTTTTCTCCGCAAGAGAGCACCAATCCATGACTTTGACAGTTGTATTTCTATATTTTGAATTCGAAAACAAAAACATAATTTGCTAAAAAGAATTTTTACCTACTTGTTTGTTTTTCAAATTTTAGTCAAAAAGCAGCAGTGACATGAGAATTATATGAAATTTGTTATATACTTGGCAAAAATATGAAATCATTTATAGATTCTGAAGTTGTGAAAGAATGTTCATAAATGCTTTGAATATATTATTTGATAAATTTAATAATAAAAGTCAAATATTAGTACAAATTAAGAAATTACAACTGTCAGAATCTAATTGCATTAGAAGTATTGAAGATAATGCAAAACATATTTTTGATATTATAATAGAAGATTTGAAAAACTGCAAATATTTTAGTTTGGCTGTTGATTCTAGTATTGACATTTCAGCAACATTGCAATGTGCTATTTTTGTCAGATACTGTACAGAACAGAATTCAATTTCTGAAGATTTTTTGAATTTTTTCCCTACCAAACTAGAGGTAATGATTTCCCCAATAGTATTTGTACTTTTCTGGAGAAGAATAATATTAAAATAAAAAAATTGGTTTCCATGTGCACTGATGGATGTCCTTCAATGATTGGATTCGAAAAGGGATTTGTTTTTCTTTAACAAATCTCTTATCATTTCATTGTTTAATTCGCCAAAAAAACTTGGGGGCACATATATCCATTAAAGAAGTAGATGCTGTGATGAAAACCCTCATACACATTATGAATTATATTCGAGCTCAAGAATTGAACCACAGAAAATTAAAAAATCTTTTGGAAGAAATAAATAGTAATTATGATGATGTACTTTTGCATACTTTGGTGCAATGGCTAAGCAGAGGTAAAGTTTTGAATCCCTTTTTTTTTATTATGTCTGAAATTATTTTTTTTTTACAAAAAAATAATAAGATTTATAATGAGCTTGACAGTGATGGATGGTGGTGTATTTTAGCTTTTTTATGTGACATCACAGAAAAACTTTATTTCACAAATGGCAAATAAATATTTGCATGAAGTATTTGCATTTGAAGAAAAACTAAATATTTATTACCAAGATATACAAAACCAAGTACTACATCATTTTCCAACATTGACAAATGCTAAGCAAGATGGTATTGACATTTCTTCAGAAACCTATGTAATTATTTCAAATTATTTAGCTATCTTATTGAAAGAATTAAGAATTGTCTCTTACTTATAAAAAAATTCCTGGTACTTAAAAATAGCAACTATTACACAATTAGCCACATTTAGACATGATTATGTTAAGCTATTTGATGAATTTGTTGAATTTAAAAATGACACAAATTTGGAAGCCATTTTTAAAGAAAAAAGGGAGGGAAAGGAGTATATGGAATTTTGGAAATTAGTTTGCATCAATATATATATCTTTATGAATCATATTATTAGAAAATGAAATAGGTGAAGAATGTGTATAGAAACAGACTTACTGATTTACATCTTGATGGTATACTAAGAATAGCATGTAGCACTTATGAAACAGATTTATCTGAAATGGTTAAAAGTTTATCTCACTAACAAAAATCACATTGATATTTAAATAAATGTTTATATCAATTAAAAGTGTTTACATTTTATTAATATGTTAATTTTAAGATATAATGAAGTGATCCATACCCTATGACGTGCTTGAATTTTTTCATGTGACACCAATTGATTGCTGATCACTTAGATAGCATGTTGTGGCCTGCTAGATATAATTTACAAATATATGTGGTCCAGGAAAGAAAAAGGTTGAGTATGACTGATTTATATAATTTATTCAGTTTATACAAAAGTTATTTACTTTTAAAACAACTTAATACTATGCAGTAGATATCAAAAATCTATTTTTTGGAAAATGAGATTTTTATTAACTAAATTAAAATTTGAAAGAATATATTAATATAGTATTTTATTTGGTAAACAATTCCTTTCATCTATATTTTATGTTTGATATGGACACTATATATATGATGTAGATTTCTATCACCTGTTTTTCCATGCATTTAAAGTAGTGTATGAATAAAATAGCACTGGAGTCTCAACATCAGTAAGCTGGCTTATTATACTGGCAGTCTCATTTCAGTTTAGCTTCTATAGTTTCACAATCTTCAATTGCAGCAAGTGTCTATTTTACATATATTGGCCTATGAAATCATAGAGATCATACTCAACCAACATACAAATTCCAATAATCTCATTGAATCTATACTTATAGTATATACATGGAATGTATAAACAGGATGATTAATAGTTAATATTTTTCTTTTTGATTAATATAAAGAAGATTAAATTATCAATGTTGTTTTTTTAAATTTACATTTATAAAAATTAAAAATGTTTAAAAATTAACTTCATAATTATTATATATATAAAGAAAGAAAACATCTGTGTTTTGGACAAAAATATTTTTATTTTTTTCATTAAAAATTTTATATTTTTGTCAAACTAGAAATAAACCAAATAAAAATATTTCTAGTAAGTAGAACCCTTTTCCACATAATTTATATTTAATTAGAGGGGATTTAAACACAGACTTTCAAGCTCCCTTCAACTATCCATTCCATCTTATATAATTGACACACATGATCACATGTGAAAAAGATAAATGATCTCCAATATATGTATTTCATGCTGAACCAGCATTTATCAGTTGGTCCAAATCATTATCTCCCGCATATATATATATAATCAGTGCTCATTTTGTATTAGGATAGCAAATCTTCAAACTTTAAGAGACAGGCTTCAATCTTCTCCACCCTCCAATTTTTCAGCCATTCATATTATTAAAAATCTGCTGATGGAAGGTTCAAAGCCTTTGTTGATGCCAATCTTGTTGTCGTATCCATATTGACTAAGTCACTCAAATATAGGACCTTAATATGTCCATTTAAATTTACAGAAAAGGTTTGGGCAGAATACAAGTATAATGTATATACTGAACTTAAGATGTAATTAGGAGAAATTTGAACAAGACTTTCAATCTCCCTTCAACTATTGGTTATATAAGATGGAGTGGATAATTGAAAGGAGTTTGAAAGTATGTGTTCAAATCCCCTTTAATTACATCTAAGGTTCAGTATATACATTATACTTGTATTCAAATATTACATATTCAGCCCGAATTCTGCCCAACTCTCTTCTGAATATTTAAATGGATGTATTAAGGTTCTATATTCAAGGGGTCAGAGTGGCTTAAAGTCATCATAGGTATGACAACAAGATTGGCATCAATAAGGGTTTTGAGTGTTCCATCATCAGATTTTCAATAATATGGATGGCTGAAGAGCTGGAGGGTGAAGAAGATTGAAGTCTGCCCAGTAAAATTTGAAGATTTGCTATCTTTATAAAAATTGAGCATTGATTATATGTACGTGTGGGAGATGATGATCTGGACTAACTGATGAATGTTAATTCAGCACGAAATACGTATATTGGAAAGCATTTATTTTTTTACATGTATGTGGTCATGTGTATCAGTTATATAAGATGGAGTGAATAGTTGAAGGGAGCTTGAAAGTCTGTGTTCATATCCTTTCTAATTACATCTAAAGTTAAGTATATACATTATACTTATATTCAAGTGTAATTTATATTTAAAAATTATCAAAAAATTATTATTGCTTAATCAATTGTTAGTTATTTCAACCTTCATTTAAAATATATGTGCAGCAATTTTCTTTTTGTTTTAAATAAATGTGTCCACACACACACTACATTGTGTGCCTTAGAACCAATCCATTTAATTAATATTCTAACAAATTTATTTCAAATCACTATCACAATATTCAGAGATATCTAGAATTGTTATCTTCAATAATCATGCTTTAATTTTTGTAACTATTGATTAAAGTCAATAATAGTAATCATTTATAGTTAAAGCAAGAGTTCCCAAACTTTTTTTTCTGCTGCAGACCCCTTTACCAAAAATTTTTAAAACCTTCAATCCCTTAGTCATTTACTTTACTCACTCAAATTAATAAATTTGTACAGTGCTCTATATGAAATATTTCACTAGATATCAAACTTTTCATTTTAATCACTTGTAATTAATGATTGAAAAAAAAAAAAAAAGAAGAACTACTGAATATGGCATTATCTTGTGCAACATTTAATATCAAAACATGCACTAACGAAAATTAAAGCAAAAAAAAAATCTAAGCGGTTTTTTTAAATCTTTGACATTTATGAAATAAATATGTAAATTCAAAATAAGTACAAATTTTGAAATCACTTTATTAAACGTAAAAATGAGATGAAAAAATCAACATATTCAGACAGAATTAAACATCATCAAAATTACAACAACGAAAGATTTTAATTAGAATTATAAAAATAAGAATACCAAATAAATTACCTTGAAAAACTGAATTTAATGAGATGATTACACCTGATGATATATCCAACAATTTATCTATGTCCGGTTTTAAATTAGTGAGTTGCATTATCAAATCTCTACATTTGGTGATATACAACCGATATCTGTTCTGAAGCAAGTGTAAAACTACACTGAAGCCTCTATCTACCAGATACAATAATGGGAATGCCAGCAAATACTTTTGTACAACAATCTATAGAGCCGGGTACTGAAGTGGGAATATCTTGTTGCAGCCAAAACTTTTGATAATCCTATTTGAATTGTACCTTGAAATTCTCATTAGTGCTGATAGTTATCAGCTCATCTTACAAAATTATATTTGATTCTGCACTATTAGTGTATGTTTTTTTTTATATCCAATCTGGTATTTTTAATAATAGAATATCTCTAAATATAGTATTGAAATCTAAATGAAGAGCCTCCAACTGGTTGACTTGCAGCAAGATGTTTTCTTCTTGAATTATGCCTATCTTAAATAAGTTGGGAAACTGGGAAAGCTCAGATCTTGTAACATTTTGCTTAAAAAACATTAATCTAGCAACAAAAGTTTATATAATTGATTTTGCTTTGATGAGATTCAAATGGTCTCCTTACAGTTGTAAATTAACATCATTAAATTTTCCAAATAAGACAATTAAATAAACAATATCTGTTTTACTCTTAAGTAAACTTTCTTTCAAACTGGAATCCCCATCTTCCAAAAACTCTAAAACAGATTTAAAAAGTGCAAAAAATCTCATCAAACATAAAGCTTTTGAAAGCCAGTGAACTTCGGTATGGAGAACCAATCAATAGAAATCTTCATTGCTTTCTTCGCATAATTGAGCGAACAGTCTAGTGTTCAAAGCATTATTTTGAATTTTATTCACAGCTGTTATAACAAACTGGAGAGATTGATGCAATTTGCTGCTAAGGTTCTTGATTACTAAATGTTGCCTATGGATTATGCAGTGAACTGCAAGCACTTCAGATATGTGTTGTTTCAGGTAACTTATGAAACCGCGATAACCAACCATAGCTGGGGCTTTACCTGTCACAACAGATATTATATTTGTCAATGGAATTGCATTTTTCCTGAAAAATAGCTCCCTTAAATTAAAAATCAATTCGCCTCTGGTGTCAGTTTCTAATGTTCTAGCAAAAAGCAGCTTTTCATGCGTTTCCTGATCTTGAATAAAGCGAACGTATGCCAGTAACAAAGCTTTATTAGTGGGTAATGTTGACTCATCCAGTTGGAGGGAAAAAACTTTTTTTTTTGTAAATTATTACACAAACAATTTTCCACATCGTGACTCATTTCATTGATATGTTTTTGAACTGTATTATTGCTCAAAGGAATCTTTTTATAACATCCTGTGCAGGTTTGTGAAATACAGCGTTCAATATCTCTGCAACAGCTGGTCGAATCAGTTTCTCATCTATGATGTGTGGTTTGCCAGACTTCACAATGAGTAGGGATATAGTGTACGATGCCCTTAATCCGTTATCATTTTGCTTTGATGATTGAAATAAACATATTAAATATCGTAGTTCTCTGCAGAATTTATCTTTTAAGTGATTGAAAGTATGATAAATCTTTTTCTTTTTTGTCAGAGTGAATTCTGTCTAACTGATATAGCCTTGTTGCTAAAGATTTTTCACATATGAGGCACATTGATAAATGTTTGTTTGATAATGACATCGCAGATCCTAGCTTCATATAATCCAAGCTGTACCGTTTGCATTTCTTATTTGGTTCTGTCATATTACTATTATAAGAAATAAAAACTTTTATTAGCAAACAATATTGACAGCCCCTATGATAAAAAAAATTAAAATATATACTTACTTGAAATTGAAGAGTTTTGTTCAAACTTTGATTTTTTATTTCATAGTACTACTCCTCAATAAATAATTATATTCAAAGTTCAAATCACAAATAAATATATGTCACATCAAATGAACCAATTTATAGTGTTTTATGAAAGCTTAACCATACAAGAATAATAGATTCTACTAATATTAAATATCATCTTATCTCACCATGAGCAAGTATGGACATGCAACGGCTTTTCATGTCCACACTTGCTTTGATACATTTGATAAGTCAATCACAGGTATGTTTATGCTACGTGTATTTTCATGCATCCTTACTTGTTATTCTTTTAATGACACATTTTACCTTTTCATTCGCAAGTTTGGTATATAATGTGTTTTTATCAAAGAGTATTTTTTTTAATTATTTTACTTTTTAATTAGATACCTATTGGAATCATAGATATTTTGAAGTAACAAATAAATAGCAGTAGTAAGGGGGTCTATTTTTTGCTGTCATCGACTCCCCAATTTTTTTATTGAAACTATTGACCCCTAGAAAGTTCAAATTGACCAGGGGGTCAATAATGACCATTTTGGGAACTTTTGGGTTAAAAGGGTTCTATTCATCTGTTTTGTTTTAGGATCATTTTTCTAATGACAGACTTTATCATCTTTATAAATGCTCTATTACTCAGGTTTTTTTTTTTTTTTTAAATAAGATAATAAAGCTATGACACTAACATGAAAGAAGCACAATTGAAAACATGTTTTATTACATAAAGTACATAGTTTATTTTTAAATGTCAATTCATTAAATTTATTAATTGAATAATAGCAATAGAACATAATGGCAGAAGTAGTTATTTAAATATCTTGTAAGCTCTGCTAAATATTAAGAAAATTTTCGCTAATTAAGATCAATTAAAATTTTTAAAATGCAGTCATATAAAGGATTCTTTTTAAGTCAAGAGGATCTGTCAATTGTCATTATATTTTCACCTAATATCTGTTTAGAAGTAATTGCCAGAATGAAAATATCTTAGCTAAATATGATGATATAATACTTAGTTTGGAATCATTATTCTCTTGGTATAATAATTAATATCAACTACTTATTAATCAAATTTGAGTGAAATTCAGAATGTTTTTCAAGTAGTCAAGTATTTCGAGCAAGTTTAGGAATTTTCTTTCTGATAGCTTGTTCTTAGCAATAATCTTCACCATCTAGTGATGATTAATCTAATGATGTTTTTTGTCTTTGTCTTGGAATGGATCCCTTCACTCGATGATGTAAGGTTATTTTACCTATATTATTTTTCTGTCAAAAGTTATCCATAATTGACTAAAATTGAAGTAGTCAAAATAAATAATTTTAGAATCTTTTTCAAAATAGACAGTTTAGAAAATAGTTTAAAAATTATTTAATGGATCAAAATCATAGAGTTTTTAGTCTTTCAGAATATCAATTTGGATAACATAATAAAAGTTAAACAATTATTAACTGGATACAGTTTTTTTTTTAATCTAGCATAATAAATGAATAGTTAATTATTCTGGAAATTATATAATATTCAAACTTCAATTCATAAACTTTAAGTCTTGACTTATTACCCTAAAACTGCATTAAACTACCCAGGGCAGTTTAGCACCATGGTAATATCATGCACTTGAGGATTGAAAGTTCCTGGATGAAAATCAATCTATCACTTCCAGGATTCAAAGATTACATAACTTCTCAAACATCAAATTATTTGATCAGTTATTGTTTATAAGCATTAATTCATGATAATGCCATTTTTGAGTATTCATTGTTTGCTTAAGATTATTGGTATAAATTTACATCATTTTTGTGTAATACAACGAGTGAAATTCTGATACAGATATAAAGTGAAACTAGTTGAGGTGTATGGTGAACATATATATTGACTGCTGATGTGCATATATAATTTGAAATGTTGTGATTTTACAGTTCCTTGTTCTATTATTTTCTTTTTATTTCATATGTGATTAATATTTTTTTATTCAGTTTTTTCATTATTTATATTCTCTCTCTCTCTCTTTTTATTATCAATTGATGAGATTGTATTATTTTCAAAGGCAACTGTAATATAAATTTATTATTATAATTATAATTTAATCATTTGTTTATAGAAAATAAAAATTGTCAGTTTTACATATTTTTTCCCTTCTGTTTTAGCATTGGTTAGAACCACTTAAGTCTGTTATACATCAAATGAAATGTAAGTTAATTCATGTTATTTTTTGCATTTTCTACTAGCTTGTTTTCTTAATAATAAATTTTGAATTGTTTCCTGGAATGGTTAGTCATTAATTAGATGAAATAAGTAAGCTTGTATTATTCTAAACCTTAACATATAGAAAATTGTTGGAATATTTAATGATTTTAGTTTCTTTAAAATTTTAAATATAAAAATACTTCAAAGTAAGACAAATTGCTTTACTAGTTTTTTTTTTTTTTAAAAGCAATACAAGTTTATGAATTTTGAATAGTTACTCCTTTCCCCACCCAGAAATTAAATTATTCATAATGGAAAATAAAATCCCACATAAATATGAAATTACAATATTCATTATTATGACAGTGAATATTACAGGATTATTCACACATTTTAACATGTTCACATGTTAATAAAGTGCTTATTATCACCATTTATTTATCGTGACAGCATCATCCATCTAGAAATTTACTGAAGGATTTTGAAGCACTTCTGTCTTTTGTCATCCTTAGAAATATCTTTTGTTTCACATGAAGATCTTCGAGTCTTTTTTTTAAAATTTGTTCATTGAAATAAATAAATCATTTAAGAGAAGTGACTGACTTTAAAGCTAAAAACTTCTGAATCGAAGTTCAACTTTTGGTATTCAATTGATACATGACCTGCCAAGCAACTGATAATAAAGTTATAGATTCTAAACCTAAATATTCTTGAATCAAGCTCAAGCTAATGTCACTTGCCCTCCTGAGCAATTTAACTACTTGATTATATATATATTGTAACCTCCATGATTTAGTTTATATGTATGGCTTTTTTAAAAAATAGATGCATTTTTTTATTATGTCTTTTAAAATGTTATAAAAGTCATGTGTGTAAACTAAATTATTAACAAGTAAAAAAAAAAAAAGTATTAAATGATAAGATTAATTAATTTTGTTCATGGAAATTATAGTTGAAAAGAAAATTGACTATTCTAAAATACGAAATTGCTATGGAAAATAGTTGTTAAAGCAATAAAGAAAAAAAAATTCTTAGTTTGTCTGATTTTCAAATTAAGGATAAGAAAACTTCACTTCTTCTTTGTACTGCTTATAGAATATAAGCCAGGAAAACTTTAATTCTCACCTATGTGTATAGATGTGAATAATGGGCGGCTAGAACTTAAGAATGTTCACCATAATCTTTCCATGGGTGTAGTTGTCTTAATAGAGAGCTGTAAAAGATGCCTAATAGTCAACAATGCAATCTAGGAACTGATTGCTGACTCTAAGATATATTACCCTTAATTGCACAAGGAAACCTGCTATTCAACTAATTGTTTGTCAGAATAAATAACCTACAATAAATGTATTAATACATCTATAGATTTGATTCCTCTGTCACAAAGAGCAATTCTCTAAAAAGAACTTAACGG
Organism: Epiperipatus broadwayi; assembly: GCA_028023455.1. Lineage (NCBI taxonomy): Eukaryota > Metazoa > Onychophora > Udeonychophora > Euonychophora > Peripatidae > Epiperipatus > Epiperipatus broadwayi. The sequence continues at coordinate 5,236,207 of JAQFVV010006267.1, forward strand.
AAATAAATCACTGATAAATTGGAAATATTATATGATTATCCTTATGGCTAAATGTCTTTATTTAAAATTATTCCATTAGGAAAGAAAGTTGAGCTCAAAATAAAATAAAAATTGGTAACTGAATAAAACTCATATAATAACTTTTATGAATTATTTTAATAAAAAGATTTGCTGTCACGCATGTTCTCTATACTAATATGTTGATGTAAATATAAACTGTTTTATTGTGTTTATTGTATTTGTTAATTAAAATTATTATTATAATTAATAATCTTGTTGCTGATATATTTACTCATTAAAATTCCAAGTAGTCTATTTTATATTGCTTTAAAATAAAATCATAAATGTGGAGAGGATAATGATCAGAAAATGTGACTGGATTCACATAAAGGCTTGTCCTTAATGTAGGCCCAATCTGATCATTATCCATAACTATTATTAAATTACTTAATAATAGTTTTAACAAGGCTGTAAACCTTAAATTACTTAATAAAAAGAAAAATTGTGTAGTTACTCCACCATGTACACGGTCGCCATTTGGTATTCATTTCCCCGTAGACTGAATTAATTCCCGAACATTTTACATTTTATTATATTTTTATCTATCACCATTGTTTGTAGTATAGTTGGGCAGCATAAACCTTTACAATACATAGAAAGTATATTTTATTAAATATTGACGCCATATTTAAAGATTAGGTTTTTAACATCACTTTATTCTTATCTGTCCAATGGAAGCATTTTAAGTAGAAATTGATCAGAAGGATCTGTAGTGCTGGTTATATTAACAATTTGTGATTATTAAATTTTTAAATGCTTTTAGGATAAAATTTCAGATTTATAGTATTAAATATCTATTAATTAATATATATATATGTAAATTTTTTTGGTTTATGATCTAAAGCTGAGAACCAATCTTGTTTAACATAAGAGTCTCATATGACAAACTTCGAATTCTAAGACAAACAAATATTACACATAAATTTTTGTTATTCTAAGCACATTCTTTAAAAAAAATTTAAATAAATATTAAGAAATATGTGCATATAATAATATTTGTTTATCTATGTAGCTTGTAAACAGATAAGGTAATTGGTATTAATTATGATAAACACACTTACCTGTATATATGAAATATTTTCAAAATCTTGACTGATTTTCATTTTTACCGTATTGAGCATATTTAATATGGTACTAAACCTAGAAACATTAAAAAAAAAATACACAAACTTGCATTTCAAATTTACCAAAAATAGACATAGATGGATTTAAGCAGATATTTTCAATGGTATTTATAATGTCAAAACATGAAACCCAATTAAATTAGAACTAGTGTAATTAAACAAAGCCTATATATTACATGATTAAAAACTGTATGTGGCTCATGAGCTGCAGTTTTTCATTACTAGTTTAAAGTATCTGCATAATATGCCATTCCAAAAAGTAACAAATAATTAAATTACACTAGAATGTACTTTATTTTGTTTAAGTCATCTGATTGTAGAGTTACAACCTCAATTGCTTGATTCATACATATCAATTTATTATGATAAAAAATTTACTTATTACTGATATATGTCCTAATACAAAGGTACTGCTTGTCTCTCCAAGATGTCTCTAATGCCATCTCTGATTCAATACATGTGTTACTGAGCAACATAGTTGAACTATTCACACAAAAATTTTAAGGCACTAGCATGTTTGGATTATGAGTTATGTATATCATGAAATGTGATACTATGTTCCTACTTTCATGGATCATCTTCAGTGCTTCTCTATGATGAAATCTTACAAATCACTTGAAAATGATCTTAGACTTATATGACTCATTGCCACACAGTTTGAATTATTTAAAATGTTTCAGTAGTTTTGCCTTATTTAAAACAAAATTTATTAATGTTAGCATGTTATTCTTTCAAGAGTTAAGATACAAAACACTGTTATATTTCATGTTGTAATTTAGATCTAAATATGCTAGTACCTTAAAATTTTTGTTCTGAACTGTTTAACAATGTTATGTAATATACTCATTTATTCAGATATTTACTTGAATACACTGTATGTTATTAATTTTTATACTCTTTTATATTACCCAATGTTTTTAATGTTTTATGTAAAATATAAATTTACTGTTAGACCTGAACTTGGATGGTATCCTTATAGTAATATTATGTTCTACCATTGTGTATAGTCTATAAGACTTAGAAACTTAATACAGGAGCAAACACAAAGTATAGAAGAAATATCACTATTATTATTGGGGAATTAAGAAACTTAAATGGAATTAGGTTGAATACATTTAGAAAAGATGGCTAATTCGATCTGGATTATAAAAGATTATAAGAAACATAGAAATAATATTTGAACATTTGAGTGGATAGGATAGGAAATTTATTAGAGTGAAATGGAGTTGTCAAACTAATATTGGAGAAACTGGTTTTAACCTGAAGAGACATTCATCCTGTAATGGATTGTTAATGGTTGATCATCTCTTGTTTTTTTTTTTTTAATGTTATTTATTGTGTTAAATACTACATTGTCTTCTATACACTGCTTATATAATAACATTTGACATTGATTAAAACAAACTATAATGGATCACATAATTATTTCTGGTTTACAATAATAACAGATATCATAGTTTTGTTTACCTGAGTAGTTTCTAGAAGATTCCAACTAATCTTTTAACTTTACTTTATTTTCTTTGATTGCTCATGTTTAACTCAACAGTCTTGGCATCTTCTAATCTTTTTTATGTTGACTTGATAAACAATCAATTCATTTATAATGAAATTTCATAGCTAACCACATAAATTAATTTGAATCCTTCACTGTGTCAAATAGGTGTGCTATGTTTATGTTATTAACCATCAGATGTGACATAGTTTCTTTTGTAGTTTATTAATATTGGTTAAACCAATAAAATATGACCTGACTCCATCATATGATTTTAGCTTACATATTGCTGTTATATCTGCATAATTTTTTCCCATCTCTATGCCACTCACTGAAAGCTTTAGTAAGTAATAAAAGATGCAAGATGATAGTGCTTATTAAATCCCTAACCTGTGATGTCCTATCCAATATCCCCAGACTTATAAATAAGAATTATTGTATTTTTTTTAAATGCATGTAATATGATTTAGCTATTTTCTATATAATTAATTATTTTTAATCTATATATAAATTGAATTTAGAATTTTTAAAAGCTAAAAAAAACAAAAACTTATTTTATTTTAGGTAATAATTTTTGAAAAATTACATTAATTAAATTTATTTAAAAAATTTAGATTTTAATATTATAATTGTTGTTTTTTTTTTTTTAATTTTTATTTGCAGATTTAACTCCTTATCGTCTATACTTTAGTATCAAATTTTATGCTGTAGATCCATGTAAACTTCATGAAGAAATTACTAGGTTGTATGCTAAATCATATTTTGAATTAATTTTTTAAAATAATATTTTGTTTTGATTACTTTTTAATTACTTATTTTTTCTTCAGTATATTGAAAAAGTAAGTATATGAGTAGATGCATGTATCCCATGTAAACACATATACTCCATCTGCAAGTACAGTGATTTTTTTGAAGATCAGTAAAGTGAAATTTTATAACCCATAGTTTAAATTAGCAATAACTAAGATATGTTTACAAATATATATTTACTGTATGCTAATTTTTTTGCTTGAAAGTATTTTAAGTAACAAGGCAATAGACAACATAGGTCAGAGATCAGCAATTTTTATAGCAAGAAGAACATCCTGACTAGCTGCTTCACTTTTTCTTAACTTTGTAAAATAGAGCGAGTTGTAAGCTTAAGTTATCTCATAAATATATATTTATTTTAAAAATCGTTTTATTAATTCAAAATTCTATTTACAAAATGCAAATATTTGAAGTATCTACGTTTAATGATTGACCTTTATATTTGTTTATATCATTGTCTAACTTATTATAAACCTGGAAAATAACTAGAATTTTCAGTTCTTGACCAGTGGTCTAAATAGAATTAGTAACTCATGCTTTAGGTTTGAAAATATATATCATAACCCAATAATAGTAAATTTTTAAAACATATTTTCTTAATAAAAATAGCAATTTTTATCAACAAAATTCTAGAATGCATCATTATGCTGTGGTATTAAAATTAATTATATCAGTGTTATATAATCTCTAATTCCATATACATCAAACACTTCCCAGATTATTTACATTTCTAAATCATGATAATTGTGAGAACACAGTGACAAGAAAAAGAACTGATTTTCAAATACTATGAAAAGAGAAGCAAATTATAACTTGTCATATAGATTGTTAATAACAATGGCTAGACAATGAAGAAATACATTGCTTATCCATGACATGTTTCATATGCTTTCTTGATCTTTGTTTCATTTCATTGATGGTCAAAGATATTCTTCATAGTTTTCAACTCATCATACTATCTTTATTGTAAGCATCTTTGTTGTCGATTCATTTTTTTTAATGGATAACTTGCTTTATTTGTCATATTGTCATCTCATAAATGTAATTCTCTTTCATTTAGGCATATTACCTTTTTTTAGATTTTCTTTTATTATTAGTATTTTTTTAAAAAAAATTGGAATTTTTTTTTAAATGCAAGTTTATTCTCAAATGATTCTTTTCATAATTTACTTTATTATAGTTTTTATTTTTATGTGAGTATCCATCCAGTCTACATATCATAAATGAGTATAAGTATAGTTATATATCTTTTTTTTTTTAAAGCAATATATAGGAAATCCTTTTTTATATATAGTTTCCTAGATTCTAGTCTTGCCTCTATTTTCTTTCTTTGTTGAGAAATGGCATGATCTGCCCTAGGTATGTGAGTGGTTAGTTTTATTGTGATTATGTTCTTAATTTTTTTAATGAAGAAAAGAATAATTTAATGTAAACTGCTGCTTTCTTTTTTTAATCCTTTCTATAGAGTCATTAAAAAAAATCATCTTCCTGTTTTGAATTTAATATTGTATCTTTTTTATAAATTTGTATATTACATTATTTTGTTTATAATTTCTAAAAGTAATTCATTTTGAAGATTTATAAATTTGCAGAATAGAATTGAATTACTCAAGTGATGCATATCATATTCTTAAATCATATACAATTTTTTTTTATGGATTTTCAATAGATGGATTATAATTTTTAAAATTTTATATTGTTCTGATCCCAAATCTGACTTATAAATCTTAATAATAAACAATTCAAACCAATTGTTATAAGAAGAAAAGTCATTGATGAGAATAAAGATTTTATAAAGAAAAATTGACTAAACATATCTGTATCTTGCTGGCACTTTACACATGAATTTATTTTATTATTCTTATTAATATTATAATTACTAACATGATTTCTTTTTCACTGCTAGTTTCACTAGAAAATCCATGGGTTTATAAAGTGACTTTAATTTCCTAGACTAAGGATCTTGACTTTCCAATCTTATATTTAACATCTGATGCAATATTAATAATCTTTCTATACATACCATTCTAGAGTCATTTAAGGAAGCATGGTTATTAATGACATCATATGGTAATACTGACCAGATTCCAGTAATTATGTAGCTATTAAGTTAGCATTTACATATTGTGATTTCAGCTATATGCTGATTTTTTAATCACTTTTGATCCTTTGCTAAAAATATTATCTGTCGGCAGTAATTCACTGTATATCACTTATGTTTATATAGATGCTTGTGAGCTAAATGTACTCTTAATTGAATATATTATCAGCTATGATTTATTTCATTTTTTTCAGAGGTGTGTTAAGAATTATCATTTTGATTTTAAAGTAATTCTTCTGTATCTACAATATTTGGTTCCATACCATAGATTGGATACCAGAAGTCATGGATAATTGGAAACCATATTTTAATTAGCATTTTCAACATACTTACATTTATAAGTGTATGCATATATCAAAAGCATGCATTACACAGAACACCCATATATAAAAGAGATGATTGTGTATACTATGTAGGTACATTGTGTGACTAAAAAATCAAAATGTCCAAAATTAAAATTTTTTATTTAGTAATTTCTTTAATTTTTTTAATCATGGTTAACTAAAGATGTAAAAGAACTGCTATATAATAAATATTTATAAATTGTATCTAACATTATTATATTCATTATATAGTCTAATTATAATTACAGTATTTTATTTAAATTGTTTTTTAAGATATCAGTTTTTTCTTCAAGTCAAGCAAGACATTTTACAGGGTCGGTTACCAGTTCCTTTTGAAGCAGTTGCTGAATTAGGAGGTTATATTTTGCAATGTAAGAATTATTTGATAAAAAAAAAAAAATAGTAAATATTTGATTACTTGAGCTTTCTCAAAAAACATTTAATTTTTTACATTTTAGCTGAGTTGGGTGATTATGATTCAAGGCATCATCCTCAAGGTTATGTTTCTGAATTCAGATTGGTATCAAATCAAACAGAGGAACTTGAGAACAGGATAGCAGAAAACCATAAAACATTAAAGTAAATAATGTCTTGATGCATTTTATTTTTATAGTAACAATTTTATGTAATGAAAATAAAATGTTATAATTCAATAATTTTTTTTAGTTTAATAAATTATAATTTAAGTAATTAATTGTCCTACATAGTTTAGTGCAATAATAGAGTTTGGAATATAAGGTCTTCGACTCTGCCAAATACTCAGGAGTATTATTGACAATACCTGCTGAGTAGGCATTAATAAATTTTATTATAAATAAAATTCAATATAAAATGTAAAACTTAACAACATGAGTAAATAAATATAAGTTTAAAATTAAAGACAATTACTAATCTTCTTGAATAATGAAGAACATAATTTCTATGAACAGACTTATTCTGTTCAAGCACTAGCTTATCTTTTAGCTATAGGTTTCAACTTATTCTCACACACACACTTTTTGTACATTATCAGTACTTGTGTGTTCTTCCTCTTCTCCTCCTTTGTTCATGCACACATCTTGGATAGACTTTTGCAGTTTTTATATCACTAGAAATAATCTGCATAAATCTATTTACATACCTTACTTTAATCCAAATCCAAATGAATACTTTGCATATATTAATTTTCTAGAGAGTTTGCAATTTGGGGAATTTTATTCACTTTCTGTCTGGCTATAATTACAACAAACATGAATTTTATTTACACAACATAAAATATACATATATACACCCACATACAGTGCTAGATTTAGTCAGACTGTACACTTTTCCCCTCATTCTAGAAAATACAACAAACATGAATTTTATTTACACAACATAAAATATACATATAAACACCCACATACAGTGCTAGATTTAGTCAGACTGTACACTGGATCTTATATTATTGGTCATTCAATATTTTAAAATACTTAGAATAATGTAAAAAGTACCTTTTTTTAAAATTTGTAATTTTTAACATGCTTATTAAAAATTATATTATAAATTACAACTTTTTACCTATACAAAATATATAATTTAAATAAGAAAAAAATGTGAATTCTAATATGATAATCCATTTTTTATTATTAAAATAAATTAATGTGTACCTTGCCCTTGTACCTCTTTGCTCAATGTCAGGTATGTAATTGGTCACTTTTAGCTTCACGCATGCTTCTGAATGTTCAGGTGTTAGGCAACTTCTTTGTGAACTCAAAATATTTTGCATATGTGAGAAAATTTGTTCACATAAGTAAGTTGAACCAAATGCCGAAAGCAGAGCACAAACAGTTTTTTTCAAAGAATTAAATCTTTCAGGTAATGATATCAAACAATTGAGAATGACCGCCGACTTTTCTAGACAGTTCCCTTCAAGAGTTTTCGCAATTCTACAAATTTAGTTTTCCACAATTCTGATGACATTAATTCCATTTTAAAACTATCAATAACCATCCACTCAAAAAAAAGATAAATCAAATAATCATCTTTAAATCAAATGTCAGATTTGATGAGGAAAGAAAATAAGGGTGTGTGTATTTGGAAGTCTTCACATCATTTGGAAAATTCTTCTCTGAGAGCTTCAATGTATTTTTGAAGTTCATCTTTGTTAACGTTAAATTGATTTGCATAGGCCTTTACATTTGGAAAATACTTGTTAGATGTTAGTAATAATATCACTCCAAAATATATCTAATTTTGATGCAAATCCTTTCCAATATTCAAAACGTTCTAGTACTATTTGACTCTTCCTTTGCAAATGCAAGTTTAACTTATTCAAGTGTTGAGTTATATCAGTCAGAAACATCAATTTGCATAAACATTCTTCATCATTTATTTCCGGATAATGTTGTTCTTTTTCATAAAGAAACATCTTGATTTCTTTCAGACATGATACAAACCTGTTCAAGACATTACCTCAACTAATCCAACAAACATTGCTGTATAGAGGGAGATCTATATATGTACTATTCATTTCTTGCAAAAGGATTTAAATTGCCTATGTGTTAATGAAGAATGAAAAACTATGAAATGAATTATTTTAATGACACTGTCCATTACAGAATTCACGCATTGTGATGAGATTTTTGCAACTAAATTTTCCTGGTGTATAATGCAGTGGAAACTCAATATTTGATGTTTAATATGATTTTCAAGAAGTTTAGCAAATCTCTTTTCCTTTCCGACCATTGCAAGGCTAGCATCAGTAGTAACACTAAATATTTTATGTTAATTTTCTGATTTTTCAAAATAATTGAAAAATGCAGTGAAAATATCATATCCCTTTGTTGTACCAGTAAGGGGAATCAAGCGACATAGTTCTTCATAAATATGATTGTTGTCACAATATTGTGCAACTATTGCCAGGCACTCCACATCATTTACATCAATGCTTTCATCAACAGCAACACTGAATGCAACAGCTTGTTGTAAACTGGTTTTCTGTTTTGTTGTTACATCTTCAGCCATGTTAGTTATTCTTCTTTGAATTGATCTTGCAGAAGCTGGTATTTCTTGAATTCGAGACAGTAATGTTTGTTTATTTGGTAGATCACTGAATAAGATTTCAGCACTTTTCAAAAACGTTTCTTTGATGAATTGTTCATCTGTGAAAGATTTGCCTTTCGAATCCACACAATGAGCAATTGTATAACTACATTTGGTGGCTTTATTTTGGGTTCCAATTATTTGACTAAAATAAGTAGTTTGTTTTTTAAAGGCAGAAACAGCTCTTTTTATAGCTTCACTTTTCTCATTTGAATTTTTAAACATGAACACGTTTAGTTTGATAATGTCTTTGTACACTTTCACGGCATAATGTACACACAGCACGATCTTTTTGCTATGCAAATCCATATTCATTTGTCCAAGAGTCTTGAAAAGAGCAAATATCACGTTTTTGTTTTTTGTGGGATATTTTGGGAATCTCTCAGTCACTATGCAACAATAATCTCTTTTTTGAAAAAAGCGCCACCAATAAGTATTTATTTACTATTCAACTACCAAAAATAGCTTTGTAGAATTGATAACGTAATAAGCTTTTTATTTGGATTACGATCACATTTTTTAATATTATCAGAAGTAAAATGTAAATATGTAGAATTTATTTCGCTTGCAAACAAAAATATCTTTTAAATGAAGTCAAGTGTATTATTTTTTGATAAATAATGATTTAATCGTGAATTCAATGTTGAATGTAAAAACAAAAAAAAAAAAAGACGCTATAATTGAAATATATTTTTTTACTATTTCAATTTATTCAGAGTGCCATTGAAAATCATTGGCGTGCCAAGCATGGCACGGGTGCCATAGATTGCCGACCCCTGACCTAGAATATTGTAGTAAGGAGTTAAGCTTATATATAACAAGTATTTCACCTGTTGCTTAATTTCATAGTCCTCAGTGTATAGGCTACTATGATACTATGTATTGACATAAGGATAACTTGGTTTGTTTTGGCAATGACTCATTGTTGATTATGCTTGTGTTTGTTGATTTTGATGTATTAATTTAGATATTGGTAACTATTACATAATGACATTATTGTTATTTTATTTTTTAAATAAATTATTTTGTTTCTTTTATTATTGATTATTAATTGAATTATAAAATATTAATATGCCAACTTAATACTTGTCTAAATATAACTCATGCTGGATAAATTTGTTTTTTATTTTAAGATTTATAATTAGTTGGAATAGTTTCATTTTGTAATTAATAACTTCCCAATATTCGTTTGTAATTGTAACTTTACTAGTAAATTTAACTTCTTTTTTTTAACTTTTTTTTTTTAGTATTTTCTTATATTAATTATCAATAATTACAATTGGTTATTGGAAAGAAGTCTAGATTATTATCTAGTGGTGCCTTCTAGTAAAGTTATATATGGAACTATTTATCCATTACACTATGTTGTGTATTAGCGCATTACACATTATTCCATTCATTGCTAATAATTAAATATGATGATATTCTAACAAGTACAAAACTCATTTGAAATGTACATATTCCCACATATATATAATAATAATAGAAAAAGTAATATAAAATTTTTGAATAATGATAATTTAAAAAATTGTTTTTGCTACCTTATGATTTTTTTTTAAAATCCAATAAGTTTTATTTTTAATATATTGAAGCAAAATATTTAGATATAAATACTTACACAGGCATTTGTGATATATTTGAGAAATCAAAATTTTATTCATGTAATATTTAATCATTATTGAAACATTTTCATATGTTTTATAAATTGTCAGTATTTTTTAATCTTTTCATGTAAATTTTCATTTTTTTTTTATCCAAATTTTATAAACATTTCTATTACATATGTTTTTATGTATGAATATATAATTGTCAAACTCATTTCTGTTATTACTTTAAATATTTTTAATATGTATTTGATTTTAGATATGTGTATGTGTTTATATCTAAATATATAGTATGGCATTATCAAGAAATGCAAACTAATAACTTGATACTTCCAACAAATAACTATTAGCTTGAATCTTAATTTTTTGGAATAACAACACAATAAACAGACGCTACACCTGCTTTGATATCTCCAAAAGATGGGCGACCTGATCATTTGTATTTAATTTGCATAGCTTATGTCTAAGACAATCTATTTCGCAGTTTCCAATATGGCTATGATTATGAGCCAGAGAACCTCGAAAGTGCTAAGCCATAACTAAATTATTGATTATTTTCATTTTATAACTTCTGCAAACTGCATATTGTATGTACTTTGTAAATTATTAGTAACTTAAGTAGTATCTTCCATGCTTTGTCTCAATTCTAACATGTATATAATCATCAAGGAAATTATCAGACTAGCAACATGAAAAGACAATTTTTTATTTTTAAAATTTAGTTAATACATGAATTATAAATAAATTTTATGCAAAAGAATTATTCTATCCATTATCTTAAAGCCCCAAATTGTTTAATAAATAATGAAAAAATTAAAATCTCTAAGAAAACAAAGTTTTAATTTTTATTGCAACTGTTGGAGCTGTGATCCCAAATAGACACTAGAAAATGCCTGATGCTATTTTTTTTACAATACAGGCAAGCATACGTTTGAAATTTTCCAATTTAAAATCACTTAGACATTGTATCTTTTATATTTAGTCATCAGTTTTTATCACAAAAAGATTAAAGAATGATAAGTTTTATTTTTGGTAATAGTATGAATACTGAACCCTACCACTTGATGGCATTGTTTTTCACACAACGCACATCAATATACCGTGTCACGGCTAACACTACAACAGTGTTGTTTAGAGCCGTAACAGGCTGCCTAGAGAGCAATGTATCCTACGATTACGTAATGAAATACTACGCCCATTGACTTGCGACAATATTCTTCAAGTGAGGCAATTGAACTCTCACTACAGCCTGATTTGATGGCGGCTATATTTGAAAGATGCGAAACTATCAAAAAATTTATTGTGGAAAAATTTTGAGAAAGCGTAGTGGATTTAGTATTACATATTAAGAATTGTCAGGCCGTCACGCACGCTTCCCTACGATTTTGAACTGCACACAACCTGAAAAGGTTAGGGTTTTCAGCAGAGTTCTGCCAAGTTCACTTGCAAATCCACATTTACGCGTGAATCCGTGCAAGAACAGTAAAATGTCGACATGGCAGTGTTCAAAATTGGTTGAAGGGGAGTGAATTGCCGGCTACAGAAGTTGACACTGTTGTGTTTTTTCAGAAAGAGAACAAACTTCCTGCCAGATGCGAAGCTATGCGCTTTTAGGAGGAGCATGGTTTTAGTCACCACA